>JAZKJV010008991.1:0-506826 GCA_037367405.1 Ottelia alismoides
TTTTACGGTGACAGCTTCGATCAATGTCTGAGATATTTAGACCGAGTGTTGAAAAGATGTTGTGAGGTGAACCTCGTACTTTCATTGATGAAGGGTCAGGTCATGGTGACTGAGGGGATTGTACCGGGTCACATCATCTCTAAGCATGGCATGGGGGTTGAACCAACCAAGATGGACGTAATTTCGAAACTTGAGCACCAACAAATCTTAAGCAAGTCTGGTCATTTTTGGGGTATGTTGGTTTCTATTGTAGATACATTAAAGATTTTAGTAAGATCGCATAACTGTTGATTGAACAACTGGGAAAGGATGTCAATTTTGTGGTTGATGATCGGGTCCACAATCCTTCAATCTCTTGAAGGAGTTGATCACACATGCTCCTGTCCTCCTGCCACCTGATTGGTCTCTGTCCTTTAAGATCGTGACATATGCTTCTGATTTCGTAATCGCTATTGTGTTAGGACAAAGACAAGAAGCACTACCATTTGTAATTCATTACGCTAGCCAAACACTTGATGAAGCCCAGAAGAATTACATAGTGACAGAGAAAGAGTTGTTAGTCGTAGTATTTGCCCTGGAGAAGTTCAGATCACACTTACTCGGATCCAAGGTGATAATCTACATTGACCATTCTGCCATCAAATATCTACAAAGCAAGAAGGATGCCAAGCCTCGGCTAATTCGATGGATTCTTTTATTCCAAGAATTTTACTTGGAAATTTATGATAAAAATGGCATCAAAAATATGGTGGCAGATCATCTTTCCAGAATATTTGAAGTTGAAACTCCTGAGCAAAATTCCATTCCTATCACTGAGACCTTTCCAGATGAGACAATCATGTCTATTGCCTCCCTTCCCTGTTATACAGATATAGTGAATTATTTTGTCTTCAAGAAGACTCCACTGGATTGGTTGAAGATCAAAATTGATAAATTCTTGTCAGACATTCAGTTCTACCAGTGGGAGGATCCACATCTATTCAGAGAGGGAGAAGATTGCATATGGAGGTGTATACCTCAGGAGGAAATCAAAGGTGTCCTAGACCACTATCACAAGCTTGAAGTTGGTGGACACCATTATGGAAAGAGGACATCAGCAAAAGTACTCCAATGTGGCCTTTGGTGGCTAACTTTATTCAAGGATGCAACAGAATATGTCAAGAAATGTGCTGACTTTCATAGAATGGCTGGAAACATCAGTATGAGAGACACAATGCCTTTGAAATACATTCATATTCCGACGTCTTCTACGCATGGGGCATTGACTTTATGGACCCTTTCCCCAATAGTCGAGGCTTTGAATACATCTTGTTTGCTGTCGATTATGTTTGTAGATGGGTGGAGGCAATCCCCGCTAGAGCCGCAGATAATTGAATGGTCTGTTGATTTTTGTATGTTAACATCATCTCGCAGTTCTGGATCCTGAAGATTCTCATATCCGATGGGGGGAGCCACTTCATAAACAAAGACGTCAAGAAGTTGACCGAAGAATATGGCATAGAACATCGTGTTGCAGCACTGTATTACCCTCAATACAATGGCTTGGTTGAATATTACAACAGCGAGATCAAGACTATCTTGTAGAAGCTTGTACGACCAGACAGAAAGAATTAATCACAATTGCTTGATTCGGTTCTTTGGGCCTATACAACAACGTACAAGTCTCCTCCGTACATATCTCCATACTACCTTTTTTATGGAAAGACATGCCACTTTCCTGTGGAATTAATTCATAAATAACTATGGGCATTAAAAATGTATAACTTGGATTCTGAGAAAGCATACAAGAATAGAAAAGTCGGTCTGGACCGTTTTCTAGAATTCAGAGACTACGCATAGCCTGATGCACAAGGAGAAAGTCAAGAAATGGCATGATAAGCACATCAGAAGGAAGACTTTCAAGCCTAGACAGAAGGTGTAGTTGTTCGATGTGAAGTTGAAAATTTTCCCAGGCAAGCTGAAGAGCAAATGGACTGGATCATTCATTATAAAGACTGTGTGTGACAATGGAAGCCTTCTCATATCTGAATTATCACCTGACGTATAGTCATTTGTAGTCAATGGACAGTTCCAAAATCCATATTTAGAGCATAACATATTCTTGTTTGCTATCGATTCAATCCAAGTCATATTTCAAAATGAGCTCAAGAGTCCAATAGATCAGACACTTGAGAAGAAAACCATTTCTTATTTTCTTCTTTTCTTCTTTTCTTTTCTTCTTTTCCTTTTCAATCTTCTAATTCTTCCGAAAGGTGATCACCCCTTTCATCAATGTTATACTTAGGACGTACTTTGTCCTAAGTATAGGGGGTGAGCTCCCCGAGTTGTTCATTTTGTGATCCCTCACATGTCTCCTCAACTCTTGATATTCTAGTCATACTTGGGGATATTTTACCCTAAGTATAGGGGAATATAGGTTGAGATGATGATTTCATACATTCCCACCCTTGACAATCCCTGCTTTGTTTGCAGTTTACTATACTTAGGACTATTTCATCCTAAGTATAGGGGGGATGGTCAACTTCTCATTCGTTGATTATTTAGTCGTTGTAGTATAGAATTTTCTATACTTAGTACAAGCTATGTCTTCTATTTTTCTCTCTGATCTATGAGGACATACTCAAGCTAAGTATAGGGGGTCGTATATACGGTACACGTACTTTAGCCATAACTCATACTTTTGTATTTTCAATAATATGGATAATTAATAAAACATATAAAATTCTTTGTAAATACAAGTAATAAAGTGGATTAAAGTATTTTGCAAAATTATTTGAAAAATGGTTGAAAAATCTTTTTGTAAACTGTTTGGAAAACTTTTGCAAAATGTTTTCAAATCTTTGAAAAATCATTTGTTTGTAAAAAGCTTCTTTTATTTGTTTAAATAAAATTTTTGAAAATCTATTTGCAAATGATTTGAAAAATGGTTGCAAAATACTTTGAAAATTCTATATATACTATTTGGAAAATATTTGCAAAATTATTTCCAACTTTTGTAAAGGTTTGTAAAATATTTGTCAAAATTATTTGCAAAAATAAATTTTAAAATGTTTGGAAAATATTTTCAAATGTTTTCAAAATCATGTGTAAATAATAACTCAAATAAAATCCTTACAAAAATTGTATAAAACTTGTATATATAAATTCTATACAAAATTACTAACATACAACCTGTAAAATTCCCTGTGTAAAATACACTCTAGCCCTTGTAAATATATATATATGCACTTCCATGTAAATAGTTGTACATATTTCTTCACTGACCATTTATTAAAAAAATCCCTAAAAATGCAAAATCCAAAATCTAAAAAATTGAAAAAACTTTTCAAAAATCTGCATTAAAATTTGCAAAACTTTTTCTAAAATCCATAAAAAGTTGAAAATAGAAAATAGCTTCACAAAAATATTTTTCCATGCATTGTACGTAGCATTTGTATTTTCCAGAATGATCAAGACAATTGAGAATTTAAGTCTAAAGATTGGAGCTTGGTATAGGCCTTAATACACTTAATTTCAAAGGAAACTACTAAGGACTGGAATTGAGATATTTCAGGTCACCTGACCTAATTATTTAGGTTCCATTAGACTATGTTCATGAGTATATTTATTGTATCAAACTAGAACCTTTATATCATCTGTAAGACTCTTGAGACAGTCGCTTGACTAGAGATCTTCCACTTAACACTTAACTCAACTCAGATGGACTGTTGAAAGATCTTGGAGTCTAAGTCGGGACGATGCTAGGCCACTTCATCAAGGGTGGCTCGGGAATCATTGTTGGGGATTACTGAAACTGATACTCTAGCCCACTTCTTCTGGTAGCTATGATATCTAAAGACGGAGATTGGATTGAGATAATGCATCAGATAAGGAATGGTCTGTAGGCGTAACTTTTTCCAAGACCCCAAAAAAAGGGTAGACCAAAAGATGTTATATACGTCGGGGCACAAACATGAATGCAGAGCAATGTGAAGTCAAAGAGAAGTCCAAAGAAGAAGCCTGCACCGAAAATTCCACTAAATATCTTGGTGAAGACTTGGTTACGCTGACTATGCGTCACAAAGGAATAAAGACTACATTGGACCATTCCCAGTTCTTTTCTCACTCTTCTAGCTTCTTCCCCCACTTGGTTGTAAAGACTAGCGATACCTGACCTTAGAAGGAAATATCTATCTCCACGAGGACG
This sequence comes from Ottelia alismoides, assembly GCA_037367405.1. Lineage (NCBI taxonomy): Eukaryota > Viridiplantae > Streptophyta > Magnoliopsida > Alismatales > Hydrocharitaceae > Ottelia > Ottelia alismoides. The sequence goes on from JAZKJV010008991.1 coordinate 4,187, forward strand.
AGCTACCAGGAGAGTAGATTCCTTTCTAGTTCAACGGTTTGTCTGGGAAGAGCCAAAAAATTCACACACATGGATCTGTCATTTCGAAGTAGCAAGAGTGTGCGACTGAGAGGATGGCTCTGACTTGACCATGAAGCGAACTGGATGATAGGATTATGGAACCGAAGGGTTGTTGTGTCACATTTTCTAACCTTAGTGTGGTTCTGAAAAAAGTAATAATTCAAAGGCCTAATTTGAACTCCAAACTTTATTCTAATAAGGCAAGTTTAAGAGTCAAAAATCGTTCCAAGTTTTTTTCTTTTTCTTTTCTTTATTTTCTTTTCTGCACTTATAGGTATAAGTGTTTGCTAGGGACTAGCAAAGGTAAGTATAGGGGGTGACGAATATCCATTTCATCACCTTTATTCTTTCATTTTGATCTTTAAACCCTATCTAAATGCATTCATATAGCATTATTTTACGTTAAATAACATCTATTATTTATATTGTAAATATTGTACAAAATATTATATTCAAAGCCAAAATAAAATAATGAAGAAAATAAAAGAAAAATAAATGAAATACCATAGATATGATTGACTCCAAACCTTGAGACCTAAGCATTATGATGACTATCGACAAGGAATAAAGTAAGGGGAGATAAGGGGCAATAAATGTTCAAAACCCTAATCCATAATTCCCCAATAAATAGGTTTTGGGACCTATTTTATTCTTTATTTTTATACCTCAAATCAATAAACTTTGACCATGAAACTTGTAGATAAAAATACAAAGAAAAATACAAAATTTATTTCATGCAAAAATAATGCATAGTATACCCTAGACACTCGAAATAAAAAGCCAAAATCAAAAACTTCCAAGATATGTATCGTCTCCATATGAATTCAAAATTCAGTAAATCATATTTATTGTCCCTAAAATTAAATTATCTATTTAATGAAGGTAGTTCCATACAATTTCGAGTTAAGATGCAAAAGTTATATTTTGGTCTCTCATTGTGTAATATACCAGAATAAATAATCATTTAATTAATTCTCATTATTTTTCATAGTTTTATATTTTTATAATGGTGTAAATATTATTCATAATACATGTACATAATTAAATAAAAAAACCATTAACAATGCAATAAAATAAATAAGTATCCTAAAATATATAGATGAAATATATATACATATACCAATATTATAAATACAAGTATTTATTTAAGTGTACATATAACTTCAAAAAAATATAATAAAAATATATTTATGTGTATTTAATTAAGTTATAAATACATAAATTATGTATATAAAATAATAAAATAGAAAATAAAAATAAAAGGCATATTATATAGGTAAACATACATATATTTATACTTGTAGAAAGTAATAACAAATAAACTCGAAAAATAAATAAAAAACATATTAAAATACTACATAAAATAATAAATATTTTTCATGTTTTGATCAAAAATTAATAAAATCATTTATTATTTCAAAATAAATTAATAAAGGTTTTTTTGTTCTACTTTGTCTTTTGTTGTCCTACATGAACCAATGAGGAGCGGGTCAAAGTTGACCTCGGTTAACTCCCCACCCCTCATAGGTCTGTGGTTGTCATCTCTTCCCACCTCGATTTCTCCCTTTTTTCACGATCGAGCTTCGTACCCTTTCAACTCGATTTCTCTTTGACTTCTGATCCTTGATCTTCACTCTTTCGCGCACCCATCATTCCTCGATCAATGGATAGATGCATCCAGCTAGAGCCCTTGGTCAAGATACCCTTGTACATATACCCATCCTCCACCCTCATTTGAAATCTGATCTTGCTCAAGCACTCGAAATCCCCAGATTTCTCCTAGGATAGGTCGTCAGTGAACAGAGCTCCTTCACCGGAGAGTTTGGCATGGAGGAAGAGGCATAGGAGTGTGTGATCCGAGCTCAACGATCGTCTCCACCGTAGCTCTGCATGGGCTCTTCTCCATTAAGGTAGAGCCCTAGTTTAAAGCTTCTGTTCATTTCTGGAGTTTAGGTTAACAAATAGTAGAATTTTATTTCTGCTAATTTTGCTTATTGTTTCATGAAATTGGTTAGTCGTAGTTTGTTGGAGCTCAACTATGGCCATCCGTTCTGCCATCTATGACTATCTTCTGCCTCACCGTTCATACCCATTTTGCTCCTCATCGATTTCTTTACACCCCAATGCACTCCATTCATCTTGACCTCTCTAGACCAGGAGATCGAGTCTTCAACTCCGCAGCTCGTCAGAAACCCTACTTCTGACTCCACTTCTCTTCATCTCACCCCGATTAGACCCCTAGGAGCCCCTATTTTGTGTGTTTGAGCTTCACGTGCATGTTCTGGAGGTTTAGAGCCTCTTTTGAGGCAATTTTAACTCAAAAGGAGGTTCCAGCTACCCCTTATCTTCCTTGACCTCCTGAGACCTCAACTAAGGTTCCTGGAGCCTTGTGAAGCCATCTGTAGTTGTGGGTATCCATCAGGAGCGTTTTGAGCATTCTTGTATTGTTGGAGACTATCGGAGCTACCTTCGAGGTCGGATCAAAGTTCGCCTCTTCAGGCGTTCTTCCATGTTCTTCCTCCGGGGCTTTCCACCGTTTGATCTTGGGGGCACTCAAGATCAAGCAGATGTCATCGGATCACGTACCCTTGACCATAGATCCAGTCGCTGAGATCTAATCTTAGATACCCATAGTCGAAGCATCATCGATCATTGCAGGCATGACACGTGGATTAGTGAAGACATCAGCGTCGTCCGTTCACGCCTTAGTGGGGGTATTTTTCATATTCAACCTCTGCTATTATTGTATTTCATTTTTTGTATAAAAACTTTCACCTACAGTTATATAATTTTTACAAAACTTGTATTAAGGCCCCAAGGTTTCCATTTATTACAGAATGGTCCCTCGCTACGTCACCTCGCATACATGTACGCATGAGGGAGCGAGCATTTTGTAGGGGGGCCCTCAGGCTTTTGATATTTCATTTTAGTCCTGTAAAATTAAATTCTTGTATATAACTTTTGGATAATTTGCATTGAGGACATGTTGCTTTTTATTAATTGCAAAAATACTCCTATAAGTGTTTTTGATAGAATATATTCAAGGATTTTTTCATGTATTCCCTTATATTTGTGTAGGGGGTTCTGAAATACATACGTGTAGGTCCCTGTTGGTGCATTTATTTTTATATCCTTTATTTTCATTATGAAAAATATCATTTGGTATCCAAAAATTTTAGGAAAATTATTTTAAGTGTCTGCACATGTTATAAATTATATATTTTTTGGCCTTTTAAAACTATTTTCCTAGTGTTTAAAAATACAAAAATATTGCATTTATTTCCTGTTTGCATTTAAAAATACAAAAAAATACAAAATCATCCTTAGAAATTCCAAAAAATAGATAGTATATATTATTATATCTTATTACTACAGGCCAAAAATCACTAAAAATAACAAAAGAAAAATACTAAAAATTAAAAAGCTCCAAAGTCTTAGAAGAAATCTTTAAAATTCAATAAAAACTAAAAATATTTATTTCTATTTCTGAATTTTGTTAATTATATCTATTATATATTAAAATACCTTGGAAAATTTTAGGACTTCTATCCATTTTCAAATTCCAAAACAATCTGGCTATATATTATTGTTCACTTTTTTGCTCTTTTTATTCAATTAAAAATAAAAAAATTAGCAAAAATTTTGAGAAAAATACCAAAATAGAGAAAGAGATAAAAAAATATAAAAATTGTATTTTACCTATTTTGAGTCTTTATATCTATATTTATATATATACTAGCCTATATTATATATAGCTATATTTACTTATATTACTATTTATATTATTATTATTAAAAATACCCTATATATTTTAAAAGGCCTTTAAAATAAAAAAAGACTGTACCTAGGGTATTTTTTGATCTTTCTATATCTATTTATATATTATATATCTATTATATTAGATATAGTATCTATATAATATTATATATCTCTTGTTTATATATTCAAAAAAAATAGAAATCAGAAATTATAAAAATAAAATGAAAAATAAAAAACATGAATGAAAAATAAAAAAATAACTATAAAAAACTGACAGAGAATTCAAAAAATCCCTATAAAAACACAAAAAGCATTTATTGTCTCTTTGCCAAATTTTGTGATCTATTCCCATTGCTCCTTTGTCGTTCAACCCCTACGCTTGCAAATTATATATATCACTATGTAGGGTAAAATAAATTTTGGCTCACTATTATTGATTGATTGAGCATTAATGTGGATTAATTGTTGATGTGCATTGATTAAGGATATATGAGAGATGAGAGAGCGGACTTGTCGGGCACTGCAGACCCTCCAAGAACAGAAGCTAGGATCCCTCCTTGATTTCTGCATCCATCAATGATCCCCCCCTCTCCCTCTGACTGTTGTCGGAACCTGCGACACCATTCACTTCATGCAATTTTCATGCATGCCCCATACCTCAGATCACCTCAATGTCTTCAGCATTTTTGTGTGTCCCACTTCCAACCATCTCACTAGGGTTCTAGATCACTCGAATGAATACTCAATCGATTGTAGTCCCATGATCTCCATAGCATCATCGCCTTGTGTATAAATAATGAACCCGTCCCCTTTTTGCCTTCTTTATCGATACTCAAGCCATGTAACCCAAAAGGGTTCATATGGGTTAAAGCTTACGGTGACGGTGTGGCTTCCCCAGCCCTGTCGTCATTGAGAGGCACTTGGGTGGCGATCCCATGGTCGGAGCTCTGCCTCCGCCATGTCTTTGCTCCCAGGTGTTACACCCGGGTACGAACTACTTTTATTGCATTTTTAGTGTAATTTTTAATAATGCATCTCATTTCCATCTTTAGTTTACATTTTTACTGCATGATTGTAGCTTAGATCTTCAAATTATCTTACGTTGGTGCTTTAGAAGCTCTGGGCATTGTTCCATTGTGCACCCCATGTTCAGCCTCTAGACCCCTTCCATTAGCTTATCCTCTCATTTTTTCACCTCCAGTCACCTTTCACCCAACCTAAACCCATCTTAGATCAACGAATCGACGCTTGCTCCTCTACCTCCACCCGATCGTCGTCACCATGCCTCTACCTTCACCCATTATGTCTAATATTGCATAAGAACTTTCACCCATGGGAGCCTTGCCTAACCATGCTGATCCCTGGAGGAAATAGCTTCTCTGGAGGTTAATCGCATACAAGAACTCATTCCCTAAAGCTTGAACCATCTCGAGCCCTCAGGACCCCATCGATGGGTCCTGGATATCTTTGAAGTCACCAGACGCTGCGGAGCACCACTAGGACCCTCACGATCACTTCAGCATCTGAAATCGAGCCGTGGAGTGCGAGAAGTTGAAGAATGAGAGAAGAACACCCACGTTTCCATGTTCTTGGGGAATGAACCAGAGCCATCTGTTAGAGCCCTCTCTGCAGGTTGTACAGTCATCATATAATCAAAGGCCCAAGCCATCGTTCGATTAGGGCCTCGATCTGATCCTAGCCATCCAGCCACGAAGTGGTATGGGTAGATCTCCACCATTTGATGTGTGTAAGTGATCGATCTTCTACTGTTGGATCGTACACAAATAATGGGGTAATTGCACAGACCCCCTCTATCTTATTTTATTTTATTTTTAGTTTTGTAAATATTTTTTGCAATGTAAATAATTATGTGGAAATTACATGGACCCCCTGTATTTATTATTATTTTCTTAGGGGTCCACGCAAGCTCGGCTTACATGCCTCCCCACATGAGTTGGGCATTTCGCAAGAATGCTCATCTGGCTTTTCTTATTTGTAAATAGTCCTTAAAGTTGTAAATAAAGTGTAATAATTCTTGTAAATATTACAAGCAATGACCTAGGCTTTATTTAACTTGCATTTATGCCCCTACCAGGTGCGTAGTATATTTAAATGATGGATATTTTGCATATGTGCCCTTATACTTATCTATAGGGTTATTACGTGCATTTTAACATTATTAAAATTGTTAAACGGTCCATACCTCTGTTGCATTTTCATTTTTGTATTCCTATTTATTAAAGATAGCTCTTGTGCCTTAAAATTTATGGGATTGTTTTGATAAATGCCTCATACCATGTTCTTTCACACCCATATTTTTATTTGGCGTTTTATTGCTTTTTTCTGATTACTAAAAATCAAATACGAGCTATTTATTCCCTATTTAACTATAAAAATACAAAAAGTTAGAAAAATATTTCTAAAAACTCCCAAAAGGAGTTATATGTTATATATTACTATATAATATAGCTACAGACCAAAAATCATAAAAATATATCAAAAGAAAATCTTAAAATTAAAAAACCATCCTAACCCTAAAAAATATAAAATATTTTATAAAATCCAAAAAACTAGTTTCTTCTGTATATTTTTACTTATAATGTATATGTAATACTAAAAATAGTATTGAGAAATTTAGAGATTATTATATATTTTTAAATCTCAAAACAATTCAGCTTAGTAACTCCATGTTTTGGAGTATGTTTAGACTTTAAAGTGGCTAAAATTAGCAAAAAAATCACCAAAAATACATAAAAATAAAGAAAAATATAAAAAAGATAAAACATTTTATTTTGTCATTTTTTTAGTATTTTTAACTATATTTAGAAATATAAAATCCTATGTATACTATATATTCATATATATATAGTTATATGCTTATTAGTATAATTATTACTATTATAAATACTTATAAATATTTTCAATGCCTTTAAGAAATAAAAAGAATTGTTCATATTTGTATTTATTGATTTTTTATATTTAATATATATTATAGATATATTACTTTTATTACACATATATGAACATAGGGATTTTTAATCGACGGACCTTAGAAACTTGTTAAATTACCTCTACGACCTTTTGGACAACGTAAATACCACATCGACCGTGTAAATTACCCAAGAACCCCCACGAGTTTCAAATAGATTAATCGCGTGGGGGTAAGAGAGCAAGTTTACAGGTCGAGGGGGAATTACGTTGTTTCAAAGGTCGAGAAGGTAATTTACAAAGTTAATAGGGTTCGTAGGGTAAAAATCTCATAGATATATGAGGAAAGGGAAGCTACTTCATGAAGTATCTAACCTTAGCTACTCTATGGGTATTTTTTAAGCTTTTTTAAATTTTTTGGAAAATACCATCATGGATTTTCATAGTTATATCCCTCTGACATGTCATTCAAATTCTATCAGAAACAAAGACTCCTATGACCTCCATCAAGAACAAGTCGATTACAGAAAATCTAAGACCGTTAAAATTACATGTTTTGGATGGAGGGCATAAGAGTCTCTATTTCTGACGAAATTTGAATGACATATTAAAGGGATATAGTTATGACAATACATGGTGGTATTTTCCAAAAAAAAAGTGGTGAAAATGCCCATGGAGTTTCTAAGGTTAGCTACTTCATGAAGTACCTTCCCTTTCCTATATATATACTTATTACATATTAAAAAGAAAAAAATCAGAAAATATAAGAAGAAAACAACAATTATAAATTTAAAAATAAAAAACTATATAAAATAAAAATCCTTAAAAATTAAATATAAATTAAAACGCACAAACAAGTAAAAAAAGCAAAAATACACAAAAACACTTGTTGATTCTTTGTAGACATAAATAGCATATCCATGTAGCTCTCAGTGGTTCGACACCCAGAATACTTGCACATTATACACATTTTATCTGGGTTATAATAGAATTTATCTTACTCCATATCGCGTTGCTTCATCTTTCATCTGTGGGATAATTGTTAACTTAATCGGCTTTTGTGAGAAGACACATCAGAGACTGTGCTCTCGCCTTGTGAGATCACACGACCACCTCTGTAGAGCGGTTGATCATTGAACCATCTTCTCCTCATCTTAATTCCTCATCACATTCTCCACCATGGCCCCATCATTTCACCCCCGACCCTGTAAGGATTGGGGAGATCAGGTGCTTTATTCTGCCGCACGCTGGAGCACCTTCGCCCCCTTTGCTAGAAGCTTCAACACAGGGTCGAAGATACTCGCCTCGAACCTGAGAGTATTTTTGTGTATGTTACAAGTCCAGAGGGTGCAGCTGGAAGGAGATCCACCAGAAGAACCAGAGCTCTAGGTGCTCAAAGTCGAAGGTCTCTCTAGGACCCTATCCCTAGGACCGGGAGCAATTTCGGACCATCTGCAGATACGGGTACGACCCAGCATTGTGTTGAGATGCTCAGATCGAAGAACGAAGGTCGGAGATGCCTAGGATCATCGTTTGAAGTTCGCCTAGGCTGTAATCTTGGGATGTTCTTCGTGAACCCTCGAACACCGTCAAATCAAGATCTGGGTCCAGATCTAATCTGGGCCCGTGATTCCAGTTGAAGCGGCATGCCTCCTCCGCCGTAGATGCATGTAAAGACCATGTGGTCTACTGAGTGCCATCCATCCAGGCACTATTGGGCAATTTGCTAAAGACCCCTTGCTCCATTTTGTATTTCATAAGTAGTCCTATAATATTCTATATAGAGTAAAGTTTTTTTGTAACACTTGCAAGGAACCCCTCCACATATTGATTATTACACGTAGGTCCTATGCCAGCTCACCTCATGTGCGGCGACACATGAGGCTGGGCCATTTTGCCTGTAAGCCCTTACGGATTTAGTCATTTATATTTCACTAAGAAAATTGTATACTCAGTGTCATATTATTGTAAAATTTGCATGTGGTACCTTAACTTTTTATTTTATTGCATTTATACCCCTACTATGTTGTTTTAAAATATGAAAATAATTGGAAAATTTCCTGGAATGCCCATGGAGTTCTTAATAGTGTTATTAAGTGCATGGAAATTTCTAACTAATTGCATATAGGTCCCTACCAATAATTTAATTTTATTTTATGTATATTTATTATTATAAATAGCATATTCTGTCTACAAATTGTATGAAAACTACCCAATATGCCTGATATATAGAATTATCACATATATTTTTTGCTATGCATTATAAGCATTTTTCTCTTTATAAAAATAAAAAATAATCTATTTATTCATTATTTTCATATTAAAAACCCAAAAAATACAAAATCAAACTTTAAAATTTCAGAAAAAATGAATATATATATTTATATATTATATCTCCAGACCAAAAAATCACAAAAAATATAAAAAGAAAACACTAAAAATCATAAAACCTTAAAACTTAAAAGAATTACCAAAAATTCTATTTTCCAAAAAAAATAGTTTTTTATTGTTTCTTATTATGTTATATAGTATATACTCAAATTAGTTTTGGGAATTTTTGGACTTATTATTTATTTTTAAAACCCAAAATAATTCAACCTATATATTATATTCGTTGTTTTGTATATTTAAATACTTAAAAATACATAAAAATTAGTAAAAATAATATAAAAATCCCAAAATAGAGAAAAATATTAAAACATAAAAATATTTTATTTTCTCAATTTTAATTAAATTTGCTATATTTAAAATTATAAAACCTTAAATATAATATATATAAATTAAAATACTTATTTACTACTTATTATTAATATTAATACTTAAATATATATATATATATTATATTTAACATCTTTCAAAAATAAAAGGATTGTTCCTTTATATATTTATATATTTATTACATATATGTTATATATTAGTTATAATATCTAATATTATTATTATCATACATATATATATATTATATCTTTAAAAACAAAAAGAAACTAAAATTTTGCAAAATAAAAAAAGCAAACAAAAATTAAAAATTAAAATATATAAAAATATATAATAATAATTAAAAATATAGAAAAAAATTATATATAAATAAAACCCATAAAAATTAGAAAATTTCATAAAATTTTAAAAATTATTATTACTTTTTATTTATTAGTAATAATTGTAAATATCTTCTAGTTTGCTTCTAGTAGTTTGAACCATACACTTGCTTGATATACACATTTATTTGTAAGCTATAATAAATTTCACCCCTCATCTTATTTATTGTTTTATCTGTATCACGCATTGATTGTTTGTCTAAGAGGATTATTTGAGTTTCGACACCTGTGCGAAACCGCTACAGCAGTTGCCGGATCCAACTTGTCAGACACCGCATGCCCTTAAAGACTGAGCGTTAGGAACCTCATACGATCTGAATCAACAACGCCCTCACTTATACCCGCAACGTCCTCATTATGACATGGCTCATCACTTATTTCCATTGATAGTGGTGGTTTCACGATTTGGGTAGTCTTTTCCTTCCATCTCTTTGTAGGTGTGGCTCCACCTCTCGGGTAGCCCTTTACATTACCAGAGGGAAATTGCTTCGATACCATTTGTAAGGTCATGGGCTTAGATCCTCGGCCATTATTGACAAAAATCGGTTCTAACAACATATTGGGTTAGAACCCGGGTGGATTTGTTGACAACCACCCACAATGTTTAAGCTTAAGTTGTCAAGTAGTAATTCTCCGCTCTTATAACCCACTTTGAAACTCCGTGTGTTTCCGATGTGGGACTATGTTAGCGTTGGGGCGTTATAGTATACATGTCTTAATTCTAACGGATTCCATCCAATTTCAACAGCCAAATCGATGGGAATAACCATAGGTTTTCGAACGTAAGAGTTAGCAAGTTTGCAAAATTTAGGTGATAATTACGAAGTATACAAGCTCGAGAAGGTAATTTACAAAGTTTTAAGGGTCCATGGTGTATAAAACTCTAATTATAAATTCTTAAAATTGTAATGAAATATATACAGATATATGTAGATACATATTAATATCACAAGATATAACAAGAGACTCTAAGTGACTGTTGTTATAGACTCATTTTGTTGTTGTTAAGTTGTTCTTCTTAGAGTATAGGAGCATGTATCGTTGATTGGCAGGGATGGATCCAAGACTAAAGGACACGCCCTCCCGGCGTAATCACATTAATCATTATCTCTCATTCTATGTACATCACTTGTAACTTAAACCAATCAGACTGGAAGAACTTATTTATACTTGCTCCTTAATATTGATCCAAACGATTAGATGAATAAGAGAAGTGGACGTTCTCTCTCTTTTCTGTTTGAGTAATAAACTATGAATTGATTATTGATTTGATCTATATAATCATTCTCTAAAATTTTATGTGTGGTGAGCGGATCCTTTGCTGGTATAGCCAACGCTGTAATGTTGAGGAACAATTGGATCACCCTCAGGGATGCATACCAGCCATCTCCAACTCCTTTCGAGGGTCGTCTAATGGTGATTCGACGACTTTCCTGCGTTACAGCACCTGCTGTAACAACAGAGGATCCGTCTTCCCCTGTGTCAGAATCCATACGAGCAAAATATACTCTTCCCCTCCAGGAAACTAATCCTCTGTTGAAAAAAAAAGTATCCACCAAACCCAAGAAATACAAGCATACGATAATCATTGATCCATAAGTCTTTCACGTAGGTTGAACCCATTCCTTTTTACGCAATACTCCTCAAAGCAAATCGTATACGACGACAGGCAGTAAAAAAAACAAAGGGGGACCCAAAACGTTAGGATTTAATGCAGCATTCCCCACAGCTTTGATAGCGCTGACCCCTCTCCCCATCAATGTATTATTTAGCCACTCCACATCCCAAACAACAGGGACTATCTTCCTATCTATCTATCACCTTCACTGCCACTCTCCACTCTCCTACTCCCCACGGCAGCCCTCCATGGGCCGATCGCCCTGCTGCGAGAAGGTCGGTCTCAAGAAAGGTCCTTGGACGCCCGAGGAGGACCAGAAGCTCCTCTCCTACATCGAGGAGCACGGACACGGCAGCTGGCGCGCCTTGCCTGCGAAAGCAGGTACGCACACAGAGATCCTCCTCGATCGAATTCCACACAAGACATAATTTTCTCGTAAACTGGTCGTGACTAAAGATCCTTGGTCCTTTGCTTCGTTATAATTTCCAGGGTTGCAGAGGTGCGGGAAGAGCTGCAGGTTGCGATGGACGAATTATCTCCGGCCGGACATCAAGCGCGGGAAATTCAGCCTCCAGGAGGAGCAAACCATCATACAGCTCCACGCCCTGCTCGGCAACAGGTTCGAACACCTGCGTTGCATGTTAATTATCATGAACAGTATTTAGTAGTCGAGATCTAGGCTGCAAAGCATAGTTGCAAACAATTAATTATGTGGGAAATTCAACAGCTTGGTTTTTCGAGGAAGATACTAGAACTAATCATGGCATCATAATTTGAGAGAATGTGCACTAACAACTAGACGATGGGACGCAGGTGGTCGGCAATCGCCACGCACCTCCCGAAGCGCACGGACAACGAGATCAAGAACTACTGGAACACGCACCTGAAGAAGAGGCTGACCAAGATGGGGATCGACCCCGTCACCCACAAGCCCAAGAGCGACGCTTTGAGCTCCCCCGACGGCCCCTCCAAGAGCGCCGCCACCCTCAGCCACATGGCCCAGTGGGAGAGCGCGCGCCTCGAGGCCGAGGCGCGCCTCGCTCGTGAATCCAAGCTCCGCTCCTCCGCCACCGCCACCTCCCCCTTCCTCCAGGCCCACATTCCCAGCTCGGAGCTCCATGAGACCTCGATGATCCCGGACATACTACGTGCCGCAATTGGCTCGTGGCCGGCGGCAAAGCAGGTCCGTCCACCAAGCCAATTCGGCCGACCGATTGATCAGGAATCACCAACCTCAACGTTGAGCTTCTCCGCCGAAAGCTTGGGGCTCATGGACCGGTTACCCACAATTAACCGCAGAGCCGAGCAAGACAACAGTACAATAGCTGGCTACCCGCTTGACCCGGTAATGTTCAACGTCGACGTGCCCTGGCTGCTGGATCCGTCGAAGCACGCCGGCTTCAGTGACGGTTTCACCGACATGCTCATTGAGAATTCAACCGAGCAAAGCTCGTCGGACGGGTGCGGTACGGAGACGAGCAAGGCGGAGGGAGGAGGCGAGGAGAACAAGAGCTACTGGAACAATATACTCAATCTGGTGAACTCGAGCTCCCCTTCTGGATCGTCGCCTTTGTTCTAAGGTTGGTGCTAATGACGAAGATTATGTTAGTCTGATTAGGGTTTAGTGCAATAAGCCGACTTGGAAGATGTAAAGAAAGTAGAGGTAAGTGAGGTGCATGCTTTAGATTTGCTTTCTAGCTTGTTGTGATTATCATGTTGGATGTTTCCGAGCTGGAGCTAATGTAGATTAGATATATGGTACCTTGATTTAAGCTTAATTTTTTGAAGTGTTCTTGTTAGTTTTTGCCTTGCTTCGGATGTGTTCTTGAAGGAGTTGATTATTACAAGTGATTATTATCTTTTCGGATTTTGTTTAAAAAGACAATTTGGATGATTTAAATTTGTGAGATTGAATCTTAATCTTTTTCCTAGCAATGACACGTCAAAATTAGTAGCTTATGTACGAATCTTGTCTATCATTCCGAAGCAAAATTAATGCTCAAATATTGGACTATTAAAGTGTATTTATTTAGGGCCCGTTCGGTAGGAGAATAAGCAGGAATAAAGATGGAGAATAAGGGGAACAAGTGTCTATTCTCCGTTCGGCTGGAGGATAGGAATAAGGAGAATAAGGTGAAATAAATGTAGGTAAGGTGGGATAAAGATAGGAATAAGAGTGAAATAAGATAGAATAATGGGGAATAATCGTACCACTGGGAACCATGTCGAGAGGAGAATTGGTCTCTTATTCCAGGACCTATTCTCCAACCAAACATGGCCTTAGGGTCATTATCTTCTTTGGTGTCGTGTTTAACTCTTTGTACCTTGGAGAATAAATATTTTATATGAATCTAATAATATTGAAGAATTTATGATATATAGGGTAAAATGTGCAAGCGGTCTCTCTGGGAGCATACCACTTGGCTACTTCTGTCCTTTTAGAAAAATCATAGTATTTTCTAAAAACTCCAATGGAGATTTAGATCATCAATTTCCATGATGTTTTTGTTCAAATTTCGACAAATCTAATATATATCTCATCCATCAAGCTTGTCAAAAAAATTGATCTCGGAATTGCTAAATTTGACATATTTTAAATGGACATGTCAGGAGTTTTTTTTACAAAATTTGAATGATAACATCGTGATAACAAGTTATCTAAATCCCAGCGAGACTTTTTAGAAAAAAATTATGATTTTTTTTTTAAAAGAGGGAATAACCAAGCTGTATGCTTCCCGATAACATATATATTTTTACCGTATGTGTGTGCATGTGTAAATTTCTTATGTAATTGGAAGTAATGTTTGTAGCGATAATTAAACGTAATAGTTAAAAATATTTGAGCGAATAAAATAATCATGCAATTACTAATCATATTCAGATAGCTAGAACATTCAGGATGATATTGTGATGATAATTAAACTTTTCTTTTTATTATGGTCGAGTTGATAAGTCACATTCAGGAAGAGATACCTAGGTGTATGTTATTCGTTGACGATATTGTGTTGATTGATGAGACTAGAGATGGAGTAAATGAGAAGCTTGAGGTCTGGAGACATGCATTGGAGACTAAAGGATTTCGTATAAGTAGGATTTACACTAAATATATGGAGCGCACTTTTGATGGAAGCAATAGTGAAGGAATTGGGATTAAGATAGGTGATGATAACATTCAGAAGATGGATTCTTTTAGATACTTGGGATCTATTTTGCAACATGATGGAAAAATTGATGGAGATGTTACAAATAGAATAAATGCAGGTTGGATAAAGTGGAGAGGAGCATATACTGTTCTTTGTGATAAGAAATTCCTTTGAAAATCAAAGGAATGTTTTACAAAACAGTTGTGAGACCTGCTATGCTCTACGGATCTGAATGTTGGCCTATGAATCATAGACATGTACAGAGAAAGGCAGTAGCAGAAATGAAAATGTTAAGGTGGATGTATGGACATACACGTAAAGATCGTATTCGGTATGATGACATCAAAAGAAAGGTTGGTGTAGTTCCGATCAAGGATAAAATGCGAGAAAATCGCTTAACATGGTTTGATGATTTGCAAAGGATGTCAGCTGATGCACCGGTGAGGAGATGTGAGTTTTGGAATGTTGACCTGGCTAAAACAGGATGAGGAATGCCCAAGAAGTATTAGAATGAGACTATACGAAGGGATCTTAGTTTTTTGGATATAAGCCCGAGAATCACCTAAGATAGATCGGAATGGAGGTAAAAATCCATGTAGCCAATCTACTTAACGTGGGAAAAAACTTTGTTGTTGTAGCTAGAACTTGTATTTTCGTAAGCATAAGGCTTGATATAAATATTAATTAATATTGCAAATATAAGATGTTCTTTATAAAAATGCGATGACATGGCGAGGTCTACTATATGCCGATTGGATTTGGTTTTCATATTGTGAAATATTTGAACGTGTTATATTTGGACGATGTTAATAACCCGCTTGATTTATTTCGGGCCATAATTCGATTGTGCAATGATAATGGAGCGACACAGAATTTATGTAAATAATAATAATCTGAGGAGGATGCTATTAATTAATTAATTAATATTCCTGAAGTGTGAGCCCTCTTCGCCATAGCTGATAGCAAAATATAACTGTTTACTAATACTATTACCATTTTTCTCTATATAATTTTAAGGAATAATTACGTAGATATCCAAAACAAACGGAAGACGTTCCCGTTTGGTCCGACCTATCCAATTTGCTCGGGCTCGAGCACATGCGTCAAATCGGCCCAATGCGGAAAGCCACCAATAAAATCGACGCAAATGGGTCGCGCCTCTTCGTGCGACACGACCCTCTGCATGGAAAGGATTAATGGAATCTTTTTTATTTATACAAAGAAAGATGTCGAATCCGAATATAAGGAACGAACCCCACAGGGTGACCCCAATTGGCTCCATCGACCGCGATGTGATCCCAATTTCCGAACCCTCAGCCCCACCCTCCTGATCCACGGGCGGTCCCTAAAATAGCAAACGAACCATTTCAGAAAAATCCGAACGAGCGCATTTAATCTCCAACTGCGATCTTAAAACAAATCAAGATGGAGACCTAGTTGTTTTATTCAATATATGCGAAAGCTATGGCCTGGGTTTCCTTAATCATATGTCACGTCAGTCTCCATCGCTCATTAGAATGCGGGATTAATTCGAACGAGAATTAAATAGATTTCTGTCTGGTCATCACGAGCCACATAAAGAGAAGGAGTCCTGATTTTACCGCGAGACACCTCACCTGGATTTTTATATGTAGTTGGTTGGACCCTCTAATTAATGAGCCCGAATAAATGGTTGGGCCATGCCCTAATGTAAGGGTAATAATATCCATCCTCTCGTCCCAGCGGAGACTATTCTTCGTGTAGTCTTTCACCCTCTCTTATATGGTCAGGATGCACATTGAAATCTTCTATATGTGCATGCAGACGATCCCACACCCAGCTCGGCGTCCTTTAATGGCTTCATGTGCTCCATGCAACCCTGTCGAAGATCCGATGATTTCGATCACGCTCGATCGGATGTGGATCGCTTGAGGTAAGCTAGGAGTTCGTACGTAAATTAAAAGGAATTTAATCCATCCTACTTGAAGGATGGACGGATGACTCGATCGACCGCTTCTTCGTACCAAGGGTTAAATCGATCGATCCGTCGTGATATTGTCGTCTTCGCAATGGTAAAAGCACATTCATCATCTCAGTTAGTTCGAATAACATCGGATCGCCCAGATCAAGCTCACTCAAAATCTTTGATTCTTGTGAAGCAATCTCGACCATCCGATATTATGTGAACAGTGATGACGCAAAATCCCGAACAACTGAGGTAAAGGTATAAAATGAGGTCGTTGCGACCTCAGTCACTCGAATGCGTCAATCAAGAAAAATAATCAACCACTCACAGAGATAAACACAAGCAAGCACAAAATAGAGCGATCTAGCTATAGGATTAACCTGGTATAGCTCCCAGGGTCGAACACAAGGAGCACAGATTGGCCTTGCGGCCTACGATGTAGTCAGAAATCCAAGGGAGTCTTTTTTAGTGTTTTTATTTGTTTTTATAATTTTTAGATTTTTTAAATGATGAGAAAATGAAATAAAATGAATGCAAGGCAACTTCAACAATTTATAAAACACTCCAAAAATAATGCAAAAATTAAGGAAAAATGGTTTTTATATTTTTTAAGTTTTTTACTGTTTTTAGTGAATTTTTGGAATTTTTCTAATGGGTAAATTATTTATTAAAAATCAAACAATGCGAAAAACAGAGGGTACTGTCCAGCAAGGCTTAAAACCCAAAAATAAAATAATTTTGGATCTCAAAAAGCCCTGAAGGTAATTTTCCTATAATCTAGAAAGAATAAGGAAAATTTAGGCACCCTAATTATTGTTTTTGGATTTTTAATTTATTTATTACAATTTTTATGAGTTTTTAGGGGTTTTTCAATTTTTAGGGTTTTTAATTGATGAAAATTAGCCAAAATTGGCTAGAAAATCAAACAACAAGCAAACTACAATATCTAATTTTTTTGGAATTTTTGGGGATGTTTTTATATTTTTTTGTTATTTTTAAACCTAGACAGTGGCTAAAAAGGAGGTTTTTGAATTTTTAAAAATAATAAATGAAATCAAAAATGTCCTCAAAAATCATAGAAATTCCTACGCCATGGCAGGAGCCATGTGTCAAAATCTCATTGGATTTGGAGGTCGTTTGATATTTTATTCAAAAATAAAGGTGGGGCACTGTGCACAGGGACCTAAGTGCAAATACCCAAAAGTTCTGGGGTCCTGGTGCAAAATACCCAGCAAAACACGTGCCAAGCACGTGCCTGGGGCACTCAAGGACCAAATGGTAATAAAAATAAGTTCCGAGGGCTTATTGGTAACAAGTACCAAAAGTCCAGGGGCTTATCTGCAAATAACCCAAAATAATATCGCACATGTGGAAATAAAGCATTCACAGGGGTATATATGCAAATAAACAAAACTTTTTATTCAATGAATAACATCCAGAACTGCAGGGCGTCTTATGCAAATATCCCAACAAAACACGTGACGAAGCACGTGGCTCTCAACTGGCAGGGGTATAAATGCAAATAAAAATAAGCACGAGGGTCTCTATGCAAATATCCCAGAAAATAAACAACTGACTCGACAACTTACAGGACTGAAACGAAATAAGGCAAAGATAAGGGCCTAAGGGTAAATTACCCTTTATTAAATGGAGTCGTTGGATGCGCGCCACGTGTAGATCGGACGGCTGCAGAGGGTGGGCGCTCCAGATGGTGTCTCCTCGGATCGGACGGTGGAAGCTACTCCTCGATCGGACGGCCAAGATCTGATCTGGAGCGGTGAGGACGATCGGACGGCGATGGAGGGTCCTCGAAGAACAGGTCCCCGGCGAGACTCGCCGGGCTCGTGCGTGCGCTAGGGTCCTCCGGTGAGCCTTCTAGAGGTCGGAGAAGAATCGCGGAAGGCTCCCGCGTCTGCCGGTGGTCTCCGACGGTCAAACCAAGCTCCGAGGAGCTCGAGCAAGGCCGGCGGAGCTGGGTCTCCTGGCTGGATGGCGAAGGGCCTCAGACGCCCTCGTTTCGACCTGAAAAGCGAACCAGAAGACTCGCGGGTCGAGGGCAAAGTGCCTCGACCCGGTTAGGCGGCGTGAAGATGGTCTGTGCGTCGGAATGGCGAGCTCCGGCGAAGGTGGTCGGCGGAGAAGCTCGATTCCCAGATCCTGTGCGATCTGGGTTGTGTGGAGGGGTGAAGAAAGTGCGGAGAGGTCTGGCGGAGATGATGGCGGTATCGGAATGGAGGATGGGTGGTCGGAGGTGCCTGGCGAAGGCGGCGGAGCTACGCTAACAGTAACTGAAAAATCGAAATCTAAGCTATCCTACGGCCTAAGGGTTCTACCTGGGTGGTCGGAGAGACTGGGGAAGAGCAGGTGGTGCTCTTGGTCGTAGCCTCGAGGGTCGTCTCGGCCCGAGGCTCGATGCTCGACGCTGGTGGCGGAGCAGCGGCGGCGAAGATCGCCGGATCAATGGATTCGCTTCCTCACCTCACTGCGACAAGGGCAGACGCTTGTTGTCACTCTCGCGATGCCTATGGAGGTCACTGGGGAGAAGGAGATGGTCCAAAGATGGGGCGCGGAGGCGGCGGAGGGAAGAATATATAAGGTGACAGGGGCGATTAGGGTTGAGGGGCGACAGCGATGGAAGGTGTTGATTTCGTGGCGGAAGATCGGGCGAGGAAGATGGATGATAGGCGAAGAATCCGGGCATGAGGTTTGCGTGGGAGACAGCCTGGAGACGCGTGGGAAAATCGGAGAAGATGGGGTGGCGCGCTTCTTCCAGAAAAGGAAGGAGTCCGCGGGGGAGTTGACCGGGGTCAACAGTCCCCCGTGGACCAATCAGAAGCTGCCACGTGCAGTTGATTTTTGTTTATTTATTTTAAGGTAGAAATAGGCCGAATTAAAGAAAACTCAAAACATGAAATATTTTTCTTTTATTTTTTTCTATTTTTTTGGTGATTTTTAATTAATTTTTGGGAATAAAAATAGGGTAGCTATATATATAGGTATATGTACACTATATGGAGTTTTTATTTTTGATTTTTTATTTGTTATTTTTATGTATTTTTATGCTCATTTTGTATTTTATTTATTTACAAGATAAAATGAGGAATAAAAGAATATTTTTATTTTATTTTTATCACTTATATACAAGGGTGAAATAAATGGTTGAATACATTTATATACATGGTATTTATACAATGTATTTTTGTATTTTCAATTTTGTAATTTTTATTTGATTTTTGTTTTGTTTCTTATTATTTTATATATTTACAATATGTAACATAGAATATTTACAAAAAGTTTAGAAAATAATTGAATTTATTTACAAGGTTAAATAAATACAATGGTGTGGTTTATGCACATGGTGAAAGGGTATTTTTTTGACTTTTTGATTTTTTAAATTTTTATTTTGTTTTTGATATTTTCTAAATATACACAAAATATGTACAAGCATATTTTTGGGTGAGGAAAATATAATTTTAGAAGTATATACACATGAGCTCCTATCTCCCTCTACTTTGACTTTTATGCGGTCAGGCCCATGCTGAGCCCTCCCTTGGGTTAGGTTGCTCAATATTTATTCTAAATATTTCCCTCTTTTTCTTTTTGCTCTTTATTCTTTTATTTTGTGCACAAAAACATGCTAATTATAGGTTTTTACACAATGCATGCTTTTGGTAATTATTTGTATTTACACATATCTACATGTATTTGCAAAGGTTTTTGTAGCTAAAATAGAAGAATAAAGAGTGATGAATGGGTATTCATCAAACAGCTGCGATTTTCAGCTCGGCGATGAAATAAACACGTGGAAAAAAGACGTACTCGCCATCAACTTTTACATATCAAACGTAACATAAATAATGAACGTGATTTATACGCGTCTAGAAAGTAAAAAAAGAAAGAGAAAAGGAAAAAAATAAAACAAACTCATGTTAGAATATGACATAAAAGTCTTGTGATAAATAATCTAAAAAATTGGCAAAATAGTGTGATGCGATAATACTGTTGGAACGACTACTTAGAAAAATCCTAAGGGCAGAGATTCCCTTAATGAACAAAAAGTGTCGACTAAGATAAGGAATTGAAAGATCTCTTATTCAGCAAAATATAGAAAATGTGGATACTTAGAATGATTTTTAAATTATAATGAGTAAAACTAGTCACTGCATCCTGATTGGTCGTCATATCTTCTAATATTAAAATATATCAACGAATATTATCGTTATAAAATTATTTTTTCTTACAATTCGTGATAAATCTTGTATTCGTTGCTAATTTTTTTATTGAAATTTATAATAATTTTTGCAAATTTAAAAATGATTAGAAGAACAAATCAATGGATATTTCATGGTTTAGAAGATAGGTGACTTTTACCGTGAAAAATATATTACAGGGAAGAAGAAATATCCTTTAATCTAATGATTGTCTATTTTTTCAGAACTTTACGTAAAAATAGAGGTGATGTGTTTTAAAATTTATCATAATATAAATAATTACTTTCGATCATATTTGATTAGTCTCGTTTATTAATAATTCAACAATTAGTTTTTTATTATATTAAAACTACATATGAATCCTGCACCCGTATACTCAAGTAATGAAGACGTGAAGAATACCTGGACCCAATCCAATACCCGCAAGGACAATTCGTGTTGGGACAAGGCCCAAATATTGTCCAATCTCGGGATCCAGGCTCGAACCAAAGCCTAGAAATATGGGCTAAGGGCTAGGTGGGGTTGGGCTCGTCGGTTTTGTATATTTTTGCGGCACAGGGACCCCCTTAACCAAAAATATTAAAGGGTCGTTCCTTTGGTGGGTTACCAACCAAAATCCCAGGTTTTGAAGGAAATCCTCTGAGATTTCATCCGGATTTTCCTACAAAATCTCAATTTCCATCACGATGGATCACATAACTATATTTTATTCCTTCTCTTGTGGGGCACAACCAAAAATTACTCTCTCTTATTTAATACATCAAGCAACTCATTTCTCTTTCATCCATTCAAAAAATAATAATATAATATATTGTCTTATCATTTAAAAGTTATAAAATACTTAATTTCTAATCACGTTTCTAAACTTTAAGGGTGCGTTCGGTTCGGGAATAAGCAGGAATAAGGATGGGGAATAAGGAGAATAAGGATCTATTCTTTGTTCGGCTGGAGGATAGGAATAAGGAAAATAAAGTGAAATCCTATGGGTCGGGCTTGGGCCGGGCCGGCCCATCTCCACCCATTATAGATTATTAACTTTGAATTTTTGTTTAAAGTCAATCTCAATTCAAGTTAGACGCATCAAAATTGCTTAAAATATATACCATAATAATTGTGAAACAACTAAAACTCAATTCTACCGGAGATAATTTCTCATTTTATACAAGTGAACTCAATGTTATATACCATAAACATCTCTCGATACAGAAATTGAGAGAGTTGAGCAAACATACACAGTTAACAACAACAGGTGCACTAGGCACTGCATGTTAAAAAAATGAGCATAATGTTCATATTGGGTAAAGTTTCAACAATAGAAAATATTCTGAAGGAAAAAATAAGCACTAACAAATTCAAGAATAACCAGTATAATCTAAACCATAGACTAATTAAGGAAGATTAATTCCGAATTGAATACTATGACCATCAACTCATATGTCTCACACCTGACTTTCTTGATTTATAATCATTGTATGAAGACAGGATACATGAATAGAGTGTGCATGCAATAGGTGAGAGTTTCTAGGCACGTGGGATATGGGAAGGGTTCGGGCCCTCTTCGGGTTGGGCTCTTGGGCCAGGTCGGGCTGGACCGAGCCAAGTCCGAGCCCGGCCCAAAAATATTTTGGGCCTAAATGTTGGGTCCGAGTCCGGCCCCAATGTTAGCTTGGGCTTGGGTCGGGCCGGACTTTTTGGGCTGGGCTTCGGGCTGGGTCGGGCCGACCCAACCCAATACCCATCCCTAATTACAACACAACAAACACTCTCAACAACAAACCCTTCATCCAAATAGCAAAACACGTAAAAGTTTACCTACTGGATAACTCATTTTTCCATAGGGTTGTCCACCATAACAAAATCATCCAACAAAAGGCACCATAATGGGATAAATTCTGATGGGTGGACCCAATACGTGTGAGTATAATTTAAGAATTAACATTTTTCTTCTTTCGGTAAAAATGAAAAATCCATAATTATTCTCATGTAAGTGTTATCACTCAAATGTAAAATAATATCCACTACAATCACCAGTAAATTGCAACCTTTTAGCTCTCCGTTGAAAATATATTCTTTTGTTTTTTTAGTTCACAATGAATATTATAATCATTACTAAAATTCATATAATGACGGTTATTCGTTGATTTTTTTTTGTTAAGGTTTTGTACTAATCTTTATTTAAAAGTCAACACGCGACTATTGTTATATAATTTATTGATAGAAATATAATATCAGATATGATATTCGTTGGAACTTTTGTAAAATCAAGAAACAAAAATTATACATTGGCAATCATTTAGTTATCAAAGATAATGCAATGAAAATCAAGTTATTGATTGTTATAGGTCAATACTGTAACCCTATTTGAATCTTACCAAATGCAGTTAGAAAATGCATTTTATCGAAATATTTATAACAATGGATGATGTTTTTATAAATTCTAAGCTTAAATTTCTAGACCGTTATCTCGAAAGATTGGTCCAAATAACTTGTTGGGTTCAGATCCAAGTGGACTCGTTGACAACCAACCAAAATGCTTCGGTCCAAGTTGTCTAGTAGTATTTCCCCACACCTATAACCCACTTTCACATTTTGTGAGTTTTAGATATGGGACTAAGTTTGAGAGGCGCTACAATCTTCCTTAATTATATCTGCAATATCCTCTTTGCGATCTGGTTCATCACTTATCCCTACTAATAGCGGCACTAGTATGCTTCAGGTTGCCTTTCCTCCTATCTCTTTGTAGGAGTAGCACCCTCTCTCAGTACTCATTTCCACTATCAGAGGAAACATACTTTACTACCACTCAGTGATCCTATTAGAGGTCAAAGCTCATATCGAGGAAACCGGGCCCTAACAACTTGTTAGGTTCATATCAAGTGGACTCAAGGATGACCACCCAACATGTCTAATCTAAAGTTATCAAGTAATGCCCGTCTCTTATAACTCACTCTCAGATTTTGTAAGTTTTAGATGTTGAACTATATTTGGAGAGTGGTTTCCCCGTTAAGGCAACACCGCTCCCTAAATGCCTAATAGCACATCTAATTTCTGTTTTTCCTTACCCGGACATCGATCTCCAAACGGTTCATCGGGCAAACAATTTCTCTATCAATGCTTCCTCTCTTTATGCACCCTCTAACAACAAATCCCATTAATTACTTTCAGCAAATCATTTGTCGATCGAGGAATGAATCATTGTTCCTGCCTAATTCCTTTTATCTCCATAAATAAGGAATGCATATATCCATACATGTATATATACACATTTTACGTAAATATATATTTGTATAAATGTGTGTGTATTCGTATATGCATGTGTATTTATAATAGACATACATATGACAAAACTTGCATATCGAATACACTCTAGAGGGGGATGAATGGAGTATGGAAGAATAAAAACTTTTTTTGCGAAAGTAGAAGACAAGAAATCAAATCCAATCAGAGACATCAATCCAACAATCACATTGTACAATATGTTAACATGGAAACCCAAGCAGGTGAAAATCACGACCCAAGCCATCCTGACTTAGGATTTTCAGATAGACGAGCCAACCAACTTTTCAATTATATCTTGAGATATTTAGATGGATATATCAACTGCTTACAATCATGAAAGCTTACAACCTTGGATTACACATTAAAGTCTCAACTTTAGACCAAACACCAAAGTCACCTCTACAACTGAATAGGCTGCAACACTGCTTGAGGCTTCACCTCGAGCTTCCTATGGAGAGAATTCCAAGAGTATCTACATAACAATATTAATAAATAAGATAAAACAATTATATGTGCTGATAAAATAAAATAATCAATACAATAATCAGATCAACGGAGAGAATATATCAACAAGATATACAAATACTTGATTCAAACAGATATATATCTAAAACAAGTGAAAGTTATATAATCGAAAAATATCAGTGAGTATTTCTAAGTAGCTTCAAGAGAATCTCTTACTCATACAGAGAGCTTGAGGAGCTTGCTATAGATCGAGATTAGCTTTAAGCTTAGAGATCTTCTCTCTTGAAAATATGAACACCCAAGAATGAGAGAGAGAGAGAGAGGAATACTTGAATGAGTTGTGTGTCGAAATGAGGAGGTAGTGGTCTCTTTTTACAATGAATCAACCATATCTCTTTCAAATATGGAACAATGGATCAACGTAAGACAATGATCGATTAATGCGCATATGATCGATCAGACAAAGACTCATAATCGATCATAAGGTCGGTTATAGAATTCAAAATTCAAATAAATGATCGATCATGAAAAGTGACTTAATGATCAATAAATGAAACGATTAAAGGTATACAACTTTCAAAAAATGGCCGATCAACAAGTAAGGAATGATCCATCATACTACTTACTGATCATAAAAAAATCAATAATCGATCAGTTCAAAGTGTTCTTCAGCTGGTCGTGGAATGGTTGATCAGATCAAGTACCATGAGCGATCAATAAATGAATTATCAATAAGAATTGCAATGAGAGACCATATGATGGTCTCATTTTGAGTTGGCTTTGCTGCAAGAACTTTGACAAGACCACTAGCAATACTGACTCTTTGTGTAGATCACACAAGAATTGAAATCCTGAACCTTATCTGAAGATCAAGCAAAAATAATACACTATGCAAGTAGATCTAATATATGTGTCAGCTTTAAAACAAGAGTAACCAATATTATAACAATATCTCCCTTTTAAAGATGACAAAACAACACACTTTAAACTTAAAAACTTTTTGCAGTTTAACAAAACTATTTTTAATAAACTTCAATTGACTTTAATTCTCGAACCCAAAACAAAAACTTAGATTTCTTTCCAAACTTTCAAACCCATATTTTATAGTTATATTTTATTTTGTCCCCTTGTGTCATAATTAAAAAGATCACAACATAGACGAACTTTGAAAGAAACTTTAAACTTCAAAATTCATTAAAGAGAAAGTAGCATTGCATAACATAAAGAAAATAGAAAATCATAAATAGTGCACTAACTCGACCTACTCGTTCTGGAATGTCACGAAATCGTTGGCATAACGGACCATGTTAATGTTATGCAACATCATCGATTATGCATTCCCACATTGGCGGTTCACGAGGAGAGAGATCCCATCAACTACTTCCTGAAGGGCAAGAATATGACAAGGGGCAAGACGTTGGTTTTGCTATACCCAAGAGTAGTCGAAGGCGGACGACACAAGTAAAAACTTGCACTCTGCCACTCTTAATGTGATAGATTTATGTCGTTTACAGTATAAGTACATGATACCTAATACAATCAATAAATAAATATAATGAACCTAAAAAGCCTAAAAGTCCAACTTCCCAGGTTCATAAATATTTATAGAAAACTCCAAACTGATCAAACTCACTTTTAGACTTCCTTTCTAACTAATACTATTTATTAAAAATGTCAAAACATCGCGGAATAAATCGTGTGAGTTTTGGCATTTGGACCCCCTTGTCTATTTGTACATTATATATATAACTTATTTATTTTCTATCTATTTATTTGTAATCCAAATAAATTAATTCTTTTTCTGAAATGTTCATAAAAAATCAGTATTAAAATACAAAAAATAAATTAAAAATAAATATGAATAAATACTAATAAATTGTAAAATCTAAAAGCCGTAAAGCCTAACATTTGAACCTCATAACTCGGTCGTATAAACTCCGATGTGGGTGTATCACTTCTAAAACTCAGATTTATCATATTAAAACCCACATATTTGTCTCCAGGCTTAAACAATTCAATAAAAATCGCAATTAAATCACTAATATTAAGTTGTATTATACTGTCTATATTATGTGTATAATTAACCTATAAATAACTTTAAAAAGTTAACTATATTTATTATATTTAATTACCAATATTCCTTCTTTATCTTCTATTTTATTAAAATCCCATAAAAGTTATATTAATTATTTTCTATATTTGTTTTATCTTTTAGAAGAATTAAAAACACAAAAAATATCAAAACTAAAAAGGAAGTGTTTTTATCTCTTAAAAAGACTCCCAAAAATACACTTTTGTACAAATGACCTTGTTTGACTTTTTGATCAACATGAAACTTGTAGATCTCATCGAGATCTACAGTTTCATGTTTTGACCTTTTCCTAATTCGGGCCTCTATTATTTCTTTATGATTTTTCTTTATTTTTTGAGTTCTGATTTTTCTGTGACGATCACGTGGCGCTCTCTGGAGTCACCACGCGGACGCATCCTCTTTCCGCCACTCAGCCTTCTTCTTGGTCATCTGATCTCCTGGCCCTCCTTCATATGAATCGTCCAAGCCCCGCTCCTCTCGACCCTCCGATCTCCCCCTATCGATTCCATCTAAACCGCTCGATTGTGCCGACTTCCCAGCCATCAGATACCTCCTAATCCAATGGTTGACCACCCTCCATGTCTTCCTTCTCTCACAACCCTTAGATGAAGCACGTGTTTCATCATCACCGTTCAGCCTTGCCCGCTCTCCAACCGTTATATCAGATCATAGGATCTAATATCAACCCTCGCCCAGCGCCTATCCCCCGACTTTTGGATCTAGCGATCCAACGGTCCAAAACCATCGTCTACCTCTAGGTAGGGATGCAAGCGATTACA
The DNA here is from genome assembly GCA_037367405.1 of Ottelia alismoides. Taxonomy (NCBI): domain Eukaryota; kingdom Viridiplantae; phylum Streptophyta; class Magnoliopsida; order Alismatales; family Hydrocharitaceae; genus Ottelia; species Ottelia alismoides. The sequence continues at coordinate 31,561 of JAZKJV010008991.1, forward strand.
TATATATCCATATCCGATCCGTCACCATATCCGTTTTATACAGATTTTGACATCCGTGTCCGTTTTAAAATGGTTACAGATATGGATATCATTTTTATATCCGCAAACATCTGTATATGTATCTGTACATCCATTTTCCTATATAAATATAGTCATATATTTATTTTTAACCATATATAACATAATTCTATACCTTCTTTTACCATATTTGTATAATTTTTATGATACAAACACATTTAATAAATTTATATCACGTGTTTCCCATCTAATTCGTATATATTTAAGTTGATTCTATAGAGTATTTCTAACATTACTCATATGCGATCAATATTCGTTTTACATCTGTATCTGTTTTTTAAGGATATGGTAAAATAGTTTTAATATTCGTCAATATCCGTATCTGCATCTGTATTCGTATTCAAAAATGGATAAGGATACGGTAATACCTATATCCGTCCGTTTGCATCCCTACCTCCAGGTCTTCCTCCTCCCCATCCGTTATGCCTTACGAACCACCAGCCCTTTCCATTTTTGGCCATCGCCATGCCCTCTCTCTTCTCGATTCAACACTCCCTCTTGATACCCCCGACGTCTGTTACCCTAGCCAGACTATCAATGGTCCTCATCATTCCTCCACCTCCATCGGGCAACCGTTGCAAATCATCCCCATCACCACCTGAAATGACCGATCTCCTCCTCCTATAAAACCCCATCTCGGCCACCGATATCCCTTATCCACCATTCCACGGAGCCCATCATATCCCTTCTTCTCCTCCTGTGACAGGGGGAGATTGAATCGAAGTGGCGGCTATGGTCAACCCTCCAAGTGTGATCCTTGGCCGCCGTGGCCAAGATATGGTGCTCAGCCACCGACGATCTCACTGGACCGGCTACCGAGTATGTGCGACAACTGGGCTTCCTCCGAAGCCAAGCCCAAGCCAACCTCCTTTGCCCAATTTCATCTCCGATCTCCAGGTAATTATCTTTCATTCTTCTCCAATTTAATTCACCACCTACAACCGACTTCACCGCCCATTGACCATCCTCCGAGCTTTGCCCACGACACCAGCATCCACGTGAACCCCTCCGTTCACCAGCCTTCGTCCTCCAGAACCTCCACCACCTTCACCCCCTGCTTCTTTGCTTTGCCAGAGAAGAACCATTGGGACTCCCCTTTCTCCGCTCCAATCAAGACTTCCACTCCAGCTCACAACTCTTACGCACGCACGCTTAGGTTATCATCTAACCCTTGCAGGTAACCCTTGCAGGTCTTGATCACTTCAATAGCCGGAGCACGCGCCTCCTCTCCGGTCTCGACCTCCATCTCCGGTGAGGCTACGTCGACCACCACCTACAACTACCATGTTGCTTCCCCCTCCCATCGACGATCCTCGCCAGAGGTCCACGGACCATCGACGATCATCGAGGAGCTCGGAGGAGCTCTGGCTGCACCATCGGAGCTCCAAATACGTTGTCGCTCCCTTGGTGGAGGAAGAAGTATAGGTGCCATTGGATGGTGCCTCACGACAGCCATCCAATGGCCCAGGTCATGCCATGTCACCTTGCTCGGACTGGTAGGCTCGGATGACCAAGCCACCAGGCTCGGGTGCACCGAGCCAAGAGCTGAAGCTGCCCAGACACGCCACGTGCCATCCAAGCTCAAGCTGCCTCCCGAGCATGGCCCCTCGTGTTCATGGCATGTAAGGGCTGGGTAAATTGCATGAAGGACCCTGCAACTTTTGGATATTACAATTTGGTCCTCCAGGCGCGTGCCTCACGTGCACGCTTGGGGTATTTTACAGGGAGGTCCTTGCGACTTTATGAAATTCCAAAAAGGCCCCTTGTACGTAATAGACAAATTAAAAAAGGGCCCCGTTGGGTTTTGGTATTTGCAAATGGGTCCCTTCAGGGATTGATTTGCAATATTTATCTTTATTTTCTCTTGTATTTTTATTACATTTATTCCCTTACACTGTTTTTAGCATAACTTGAGCATATTAAGTCCAATTTGAGTGATTCCAGTTTCATTTTGATGCTCTCTACATTATCTTTCTAATGGCATGATTAATCTATTAATTTGACACTTATTTTATGGAGCCAAATGTTTATCATCTATAGTGTCCCATGTGTATCGATTTTAATTCCATTATTCATCTTTGTTGCATACTTTGACTCTGAAATTGAACTAAAATTTGATATTATGTAGGGCATATTTGTAGATAATATTTTGCATGCTTGTACTTTGCATTTAATCATGCATTTTGTTCATGCATCACCATATAATTGCATTAAAAAATCAAACAAAATTGCATCTCTTTCATGCATCATTTTACTATTATTTTGTCTGCATATTTTATTTGTACGCATAAGACTTAAAGTACAAAGATATCCACTCTTGAATTAAACAATTATCTTCGATAAATAGATGAATAGGCTCATGTCCATGTGTTCAACCTTGGTATGCATTCCAAGTAAAATAATTTTCACATATTCGAAGGTGTGGTTCTTTGCATGACCAAAATCTACCTCCTGTACTACAACTAATTCCATAATATTAAAGAGGCAGATTTCGAGTTCATCAAATGGCATTGTTGTTGGGGACATGGCCCAATTTTATTTATTTGTCGAATTTTGTTGAATTATTTTTTGATGTGAATATTTTCAAAACTTCCAGGTCCCTTTTTATCATGTTTTTTTGCATCATTTGTTGATTATTTTTCTTGATATTTTTCTAACATTATTCTTTTATGGCAGGGCCCATGGAGATCAAGGACGTTTGATCTACATGTAGGCGTGGAGTTGGAAGCTCCTCCTGCGAGGAGTCACAAAAGAAAATCAAGAGAGATTCAAGGAGCTATAGTCATCATATTTCATGCATCACGTTGTAAATAAATTGTATCATGTGCATTTCTAGCGACCCTCGTTCGAGGGCTCGAGTGTGTAAAAAAAGAGAGAAGAAGAAGAAATGAAAAAAATAAAAATATATATCACTAGATGATCTACCCCCTACACATACACAAACACGCACGCATCTACATGTGTATATCCACTCACCCCCTCCCCCCCCCATCATTCTGTATATTCACAATACACACCCTCTCGCATCCACATCTTTGTCTGTAAAAATTCACCACACTCACCCCCCCCCCCCTTTCTCCTATCGACCTTACATCTATATAAAATCACCTTCTAACCCTAACAACCACGAGGCCCCCAACCAAATTCTAGATCCTTTACTTAGGTTATTTTCAGCCTAAGTATAGGGGAGACCCGAACCCATTCATGCCCCCTCTATGTGTCTTCTTATACTTAGGTCATTTTGACCTAAGTATAGGGGACCCTCCGATCAGTTCTGCTATATCACCTTGTATTTAACAAGAGCTATGGCTTCATATCACTTGTGCTATGAGGACATATCAAAAGTTAAGTATAGGGGGTATACCTTATATTACTATATATATATACTTTAGCTATAGCTCGTGTTTTAAAATTTTTGAAAACTTTTTGGAATTGGTTTAAGTTGACCTGTGAATTGATTTTTGTAAAAATTCTTGTAAAAATCATATTTAAAATTAAGGGTTTAGCTTTTAAAATTAACTTTAAAAAACTCCATAAAAATCTAAAAATTAAAAAAAATATTTGGTAAAGACTCTGAATACTAGGCTTAAAAATGAGTAGCTACTCTTCAGTGAGGGAACTTCAGTCTCCCTTAGCAGAGTGGGTGGTGTAGAGGACATTATCTATGGCTCCATCCTCAAGTAACACGGGCCCGTCTAAAGGTCCATACTTACACTCATACTGCCTGGAAGTAGATGCAACTATTCATATGAGCTTGGGCCAGTCATTGTCTCTCAAAGGAATTAAAAAATGAAAAATTAAATGTCATAAAAATTTTCAAAAGATAAAAATCACAAAAATTATCTAACTCTAGAGTTGGTGTATTCCTGACACATTTACGTTCACTCAAGGCTTGAGGATTTGAGGACACTTGATTTCTGAGATCTTGAGAGTCTGAGTTTTCCAGCATTAGTCATTAGGGTTTTAAAAATTAATAATCCACACTTCCCTGGTTTGAAAGATTTGAGCACTATATTGCACTCTTCATCTCTACCTTCTAAAGAATATGATCAACACATCACTTTCACAACTGTATGATTGATGAGATGAGTTGAGTTATCACTTGAGGAACTAGGATTGGTGATTTGAGTTTAGACCCGATATAATGATGCTTGAGGATGGGATAAAGTTAATGAAGGCTTCAAGAAACCTGAGTGTCAACAAAACCCTAGCCAGTATGTAAACAAGTTCGCAAGCTATCTTTGGTATCTACCTATGTACCAGGGTGTGATGAAACATAATTAATTGTTGATCAGTGTGCGCCAACTCTTGGTAAAGCTGTGGAGCTAGCCTAAAGAAAAGAAAGAAAAGAAAGAAATATATCAAGAAAAAGCTCTATCCTTCGTCAAATTACAAAGAGATTCCACCAAAGGCGAGTGCTCCCAACCATTTTTGAAGTGTCCATTTGGACCAAACACAATTAGGACCAAGGAGTTGGGCTGACACCATAAAAGGCTCTTCATCATATAGTGATACAAGTCCGAGTGTCGAAGGTATCTTAGATACTCAAAAGGAACACACCCCGGTATACTCCTAGAAAAACAAGTGCAGACGACTCTAATTTCTCTTGACGGACACATTGATAAATAAACAAAAAAAATACAAGTATTGAGTAATAAGTCACTCGAAAGCCCCCTTGTTCCAATGTGAGGGAGAGAAAAGTAGACACAAACCTATGCCCTCCATCATCTGGCCATCCATCTACACGTTCAAGTCTGACTAACTAATGAGATGGTTGATTGAAGCAAGAATAGACTTATTCCCTAATGTTGAGGATTAGGTCTAGAGGAGAGTCTCCTGGACTGGAACTTTGGGTGATGTCTCTACTCGATTCTCATGATTGTAGTACACTAATCTTCATATCCTTATATTTTATGTACAAACAGAGAGTCTGATAATTAGAGAAGTTAGATTCCTTTTTACTAGATCATGGTTGAGCTCATAATTTTAGGATCACTTAAATTGAGGGTCCTCGATGAATTGAGCCTTGAAAATTCACATGCACTATCAGGAATTAATCTAACTCCTTTATTCTTTAGATGCTCGAGGACGAATATTAATTTAAGTATAGGGGTAAGATGAACCTCAGATTAATCTTATTAAAATCCACATATTAGTCTCCAGGCTTAAACAATTCAATAAAAATCGCAAATAAATCACTAATATTAACTTGTATCATACTGTGTATATTCTGTGCATGATTAAGCTATAAATAACTTTAAAAAGCTAACTATATTTATTGTATTTAATTACCAATATTTTTCTTTATTTTCTTTTTTTTTTAAAACCATAAAAATTAGATTAAGTATTGTCTATATTTGTTTTGACTTTTAAAAGAATTAAAAATACAAAAATATCAAAACTACAAAAAGGCAATGTTTTTATCTCTTAAAAAGACTCCCAAAAATACACCTTTGTACATATGACCTCTTTTGACTTTTGGACCAACATGAAACTTGTAGATCTCATCGTGATCTACAACTTTCATGTTTTGACCTTTTCCCAGTTCGACCCTCTATTATTTATTTTTATTTTTATTTATTTTTTGAGTTTTGATTTTTTTGTGACAGCCACGTGGCTCTCTCTGGAGTTGCCACCCAGCCGCATCCTCTTTCCGCCACCCGACCTTCTTCTTGGTCGTCTGATCTCCTTGGCCCGCCTTCATCTGAACCGTCCAGGCCTCGCTCCTCTAGACCCTTCGATCTCCCCTGATCAATTCCATCTAGACCGCTTGACTCTGCTGACTTCTCAGCCATCAGATACCTCCTAATCCAATTGTTGACCGCCATCCACATCGCCCTTCTCTCGCAACCCTTGGATGAAGCCCATGCTTCATCATAACCGTTCACCCATGCCCTCTCTCCAACCGTTAGATCAGATCATCTGATCTAATCTCAACCCTCGCCCAGTGCTTATCCCCAACCATTGGATTGAGCGATCCAACGGTCCAAAACCCATTGTCTACCTCCAAGTCTTCCTCGTCCCCATTTGTTACGCTTTATGAACCACCAGCCCCCTTCCATTTTTTGTCTTCGCCATGCCCTCTCTCTTCTCGATTCAACACTCCCTCTCGAGTGTTATCCTCGAGAATACCCCCGACGTCTGTTATCCTCGCTAGACCATCAATGGTCCTCGTCATTCCTCCACCTCCATCGGGCGACCGTTGCAAATCATCCCCATCACCACCTGAAATGGTTGATCTCCTCCTCCTATAAAACTCCACCTCCACCACCGATAGCCCTTATCCACCATTCCACGAAGCTCGTCCTAGCCATTCTTCTCCTCCCCATAACAAGGGGAGGTTGAATCGAAGTGGCGATTATGGTCAACCCTCTAGATGTGATCCTTGGCCGCTGATGAATCCCTGATTCTCACTCTTAATTCTTTTATTTTAGCTATTTATCTTTGAAAAGCAGCTTGTAAATACATGTAAATACAATAACATAGCATTTAACATGCATTTGTTAATATTGCATAATTAGCATGTTTTTGTGCAAAAATAAAAGAATAAAGGAAAAGAAAAAAGAAGGAGGTATTTAAAATAAATACAAAGTGACCTGAACCCCAAGAGAAGGCCAATCCTTGACCTGATCACCAAATAAAATAAGAAAAGAGAGATAGGGTCTACTTGGTGTTTTACATATTACCTATATGTGTAAATAATTATTTTTGACAAAATTAAAGTAAATTATTATTTTCACCTCCTTGTATGTATTTCTAGAAGTAATATAAAAAGAAAATAACAATTAGAAAAATAAAAATAAAATCTTCCTTGTAATTGTACAAAACACTTGTATGTGTACTACATCCCATATTTATTCTATACCTATAAATAACTCGTAAAAATAAAATACAAATTATTTTGTACTCCTAAAATTATGTTGAAAATAAATAAAATATAAAATTGGATTATTTGTGCAAAAATAACAAAATAAAAATTATTGTACATAATACATAGGTATATTATACATGTATATAATACTATGTATTGTATATACACTAGGACAAAATATAAAATTGGATTATTTGCAAAGTAAAATTGTTTGTAAAATGATTAGTAAAAAGCTTTTAAAACTAGTTTTGAAAAATATTTTTTAAAATGATTTGAAAACTTTTGTAAAATGGTTTGTAAGTATTTTGTAAAATATTTTGTCATGTGAGTTATTAATTATGGGTATAAAATTATCTTGTAAACTTGGAAATCCACGTGTGTATAAATGATATAACTATTTGTAATTATTTGTAAATAATATTTTTTTGTAAATTAAAGTATGTATATAAAATTTGTTTGTATATAAAATCCTTTAATAAAATTTGTAGACAAAATCCACTTGTAAAACTTGTACATAAAATTTGTAAATAAAAAGTCTTTTGTAAAAGTTTGTATAAAATGTGTATACTATTGTGTATAGTTTGTGTAAAATTCTTTGTAAAAATGTGTATAAAATCTTTGTAAATATGTATTATTCTTTTTAAAAAATCCATAAAAATTGCAAAAACTTTTGAAAAACGTTTCAAAAAGATTTTATCTTTTGTTTTTTTCTTTAAAAAATGTTTTGTAAATATTTTGTTGCATGTGCATTTGCATTTTTCAGAATAGTATTGACATTTAAACCAGTCTGAAATAAAATTGAAGAATGGAGCTTGGTTAAGACCTTAATCAACTTAATTTCATAGGGACCTTATAGGAACTGGAGTTGAGACTTTTCAGATCCTAGCGACTATGTTCACATGTCATCTTGATTAGTTTAAGTATAATATTTCACAACACACGCTTGATTCTTCTAGACAGTGGCTTAACTTGGACAAGCACTCTACACGCAGCTATTCATGGATGAGGTGGTGAAGAAGAGGTAGAATCCTTTGGCTCGGAGTAGCACGCGGGTCGAAACATCCATCCTCCTATAGGTAGGGTAGTGCATCTCAACCTAGTCTAGTGGCGTCGACGTCTAACAACAGGATATTGTTGGTTGCAATAATGTTTCAAAAGAGGGATAGTCTATTGGCTCAAGAGAAAAACTCTTTGTACATGCTACACATTTGTATATATGTCTAAAAAAAGAAAATCTCCAAAAAAGTTAGACATGCCTAATTGAAAATAAAATATTTGTCAGAGAAAAATATGAATAAGAAAGGCATATGTTTCAAAGTCTCACACCAAGGAAGCCTGCAGCTAGAGACTTGGCTACACTGTTCAAGCTCCAAAGATATGTGACTACACTAGTCACAATCCAGTCTCTTCTATACCCCTTTTCTTGAGCTGGTTGCACTTGAACTTAGAAGGGAATACCTCGTTCCTCGAGGAAAGAGTAGCTAGACCAAGGAATTAGAGTTACGAGTTGGAGGAGGTTGTTTCTTTGCCATTTCTGAGGTGGGGAGCTATATTTCACTTACGTCGTACAAGTAAAGATTCATAGTCATAAGAATTTATTTATGTAGACTTGTTCTGACATGACTATTGAGGCGACTTGAATAGAAGTCTTGTGGAACTTGAGGGATATTAGGTCTTAAATCCATTTCCCAATAAGGTTCTGTCAAACTAATATCCAAAGGTCTGGTCGAGTTGCATACTTCAATTTTATGAAGATAAGTTTAATAATCAATATTGTTCTAAGTTCTTTTCTATTTCTTTTCTTTTCTTCACTTTTTTGAATAAATGTTTGCTAAGGGACTAGCAAAGGTAAAGTATAGGGGAATGGTGAATCCATGATTCAACATCTTTATTCTTTTATTTTAGCTAAGACTCTTAGTAAAACACCGGTATTTATCCATTAATTCTTATTATTTATCATTCATCATCTATTGTTAAAAAATCATTTTTATCACTTATTTATCAAAAAGAAAAGATAACAAAGAAAAGAAAAAGGAAAGAAAAAAAGAAGGATGCGTTTATGGAATGAATGCAGACTAACCTGAACCATAAGAGAATGTCAAGACTTGACCTGATAGATAAGAAATAAAGTAGGGGGAGGTAGGGTCCATAACTTATAAAAATCAAGAAAACCAAATCTCATGTGTATATACTCATCACTGTACCTTGTACATATTTTCACCTATTTTATTTATCAATAAAAAATCTCAAATAAAAATGATTTCTTCTTGAAAGTTGTGTGTCATAATATATTTTAATTTCTAAAAATATCAGAAAAATTATTTAATCAATAAATAAATACAATGAACCTAAAAAGCCTAAAAGTCTAACTTCCTAGGCTCATAACTATTTATGGAAAATTCCAAATTAAGCAAACTCACTTTTAAATTTTATTTTGTAACTAATACTACTTATTCAAAATATCAAAAAATCGTGGAATAAATCGTGTGAGTTTTGGCGTTTGGACCCCCTTGTCTATATGTACATTATGTATATAAAACTTATTTATTTTCTATCTATAAATTTGTAACTCCAAATAACTTAATTCTTTTTCTAAAATGTTCATAAAAATAAGTATAAAAATATAAATATATAAATTAAAAATAAATGTGAATACCAATAAATCTCAAAATCTAAAATCCATAAAGCCTAACTTCTGAACCTCATAACTCGGTCGTATGAACTCCGATTTGGGTGTACTTGCTTTTAAAGTTCGTTTTATGAAATTATCTATCAAATAAGAGTAGTGTCACTAAAATCAGAGTTAATATGCAAAAAGTAAGTTTTTGGACCCTATTGGTATACTTGTATATATGTATAGTTTGTATATATTTTTATTTATTTATTTCCTTATACATTTATGAATATATTGTATTATTAAATTTTTGTATATAATAAATTTTAATTATACAAAATAAAAATAAAATCATAAAATAATCTAAAATAAAATAAATTATTTATTATATATGTATGTTATACCTATAAATAAAGGTTTTTATTTCTTTTACCTTATTTAATTAATTTATTTAATTTATTAAAAATCACATTAATTATTTATTAAATATTAACGTTGTTTATTTTGATATTTTTGTAATTGAAAATCATTTGCTTATTTATTTTGTTTATTCTTTATTTAATCTATTATTCTGTTTTCCCCTATTATGTCTTTTTCCCTATTTTGTCTTTCCCCCTCAAACCAAAATAATCCGCTCGTCGACCCATTTTCTCCCAATTTTCTATAGTGGGTCTTGATCTGATCGACTTGATTTTTCATCAAATCAACGATCGAACAACCCTCATTTTTTCCTAATAAAATTTCGAACTTTTCTGTCTCGTTTTGCATGCTAAAATTTCATTTGAATTTTGACGTTTCTCATCTTCTATATAACTGACTCTCCCCATCCTCCATTTGATCAAGCCATAGGTAGAGGTGAGCCTAACCTCCGAGAGCCTCCTCCCCTGGTGATAGCAGACAGGAATCTCATCAAGGTCATGATGGCGTCAATCGCTTCCCTTCGGTGAGATCCACCCCCCTCTCAATCTTTCATCTAGGTAATTTTATTGTAGTTTTGATGTACTTCAATTTTCTTTAGATTTATCCATTTCCTTCACCTCGATTCCATTGATCACAATCATCTCATCTTCGCATCTCGTCATTTCTATTCTATCTCACATATCTATTCAGCTCCGATCACAATCAGTGATCAGAGCTTCACTCCTTCTCCATCACCTGCACTAGGAGTTGTTCATTCACATTTTCTTTTGATTGTCTGGATCGAGGTACCATGGCTTTGAGTCGTTGAATATGTTGCATGTGTAGATCGAATCACCTTCACCAGACTTGAACCTCATATGATCATCACCTAGAGATCAACAATTGCATCATCGAGCAGCACTCGAGCACGAATCACTAGATCTGCATCATCTGGAGGCACAACATTCGGGCATCAAGAGCAGCACCTGGATCTAGATCTGTGTCAAACACATGCAGGTAATAATTAATTGAATCAAATCTTCATACCCATTGAGTCATCTATTTGAATTTACGGCATCATTCACCTCTGAAGATTGAACAATCGAGTATCCATTGCCGCCAAGAGGTCAATCGCTCAATCGCCCATCTGATCGAGCTTCGCTATGCAAAATTTGAGAACACCCACTGTGAATCCGAATTCGATCGGAGATCACATTTGAAGTGATAGCTACGATCTGGTCTGAACCATTTTCGCCACGTATATCGAGGATCGATCAGATCATCCGCCTCCATCGCGAAGATCTGCCATCCATCTGGCTGAGCCTCAGCCCGCATTCAGCTGTGAAGCACACTCAAAGGCCACCTGAATATCCGTCGATGCTGCAAGAAAAAGGGGGAATAACACTCCTTAATCGAGATTGCATGATAGTCATCCGATCAGATCCGATCTGATGATCCAGAATCATTAGATCACCCATCGCTCAAGCATGCGTGGATATTGGTGTTTATTTTGAAAAAAAGGCAAACAAACTTCTAAGAATTCTATCATATCACGAATATATCCAAAGCCTTCAGGCCACCATGTGTCGACGCTAGAGCCCACGCCGACCCCACTACTTAGCATGCTCACGTGCGCCTCACATTCTTGATTTTTCTTGGGTAGTTTAATGTTCGTCCCTCCTTATTTGTACTTATTACATAACATCCTAGTTTCAATTACTTCACGTGATTTGCATGTTTATTCTGTGACAATTGTATGTGTACACATGTTATAATTCTGTGATATAATTTGCTTGTAAACTTTTCAAAAATTACAATTTGGTCCTGCATTTCCATAATTAAATTTGTGTTGCTATTATGCTTGAAATAAATTTTGTAATTGCCCCAAAAATTCTAAAAATTAGGTTAATCTCATGTGAGTAGGTTTTATTTCAAGTATTCCTTGTTTGCAACATCATTTTGATTTGTTATTTTTAATAATTAAGCATCTTTAGAAATAATCTTGTTTGCATTGTAAAAATCATAAAAAATTTCGAAAAATGCTTCATTTTTTTAAAATAGTGTTGTGAGTGTCTTTTGCCTTGTTTTTGTTACAGTATAAATTCCATTTGAAAATCTTTTATAAAAACTAAAAAATCACAAATTACAGAAAATCTTAAAAAAATCGTAGAAAATCACAGAAAAATCTTTAAAATACATTTTCAGTTCCTGTTTGAAGCTTAATAAACTTTTTTTTTGTTTCTTTTTTGGTATTTCTGCACCATATTTTGATCAAATTTTGTTCCTGAAATTTTAGTTTATCTTGTATTTTAAAAATCCAAAAATAGTGTTCTCATTTTTAGTTTTGCTCATTTCAGTTTTAGTCATTTTGAAAACCCAAAAAAATCAAAAAAAAACTTTGAAAATTACAAAAACATTAAAAATTGTCAAAAAAACAAAACATTTTTTCTTGATTTTTCTAGACATTTTTCCTATATTTGAAAAATACAAAACGGTTGCTTGTTTCTTTCTTTTACATTTCTTTCATTCTCTTTGTATGAAAATTTTAAAATATAAAAAATTACAAAACTAAAATCATTAAAAATTGAAAATCAAAAAATATAAAAAAATATAAAAATTAAAAACACATAAAAATTTAAAATATAAAAATCCACAAAACCAAGATAGTATGCATTTGAATTTCCTCTTTCATTTCTTTGATTTTTTGTTGAATTGAATAACACTTGCTTAATAATCATTCCCTCCTTGTTTCAGCCCTAGGAACTATACCAAGTTAATTAATAAATAGCAAAAAATCATTTTCATCTTTGATTTTCTTTGATTTGGATTAATTAAAAATTATTTAGTTATTCATGTTTTCATTTTGGATGCATTAGCACATTACATTTTCATTAATAATATCTTAAACCAAGTGTAAATCCTCGATCATCAAAATGGTGTTGTTATCGGGGAGGCACGAGGAGGGTAGTTAGGTCTTCTTTGCCTTCTGCTCTTGGTCTTATACATTTAATTTCTTTTTTTATTTTATATTTTCTATCATTTTTCTTTTTATTTCATTTGCTTTATTTTTCATAATGGTTTTCTTATGTATTTCTTGTTTCACCTTTGTTGCGAGGGTCCGCGGAGAGAGGGAGGCCATCTTAGGAGAAACGACGCACTCGAGCGAAGCAGAGGCCGAGTGTTCTACATCGACCGAGAAGAGAGAGCAGTCTAGGAGGAGCAGAAGACGTAGAAGACTGACGAGTCGCTAAATACGATGATTAATTCGCTTTCGTTGTAATACGTGTACTTAGCGATTCGGTCAGAACCGAGAGAATATCTCCGTGAAGAGTGTCTCGGCTTTAATTTATATCCTGGGCAAGTCCGGGGTCGAACTAAGGGAGGCAAAGGAACAACTTGGGTTTAATTCAAAAAACTTAGGTCTAGATTTCAGATGCGGTATTTTTTTTAATTTTTTTATGCAAATACAAATGCCAAATGCGAACGTGGTTGAATCAAGATACTACGAAAGCATACAACTTAGCCTAATTTAATTTAATGCGAGATTAATCCAATTCAGCCAAATTATATTTTTTCTAGGATCCTAATCCAATGATGGATACAAAAAATATTTTTTTAGAATTTTTGGCTTTAAAATGCACACATAAAAAATGCAAATTTTTTTAGGGTTTTTATGCAATTTTTTGTGCAAATGATATGCAAGAATTATGAAAAATTTACTGAAAGTTAAATATGATGAAATGAAGCTACACTAATTTTTTTTATAATTTTCTGACACTTTTTGATTTTTTATGAATTTTTTAATGAAACCAGAGCGATTGCAGGTGTTTAATTCCTAGTTAATCCACGAAATAACATCATCCAAAGTCCTATTTATCTCAGATATATATTTTAGTAAGGAATCCAGGAGCTTTGAAATTTCTCAAAAATCTTATTCGTGGAATTAATTAAAAATCAATTACCAAAATCACCCTACAATTTATTTTGGGCACAAGACATATCCATTTTAGATGAAATTTGGATAGTAAGTTTATCACATTTCAAGGCATCATATATAATTTTTTGGAATTTTTAGAGCAACCGTATGTGAGATATAATTTTAAGAGCACAGAGTGGGTAAAATATGCTAAATTTCAGTTAACCATTTTTAATTAATTACCCATGAGTTACAAAAATATAAACAAATACCTATAATGTAGAGAATTAGTTGCTCAACATGAACACATTTTTCATTGAACAAATAGATGCAAAAACAAAGTCCAAATTAAGGTGCGAACACAGGGGTCTTTGTGCAAAAAGAGAAACTAGAATTATATAGCAAATATATACAGGGACTTGTTTGCAATTACTGAAACATGAAATAAATAAAGTGCAATTTTTACATTAAAAAAAAGTAAAGAGACCTTCTTCCTCCTCTGGACGGCTAGGGAAGAACCCAACGGGGAATGCTCGGCGGCGGCGGCGAGGTCACGCGCATCCGCGCGCGGAGGTTGGCGGGTGCGCAGTGGGAAGGCGGCGCCCACGCGGCCGAGCGCCGTGGAGCTGGGGCGGCGCTGGTCGCCTGCGCGGGCGGAGGGTGAACGGGGGGGCTGAGGCGGAGCTGGCCCGGCGAGGTGCGCTGGGGGAAGGCGGGGGCGGCGCCACCGATGGCGCAGCACTGGGGCGCTGGAGACGTGCGGCGGCCGGCTGGAGGGAAGGCTGGAGGAGCAGAGATGGGCGGCGGCGGTGGGTGCTCCCCCACCGCGGTTGCGGATGTTTTTTTTGTTTTTTTTTTTAATTTTTTTTGATCTTTTTCTGCCGTAAAAAAAAGGGATTTTTTTGTTTTACTTTTTTTATATTTTTTTAAATTTGTTAAGAAAGGGGATATGATTAAAAAAATGGTGGTGGTGATGATGAAAGGAAGAAAAAAATGGTGTGATGGTGGTGGCGGAAGGGATGATATGTTGTGTGGTAAAAAAAATTGCAAAAATACCAAGATGATAAAATGAACCGAAAAATTACCTATGATGATACGGTCGCCTATGGAGTGCTCTCGTGAGCACGGTCTTCGCTCGAATTGCCGGCGTGCGATGAGCTCGAGCAGCGCGCGGTTGCGGCTGCGATGTTGGCCAAAAAGCCAACGGATCACACCGGAGAGAGGGCCGTCGTCGCTCGACCGCGGTTGCGTCGCTGTCACCGATTCAACTCTGGGAACTTGGCTCTCCTCACATAAAGATAGATCAAAGGCAAAAATGAGGAGAATGACATGTATATAAAGATGATGGAATGAGAGGTTATTAAAATGGTGGGAGGTTATTTTATTAATGGAGTTGAATGGGAGGTTTAAGAAATGGTGGGGTTGAATGGAGGTTGGTGGTAGAAGAGAGTTGAATGGTGGTTATTGTAGAGAATGTAAAATAATTAAATAAATAAAATGAAATAAAGTAGGCTACTTTAAATACAACAAAATAAAGAAGGAAAAAATAATGGTGAATTTACAAGTTAATACAAAACACCATGTACATTTTTTTTAATAAGAGATATTTACAACGGAAAAATACAATAAAATAATATAAATAAAATACAACACAAGCATGATTTTTTTGTATTTTTAGAAATTAAGAAAGGTAAAATAAAAAATGTACAAAGAATGAATATATACATGGTATACAATGTACATCTAGGTCCCAAAACCCAACTTTTGCAAATGAGCTCCGATTTTAATGAAACCACTTCCGTTGGATAGATAATTTTCTAACTTGAACTTTAAAAGTGAGTTTGGTGAATTTGGAGTTCATACGGAGTGGGAATTTAGCTTGGAAGTTGGACTTTACGGCTTTTTTCTCTTTGGGATCTAGGAGCATTTATTTGAGGTGAAATTTAGTTTGTATTTTTGTATTTTTATATACATTTTTATAAACAAGTTAGAGAAAGAATTAAGCAAAAAGGAGGTGAAATGAATTTATTAAAAATATACGAAGTTTTGGGCTATTTACATGTATAAAACTCCATTGATTTTTGCGGCTTTTTATGTGTAATTTATTTTGTACAATCTAATATACAATAATTAGTGTGTTTTATTTACAAGAGTTATTTTGTTAATTTATTGATTTTATGGACATTTATTTGGAATTCTACTCGAGGATTTTGCTAAGATCAAGATATTGCGATGATGAATCGCGGATTCATCACCCCCCTATACTTAAACTTTGCTAGTCCTCGAGCAAATAAAGAATGAATAAGTTGGGTTAATCCCTGACTGTGCATGTGAATACAAGACTTGATCTGTTTAAGAATTCTCGATTTTAGAGATCCTAAAATTCTAAGCTGAACCAAGCTCTAGTCAAAAGGTACCCAATTCCCCTAATCATCAGACTCTCTTTGTATACGTATATATAAGGGATATGACTTTAAGTGTGGACTGCAGTTATAAGAGTAGAGTCGCAACGTCACCCAAGGTTCCAGTCTAAGGGACTCTCCTAAGAACCCGATCCTCAACACTAGGGAATAAACCATTTCTTGCATCCAATTCACCGTCTCTTTAGTTGTCAGACTTGAAAGTGTAGATGGCAGGCCAGTTGATGGAGGGTATAGGATTGTGTCATTTCTTCTCTCCCTCTCATTGGAACAAGGATCCTCTCGAGTGCCTTATTACGTAACGCATTTTTTTGGTGTTGATCAGTGCATCCGTCAAGAGAAGTTGGAGACGTCTGCACTTGTTTTCCTAGGAGTACACCGGGGTGTGCCCTTTTTGAGTACCTATCGTACCTTCTACACCCAGACTTGTAGCATTTACGATGCAGAGCCCTTTTTTGGTGCAAGCCCGACTCCTGGTCCTAATAGTGGTGGTCCAAGTGGACACTTTGAAATGGTTGGGAGCGCTCGCCTTTGGTGGAAGCTCTTTTGATAATTGACTTTGTGGAATGAGAGCTTTTCTTTGACATTTCATTGCTTTGTAGTATTTTTGGCTAGCTCCACTGCTTTTACCAAGAGTTGGCGCACACTGATCAACATTTTTTTTATTTTATCACACCCTGGCACATAGGTAAATATCAAGAGATAGTACAAGAACCATGTTCTCATACTGGCTAAATGTGCTGACACTCAGGTTTCATGAAGCCTTCATTGATTTTATCCCATCCTCGAGCATCATCAAATCAAGTCCAAACTCAAATCCCTCATCCTAGTTCCTCAAGTGAAATTTCAACTCATCTCATCATAACTGCAGTCGTGTACGTGAGATGCTGATCATATTCTTTAAGGTAGAGACTAAGCATGCAATATAGCACACAAATCTTTCAAACTAGGGAAATGTGAATAATTAAGTCAAGGACTCTAATGACTAAGGCTGGTTAACTCAAAATCTCAAGATCTCATAAACCAAGTGTTCTTGATCATCGCTAGTCTTTGTGTCAGGGATTAAACCAACTTATTAGTTAGTTTTTTTTATTTTGATGATTGATTGATTTTTTGATTTTTTTTAAGTTTTAGAAAAAGTTTTTTTTCACAAAGGTTTTTTTTGACAAACAAAGGCAAAGAAGAAGTTTTTTTTTTGAAAAAGATAGGTAAATAAGAAAAGATTCTTTTTTTTGAAAAAGTTTTTTTTATATATATATATAAAAAAGGATTTTTTTGAAAAGTTTTTTTCTTAGCAAATAAGGAAAAAGAGTTTTTTTTAGGAAAGAGTTTTTTTTGTTTTTTTTTGGTTTTTTTACCCACCCCATAATTATTGTATAATATATACAAAAATACGTGAAAGTACGAGCTATGGGTAAAGTATATATGTAATATATACACGCCCCCCTAAACTTAGCTTGTGCTATGTCCTCATGGCACTAGGTGACAAAAAGACATAGCTCGTACTAAGCGTAGGAAAGCTAAAATAATAAAAAGTATAGAAGTCGATCCGCCCCCCTATACTTAGGCTCTGGATAGCCTAAGTGTAGAAGAAGAGCAAAAATGGGGCGGACGAGGTCAAGAGGAGAAATGATGAGTAAATACACATGGCGGGCATCGGTCCCCCCTATACTTAGGCTTTGGTCAGCCTAAGTATAGGACAAGAGTAAGTGTGAGAACCGATGTGATCTCGAGAATATACAAAGAAGGGAGAATATGTACAAGAGTTATTGAATCTTCTAAGATGTTGAATCTTGATGCTGCATCTTGATGAAGAGTAATAAGATGTATCTGCTCTGTGCTCACTCTGTATGAAGTTGATGACCTCGACTTGGACTAACTGCTCTTTGGAATCAACAAAATGCTTCAACAGTTGTCCATTCACCACATGAGATTGTGCACCATCTGTGAGATCAACTACCTCTACAGTTCCATTCTCGTGCACTTTCTTAACCACAAAGGGACCCGTCCATTTAGATTTGAGCTTCCCATGGAACATCTTCAACCTGGCATTAAACAACCATACCTTTTGTCCAGGGACAAAGTCTTTGCACCTAATCTGATGATCATGCCATCTCTTTACTTTGTCCTTATAAATCAAACTGTTGTCATATGCCCTGTTTCGGATTTCCACGAGCTCGTTCAAGTTCAAGTCTCGGCAAAGCTTCCCTAGGTGACAACTCCAATTAATCTTCTTAATTGCCCATTCGGATTTATGAATCAATTCTGCGGGCAAATGGCATGGCTTGCCATAGATCATTCTAAATGGTGAAGTACCCAATGGTGTCTTGTAGGCTGTCCTATAGGCCCACAGAACTTGGTCCAAAAGCTGAGACCAGTTCTTCCTATCGGGACGAACCAATTTCTGTAAAATACTCTTCACCTCTCTGTTCGAAACCTCTGCCATGCCGTTGGACTGTGGGTGGTAAGGACTAGTAACTCTATGCTCAAATCCATAGTCCTTAGCTAAAGATCTCATATCTCGATTCACAAAGTGGCTACCCCCATCAGATATCAAAACTTCTGGCACCCCGAACCTAGCAATAATATAATCTCTCACAAACTTACAAACAGTCTTGCTGTCTGCGGTTCGGGTTGGGATAGCCTCCACCCACCTGGATAAATAATCAACCGCCAACAAAATGTATTCATGTCCTTGGCTGTTGGGAAAGGGACCCATAAAATCTATGCCCCATGCGTCAAAAACATCACAAATAATCATCGGTTGCATGGGCATCTCATCTCTCTGTCCAAATGTCCCTCCCATCCTTTGACAGATTGGGCACGACCGTACAAAATCAATGGCATCTCTAAACAAGGTCGGCCAATATAATCCACATTGAAGTACTTTGTGAGCGGTTCTCTTTCCCGAATGGTGTACTCCATCTCTAAACAAGATCGGCCAATATAATCCACATTGAAGTACTTTGTGAGCAGTTCTCTTTCCCCGGCAACGGCGCCATCTGACGAGTCGCTAAATACGATGTTTAATTTGGTCACGTTGTAATACGTGTACTTAGCGATTCGATCAGAACCGAGAGAATATCTCCGTGAAGAGTGTCTCGGCTTTAATTTATATCCCGGGCAAGTCTGGGGTCGAACTCAGGGAGGCAAAGGAACAACTTGGGTTTAATTCAAAAAACTTAGGTCTAGATTTCAGATGCGGTATTTTTTTTAATTTTTTTATGCAAATACAAATGTCAAATGCGAATGTGGTTGAATCAAGATACTACGAAAGCATACAACTTAGCCTAATTTAATTTAATGCAAGATTAATCCAATTCAGCCAAATTATATTTTTTCTAGGATCCTAATCCAATGATGAATACAAAACATATTTTTTTAGAATTTTTGGCTTTAAAATGCACACATAAAAAATGCAAACTTTTTTAGTGTTTTTATGCAATTTTTCGTGCAAATGATATGCAAGAATTATGAAAAATTTACTGAAAGTTAAATATGATGAAATGAAGCTACACTAATTTTTTTTATAATTTTCTGATGCTTTTTGATTTTTTTATGAATTTTTTACTGAAAACAGAGCGATTGCAGGTGTTTAATTCCTAGTTAATCCAGAAATAACATCATCCAAAGTCCTATTTATCTCAGATATATATTTTAGTAAGGAATCCGGGAGCTTTGAAATTTCTCAAAAATCTTATTCGGGGAATTAATTAAAAATCAATTACCAAAATCACCCTACAATTTATTTTGGGCACAAGACGTATCCATTTTAGATGAAATTTGGACAGTAAGTTTATCACATTTCAAGGCATCATATATAATTTTTATGGAATTTTTAGAGCAACCGTATGTGAGATATAATTTTAAGAGCACAGAGTGGGTAAAATATGCTAAATTTCAGTTAACCATTTTTAATTAATTACCCATGAGTTACAAAAATATAAACAAATACCTATAATGTAGAGAATTAGTTGCTCAACATGAACACATTTTTCATTGAACACATAGATGCAAAAACAAAGTCTAAATTAAGGTGCGAACACAGGGGTCTTTGTGCAAAAAGAGAAACTAGAATTATATAGCAAATATATACAGGGACTTGTTTGCAATTACTGAAACATGAAATAAATAAAGTACAATTTTTACATTAAAAAAAGTAAAGAGACCTTCTTCCTCCTCTGGACGGCTAGGGAAGAACCCAACGGGGGAATGCTCGGCGGCGGCGGCGAGGCCACGCGCATCCGCGCGCGGAGGTTGGCGGGTGCGCAGGGGGGAGGCGGCGCCCACGCGGTCGAGCGTCGTGGAGCTGGGGCGGCGCTGGTCGCCTGCGCGGGCGGAGGGTAAACGGGGGGGGTTGAGGCGGAGCTGGCCCGACGAGGTGCGCTGGGGGAAGGCGGGGGCGGCGCCGCCGATGGCACGGCACTGGGGCGCTGGAGACGTGCGGCGGCCGGCTGGAGGGAAGGCTGGAGGAGCAGAGATGGGCGGCGGCGGTGGGTGCTCCCCCACCGCGGCTGCGGATGTTTTTTTTGTTTTTTTTATTTATTTTTTTTGATCTTTTTCTGCCGTAATAAAAAGGGATTTTTTTGTTTTAATTTTTTTTATATTTTTTTTAAATTTGTTAAGAAAGGGGATATGATTAAAAAAATGGTGGTGGTGATGATGAAAGAAAGAAAAAAAATGGTGTGATGGTGGTGGCGGAAGGGATGATATGTTGTGTGGTAAAAAAATTGCAAAAATACCAAGATGATAAAATGAACCGAAAAATTACCTATGATGATACGATCGCCTATGGAGTGCTCTCGTGAGCACGGTCTTCGCTCAAATCGCCGGCGTGCGATGAGCTCGAGCAGCGCGCGGTTGCGGCTGCGATGTTGGCCAAAAAGCCAACGGATCACACCGGAGAGAGGGCCGTCGTCGCTCGACCGCGGTTGCGTTGCTGTCACCAATTCAACTCTGGGAACTTGGCTCTCCTCACATAAAGATAGATCAAAGGCAAAAATGAGGAGAATGACATGTATATAAAGATGATGGAATGAGAGGTTATTAAAATGGTGGGAGGTTATTTTATTAATGGAGTTGAATGGGAGGTTTAAGAAATGGTGGGGTTGAATGGAGGTTGGTGGTAGAAGAGAGTTGAATGGTGGTTACTGTAGAGATTGTAAAATAATTAAATAAATAAAATGAAATAAAGTAGGCTACTTTAAATACAACAAAATAAAGAAGGAAAAAATAATGGTGAATTTACAAGTGAATACAAAACACCATGTACATTTTTTTTAATAAGAGATATTTACAACGGAAAAATACAATAAAATAATATAAATAAAATACAACATAAGCATGATTTTTTTGTATTTTTAGAAATTAAGAAAGGTAAAATAAAAAATGAACAAAGAATGAATATATACATGGTATACAATGTACATCTAGGTCCCAAAACCCAACTTTTGCAAATGAGCTCTGATTTTAATGAAACCACTTCCGTTGGATAGATAATTTTCTAACTTGAACTTTAAAAGTGAGTTTGGTGAATTTGGAGTTCATACGGAGCGGGAATTTATCTTGGAAGTTGGACTTTACGGCTTTTTTCTCTTTGGGATCTAGGAGCATTTATTTGAGGTGAAATTTAGTTTGTATTTTTGTATTTTTATATACATTTTTATAAACAAGTTAGAGAAAGAATTAGGCAAAAAGGAGTTGAAATGAATTTATTAAAAATATACGAAGTTTTGAGCTATTTACATGTATAAAACTCCATTGATTTTTGCGGCTTTTTATGTGTAATTTATTTTATACAATCTAATATACAATAATTAGTGTGTTTTATTTACAAGAGTTATTTTATTAATTTATTGATTTTATGGACATTTATTTGGAATTCTACTCGAGGATTTTGCTAAGATCAAGATATTGCGATGATGAATCGCGGATTCATCAAAGACCGTCTTAGTTTTTAGTAATTTTAGCATTTTTATTTTTGTAAATAATTTGTAATAATTTTCCTTGGCATTTGCCTCTTTTTCTATTTTTTAGAGCCTCTGGGGACTTAACATTTTTCAGGATCTATTTCACCAGGTGTTTGTGCACTTGGGGGACCTCACCGTGTTTTGTTTTCTTCGCTTTATTTTCTTTTGTTTCATGCGGGTTTTTTATGCTTGGGCCCCTAGATTTAGGTTTCTATTTGATTTAGCCGAGTAGCATTAGGTCCAAAGTCCCTAATAGAATATTTGTTCATATAGAACTCAGTCGGAATTAGACAAATAAATATGTGCTTCACGATAATAGAAGTTTCTGTTTAGAATGCTTCTCGCATTGCATTCATTTAGAGTAGTTTAATTTCTATGCACGGATCATATTGCATGTAGACTGCTGGAGCAAGGTATGCCTTCTATCTCATGCATGCATTCATAGATTTCATCGTGCATCGACTTTTCCATATTCCTCCCCCTATTTCTAGACTTGGGAATAGAAAGGAAATCTGAAAATTTGTTAGATATTTTGTTGAAAATATCCAAAAAAAGAGAAAATCAAAAATTAAAATTGGGACTGATAATTGAACTTGACTGAACAACCCCTACGTTGTTTTTAGGTACTTTCCAAACTGAGTGGGTGAGGACGTAGCCGCTAAGGACTAGAGCCAAAATCCCTGGACTTGTATCCAATGCTCCGGTACATTGCTCATTGGTGTACGGTTGAGATGCAAGCACTTGCCTTCGACCCTTAGTAGAAGTAGTCTTGTCTAAGTTTGGTGTGCTCTGCCATCTTAGTCAGGTTCTACCCTAGGTGACTTCACCCCTGAGCCTGCTTAAGTAACTGCATTATCACCTAACTCTAAATTTGAAAAGATTAACGACCAAACCTTCATGGTCATCATTGCGTTGAGTTGGTGAATTTTGGGGTTTGCTTTGTGTTTGCTTGTGATTGGTGTGAGTTGGTTATGTTCAGCTTCTCTTAGTTTTTAGCAGCCACCTTCTATTTCCTTTATTGTGTTGACTCTATTTTGTTTTCTTTTCACCCTCCCTCCCACCCTTATATGTCTTCTTCTCTTTTCTTTCCTTCTTCTCTCTAGAGTCCTGATGATGGATCAATGTTCTCTTCAAACGGATCTTGAGACTGTGTTTTTTCATCCCCATCATCATTGTCCACCATGTCTTGAGGTTGGAACTCCAACCAACCTCTCGTCCTCGTCCCTTCCCTCATCTTCTCTTTCTCTTTCTTCATCACTGTCCTCTGTGTTCCCTCCCGTTCAACTTCTGAGCCTTACTGGGTATGATGAGCTAGGAGTTGAGGCCCATCAAGATTACACTGAGTAGATGTGAGATACGAGCGACTTATATGCTAGGGTGACAGTGCATTCCATAAGCGATCACATTGAGCAGTTGAGAGCTTCAGATGATTTCTATATTGGGATGACGGATGAGCAGCCAGATCATCGAGAGAAGTCAGTTTCTACATTGAGTTCGTTCATTCTAGATTTAGAGTTCATTCAGCTACTGCTGAAGTTTCCAAGGGGAGTGCACGAGGAGCCATATTTACATCTTGCTGAGTTTAAGGAGTTGTGTGATTCACACACATATTCAGATATGACTTCTGAGGAGTTGATGTTGATGACCTTCCCTTTCTCACTTCAGATGGCATAAAGAGTTAGGGAGGAAGATTACTACATGGGGCGACCTACGGATATTGTTCTTCTAGAGATTTTACCCCAATCGTAGAGCAGATTTGATGCGGTCTATTATCAGAGATTTTACCTTAGAACCCCAGGAGATATTACAGGATTCATGGTTGAGGTTTCTTGAGCTCTTGAAGAGATTTTCGGATCATGGATTCTTGAAGACTGACCTTGTACAGATATTATATAGAGAGATGACCACCAAGTAGCAGAGATTGGTTGATGACTCATGTGGTGGTTCACACTACAGTCTCAATGTTGATTCACTTCGGATTATCTTTGGAGAGCTATGCTTTCACGAGATGATTTAATCGAGACAACACATGAGGGAGATGTGACACCAGACAGGTGTAAGGCACTTCACGGGGATTCAGAGATCAAACACCAGCTAATGGACGTGGATACTACAACAACACAGATGATAGATGACGAGACAACCACCATGAGTTTCCATCTTCAGACACTGATCGAGTTTCTATTGGTCTTCCAGTCGGAGCTTGAGTTAGTTCCGCACTTCATAGTCCATGATTTTTGGATACCACCTCTGTTGGTATTCCAAGAAATGGAGGAGGAGCCCATGTCGTTATTTCATGTTTTTTAGTTTCCATGTCTAGACTAGACAGATTCCAATCCTCAGAGGTACTTCTTCGATTTAGGTGGACATCTTCATCTAGTCCAGCAGCCACAGCACGATGAGGGACGCCATTTTGAGAAGCCAGACATTGATAGTCCCGTATTTGAGCCTTTAGTCCTCCAATTTGATGAGATTGATATATTTCATGAGGATTATATGATAGCCATCATTGCCACAACTCGAGGATCAATTTCAGACACTTCTACAGCTTCCGTGTTGTCGACCAGTACCATTTCCTGTTTCCATATTGTACAAAGGCACTCTTCAGCTGATGAAGCATTTTGGTGCTAGGATTGGGTGCTTGACAGTGGCACAGATTCCCAGTTAGATTTTGATTCCTCTTTCTTCACAAATGAGTTTGCATTACTCCTTGAGTGTTATCTGTGGGAGGATGCCACATACTCTGTTTACTCAGTTTCATTTTCTAGGAGTGCATCCAATCTGTCGAATCACGATACCGGGTCTTCTGATTTTTCTGTTGAGCTTGAGTTTGTTTCTTCTCTCCTTAACGACCCTCGCAAGGATGAGTCGATGTTTGAGATATTCGATGATGTTTCTGATTTCACTACATTATGTGCATCGGATATCAGTTTTCTTAGTGTGTCTCATGATCTTGACTTTCCTTACCTTTCCATACCTTTATGAGACGGTGATTGACGTGGAGGATTTCATGAGATCCTTCTTTCTCCACGTTCGATTTCTTCGGCTCTACCCTATCATTCCATTCTGATCATGAGCCGATGACTTCATTTGTGCTACCGGTGCTTGATTTTATTTTCCCTTCTATTTACCTGAAAATAGACATCTGCCTAATTGCTTATTTGGGTGTCCTTGTTTGCACTGTTGACCTCATTGTTGTTCTCACATCGAGACTACAATGACAGTATGAAATTTGCTCACAGATGTCGTCCTGGACCTCGATACTATGGTTTCCTAGCCTTTGCGCCCAGCTAGGGGCATAACTCTAACGCTTGTTGAGAGGCACCTCGACATTGTTTACTTTGTATATATGTGTTTCGTCTTCATTTGTTCTTCGTTTCTTCCATTTTGTTTTACACCCCAATCTCTCTTAGGATTTTTGTTTTACTTAGTATGTACTTTATCCTAAGTATAGGGGTTTTAGACACTGAGTTCTTCATTTTCGTTTTGTTTCATTACTCATGTTGTTGCCTATACTTAGGGATCTTTTACCATAAATATAGGGGGAGTGATGTCGTTCCTTTGTCTTGTTGTTTTCGTCTTAGTTCCTTTTGTTTCCTTACTTGTCCCTCAATCGTTGGTATTCTTTTCTATACTTAGGGATCTTTTACCCTAAGTATAGGGGGACAAGTCAAGTCGTTGATTTCATGTATATTCTCTTCCTCAGTCTTCCCTACTTATATAGTCTTCTATGCATACGATTAGTTGATCCTAAGTATCAGGGGGATCACTGACTTAGGATTCTTTTCACTTTTCTATACTTACCACGAGTTATGTCTTCCTTTATCGCTCTTTGATCACTATAAGGACATAGTTTGAGCTAAGTATAGGGTGTGTCCTACATATTGTATATATACTTTAGCCATAACTTGCATTTTTGTTAAATAATATGGCTATTATTTATAAAATTGGAATAAAAATATTTTGAAAAATGTTTGTAAAAATGTTTGTAAAGTCTTTTGTAAAAAGTTTTGTAAAATAATTTGAAAAATATTTTGTAAAATTGTTTGCAAAAATTTTTTTAAAATGCTTTGTGAAAACAATTTGTATAAACCTTTGTAAAAAAAATTTTTGTACAAATATTTGTAAAATGTTTCTAAAATTGTTTTATTTGAAAAATATTTGTAAATTATTTTTATATCAAAATTATGTATATTGTACAAAGGTTTGTAAATGTTTGAAAATAAAATGTTTGCAAAAACCTATTTGTAAAATTGTTTGTAAAATGATTTTTAAAAAGTTTTTAAAACTAGTTTTGAAAAAACTTTTATAAAATGATTTGAAAACTTCTATAAAATGGTTAGTAAACTTTTTGTAAAATATTTTGTCATGTGGGTTATTAATTGTGGGTGCAAAAACTATTTTGTAAACTAGTAAAATCCACGTGTGTATAAAAGTCATAATTATTTGTAATTATTTGTAAATAAATCTTTTTGTAAATTAAAATTTGTATATAAAATTCTTTTGTATATAAAATCCTTTAATAAAATACGTAGATAAAATCCACTTGTAAAAATTATACATAAAATTTGTAAATAAAAATTCTTTTGTAAAAGTTTGTATAAATGTGTAAAATTTTGTGTATAGTTTGTATAAAATTCGATGTAAAATGTGTATAAAATCCTTGTAAATCCTTGTAAATATGTATAATCCTTTATTAAAAAATCCATATAATTTTGCAAAATTCTTTGAAAAACTTTTCAAAAAGATGTTGTCTTTTGTTTTATTTTCTTTGAAAAAATGTTTTGTAAATATTTTGTTGCATGTGCATTTTCATTTTTCAGAATAGTATTGACATTTAAACTAGTCTGGAATAAAATTGAAGAACGGAGTTCGGTTAAGACATTAATCCAATTAATTTCATAGGAACCTCATAAGAACTGGAGGTGAGACTTTCATGTCCTAGCGACTTAATTCTTTGAGTCTACAAGACTATGTTCGCATGTCATCTTGATGAGTTTAAGTAGAATATTTCACAACACACGCATGATTCTTCTAGACAGTGGCTTAACTTGGACAAGCACTCTACACGTAACTCTTCATGGATGAGGTGGTGAAGGGGTATAATCCTTTGGCTTGGAGTAGCACACGGGTGGAAACATCCTTCCTCTTATAGGGAGGGTAGTGCATCTCAACCTAGTCTAGTGGTGCCGACATCTAATGACAAGATGTTGTGGGTTGCAATAATGCTTCAAAAGAGGGATAGTCTACTGGCTCAAGAAGAAAACTCCTTATGTATATGCTGCACATTTCTATATATGTTTAAAAAAAGAAATTCTCCAAAAAAGTTAGATAGACCTGATTGAAAATAAAATGCCTGTCGGAGAAAAATATGAATAAGCAAGGCATATGTTTCAAAGTCTCATACCAAGGAAGCCTGCAGCTGGAGACTTAGATACATTGGTCAAGCTCCAAAGATATGTGACTACACTGGTGATGAATCCACATTTCATCATCTTTATTCTATCATTTTGGCACCAAAAACCCTAGCAAATGCCTGTAAATAGCCTTAAATAGAGCATCTTAGCATTCATGCATGTGCATTTAATTAATGTATAAAATACTGTAATTAAAGCCAAAATTATAGAATAAATAAAAGAAATGAAAAATAATAAAATATTGTAAATATTTTATGACCCGAAACCCTGAGACCTAGGCATCTTGATGAATAGGTCGACAAGGAATAAAGTAGGGGGAGATAAGGGCCAAAAATACCAATAAAATCCCTTTCATTTTATTCATTCTTTATTCATTTTGGGACCTATTTTTGGTTCCACTTTTTATACCCCAAATAAAGAAACTTTGTACATGAAAGTTGTAGATAAATTAATAAAGAAAAATACAAAATTGATTTCACTGAAAAATAATGTACAGCTAAAAAGTTATGGTCTGAATAAAAATCCAGAATCCCAACTTCCCAGACCTGTATCTCACAACTGACAACTCCAAATGCATCAAACTCACCTTTAATTATATATAGAATAAAATAATCTATCCAATGGTGGTGGTTTCGCATTTGGCGGAGCTACGGTTTGAAAGTTGAGTTTTGGACCCCTATTGTATACTTGTACAGATTAAAAAATTCAATTTATTATTTATTCATTTTTTTTGTATTTTTATATTTTTATAATTTTGTAAATATTACTTATAATAAGTATGTACATTAAAATCAGAATAAAAATGCAAAGAAAACTCAAAATAAAAATATTTGTAAATAAAATACACAGGTATTATACCTATGTACATACCTATACTATATCTACTTATATTTTATTTAATATACAAAACATCTCAGAAAAATAAAATAAAAATATATTTGCGTATATAAAAGTATTTGATAATTTTAGAAAAGAATAAATAAAAATAATAAAATTAAAAGACACAAAATAAAAATAAAGTAATAAAAATACATGGGTATAAGTACCTATATAGGGCTAAAAGTAAACTTGTGAAAATATACCTAATAAAAATAAATAAAAATTACCATAAAATAATTTATAAAATTATAAGCATTTTTATTGTTTAACCATAAATAAATAAAATGATTTACTATTTTATTTTGATTTTTGAAATAATTTCCAGGGGATTTTTCCTGGTTGGTCCACGTGGACCAACCAGGTTGGTCTGACAGTTGACCTCGGTCAACTGTCTGACCTCCTCCCCTTGACATGTCAGAAGACGTTTTGTCCCATCTTCTCGCCATTTCCTAGGCTCGACCTTGCACCAAACCATGTCGACGCCTTCTGAGTTTTTGCTCCTCGATTAGTGGTGATTCACGCCCAAGTGATTCCTTGGGCTGAGGACCACTGATCGAGGCGCTTTGACCCTCGTCTTCCACGCCGCCCGTCAGCCCTTCAAAAGACACCTCCCAACTTCGATTCAAACTTGATCCTTCTTCCGCCATTTTCACCCGCAAACCCCTATCTCCTCGTGCTCCTGGTGACAGTGGGAGTCGAAACGACCCGGGGTTCGAGTCATCTGGTGTAGAATCGAAGCGATCCGACCCCTCGCCGGAGCTCCGCCGCGCCTCGCAGCCCGTCATCTCTGGTGAGCCTCTTCCCCTTTTCTTTCCATTTTCTTGTAGCTTTAGTTTAGATTAGGTTAGCTTCATAGCAGTTTTGCACTTCGTTTCGTTAATCGCCGTAATTCCACGATCGAAGCCACGGCGGAGCTGAGCTCCGCCCGTCGTTTCCGACCACGCACGCACCCATCCGTCCACCTGTCACCTCCATTCTCTTCCCCATCACTCCGTAGCTCCGCTCCACCCTCCAGTTCACCTCGATCTCGCCCAGATCGAGTCGCTCGAGCTCCCCGCTCCGCTGCTCGCCGGAGCTCTTCGCCCGCACCACCTTCCGCCTCCATTGACCCATCGGAACCACCCTTCTTGCTCGCCTGGGTTTTGCGTATCTAACTTTGCAGGTCCGAGCCCAAGAGGAGGCTCCCTCGACCATCGACGACTCCAGGAACAATCGCCTAGGCCACCTTCGTCGTCCGAGCTCCCTACGCCGTCGCAACCTCGCTTGAGACCACCAGCTGACGCGGAGGGGCCCCAGGATCATTTTGCCCCTGATCCTAGGGCCGGAGCGGCCGTGTGTCGGCCGCAATCGCCGATCAAACCTCGTAGGGGAGGTGTTCTTCGTGAACCTCCCCCTGCCGTTGGATCAGGAGCCGCCTCCAGACGCCACGTACGTCGTTCGATCGCCCAGTGTCCCCAGTCGTCCGATCGTCCATCGAAGATCTAATCTCAGCCATCCAGAACGAAGGGGTACGCGCCGTCAGATGCGTGCCACGTGGATTAGTGAAGCTCCACCGGCCGCACGATCAAATCCGTGGCTATTTTGCATCCTTAACCCACGTGTTTTTGTATTTATGCTTTAGTCCTAGAACTTTTATTTAAGCTTAAAAATTTTTGTAATAATTGCGCTTAGGCCCTCGCACTTTCACTATTTGCACTTTAGTCCGCGCCACGTCACCTCACGTGACTGGGGCACGTGCTTTTTGGGAATTTTGCACTTTTTAACCCGAACTTTTAGGTATTTGCAGTTACACCCCTGTGCGTGGTTATTTAAATATGTCTTTTGGAAAAATTGCATGTATGTCCCGCCGGTTTTTGATATTTACAATTGTGCCCCTGTGAATGGCATATCACGTGTCTGCGCGTGTCTTTTTGGTGAAACTTGCACCTAAGCCCCTGGATGTTTATATAATTGCATTTATATCCCTAATAAGCTTAGGAATTTTGTGTGCTTAGTCTATTTATTTCATGCCTCATTTAATTGCCAAAAATTCTCAAAAAATAGGCTTAAGCTCATGTTTGCTTATACTTTCAAGCCATATTTTTAGTTTTTGATTTTCTTACCTTTTTACATTTATTAAAAATCAAAAACATGTTATTTCAGCACTGTCTAGATTGGAAAATACCAAAAAAATAATAAAATGCCTCTAAAAATTCCAGAAAAATCACCTATTGTGTATTTCGATCTACTTTAGTTTCAGTCCAAAAATCTCTAAAAATTTCAAAAGAAAACCTTAAAAATTCAAAAATACTTAAAAACTTCAAAAAAATCTAGAAAATAGTAGAAAACTCCAAAAATTGTAAACTCAAGTTCTATGTCTTCCTGTCTTTATTATCTTTATTTTAAAATTAGTTTGCAAAAATTTTGGTGGTCGTCTGATATTTTTAGTTCCCATTTTACCCCCAGCCAGTAGCATCTTCACTATTTTGGTTTATTTCAGTGTTTAGAAATATCAAAAATAGTTTGAAAAATACCCAAAAATCACAAAAATAGTAAAAAATTATAAAAATACAAAAAAAGATCTTATTTCTGAATTTTTGCCTATTTTTGCATATTTTTACAAATATTTTATCACCTCTTTTACTATATAGCTTATATATTCCAATACAAAAAATATATAAAATATAAATTAAAAAAATCAGAAAATCAAAATACAAAATTAAAAATTAAAAATTAAATAAAAAATAAAAAAATTTAAAAACCCACAAAAAAATTTAGATTGGCTAAGTGGTTGATTAGACCTAGGTTTGGATTTCCATCTATACTCTGCACCCTTGTTTCCTGTGTTCGACCCCTACTTGCTTGCCACTATACATCTTAGTAGGGTATAATAAATTTTAATCCTTGCTATTGATTGCCTAATTGATTGTGTGGGTTAATTGTTGACAAACGAGGAGGCTTGAGTAGTCGCATCAGCGACAGTGAGTCTGATTTGTCAGACCACTATTTAGCGGCTCTCGCCAAACCGTTTTTCAACTGGTCACAATCCATTCTCTTATCTACCCCCTCTTGTTGATCTGGTTGCACTTGAACTTAGAAGGGAATACCCCACTCCTCGAGGAAAGGGTAGCTTGACTAGGGAATTAGAGTTACCAGTTGGAGGAGGTTGTTTCTTTGCCATTTCTGAGGTAGGGAGCTATATTTCACTTACGCCGTACAAGTAAAAATTCATATCATAAGATTTTGTCTATGCAGAGTTGTTCTGACTTGACTATTGAGGCGACCTGAATAGAAGTCTTGCGGAACTTGAGGGTTGTTAGGTCTTAAATCAATTTTCCAATAAGGTTCTTCCAAACTAATAATCCAAAGGTCTGACCGATCTCCATACTTCAATTTTATGAAGATAAGTTTAATAATTAATATTGTTCTATGTTCTTTCTTTCTTTTCTTTTTGTTCACTTCTTCTTTGAATAAGTGTTTGCTAAGGGACTAGCAAATGTAAAGTATAGGGGAATGATGAATCCATGATTCAACATCTTTATTAGCTAAAATCCTTCGTAAAACACAGGTATTTATTCACTAATTCTTATTATTTATCATTCATCGTCTATTTGTTAATAATTTATTTCTATCACTTATTTATCAAAAATAAAAGAATAAAGAAGAAAAGAAAACGAAAGAAATAAAAAAGAATGTATTTATGGAATAAATGCAGATTGACCCGAACCCTGAGAGAAGGTCAAGACTTAATCTGATCGACAAGGAATATAGTAGGGGGAGATAGGGTTCATAACTTAAAAAAATCAAGAAAACCAAATCTCATGTGTATATATTTATCATTTTTTACCTTGTACATATTTTCACCTATTTTATTTATCAATAAAACAATCTCATATAAAAAAGGATTCCCTTTTGAAAGTTGTGTGTGATGATAGTATATTAATTTATAAAAATATCAGAAAAATTATTTAATAAATAAATAAATACAATGAACCTAAAAAGCCTAAAAGTACAACTTTCCACATTCATATCTATTTATAAAAAAAACTCCAAATTGACAAAACTCGTTTTTAAACTTTGTTTTGTAACTAATACTATTTATTAAAAATACCAAAAAAATCGTGGAATAAATCATGTGAGTTTTGGCGTTTGGACCCCCTGGTCTATATATACATTATGTATATAAAACTTATTTATTTTCTATCTATTTATTTGTCACTCCAAATAACTTAATTCTTTTTCTAAAATGTTCATAAAAATCAGTATAAAAATGCAAGAATATACTTAAAATGAATTTGAATAAATACCAATAAATCTCAAAATCTAAAAGTCAAAGCATAACTTTCGAACCTCATAACTCGTCCGTATGAATTTCGATTTGGGTGCACTCACTTCTGAAGTTTGTTTTATAAAATTATCTATCAAATAAGATTGGTGCCACTAAAATCAAAGTTAATATGCAAAAAGTAGGTTTTGGGACCCAATTGGTATACTTGTATATATGTATAGTTTGTATATAATTTTATTTATTTATTTCCTTGTGTATTTGTGCACATATTGTATTTTTTATTTTTCTTATATATTTTTTAATTATACAAAATAAAAATAAAAATAACAAAAACAGAAAATAATCAAAAATAAAATAAAGTATTTATTATATGTATTTTATACCTATTAATAAAGGTTTTTATTTATTTTACCTTATTTAATTAATTTATTTAATTTATTAAAAATCATTATAAATTATTTATCAAATTATCATAATTATTTATTTTGATGATTTTGTAATTTAAAGTCATTTGCTTATTTATTTAATTTATTCTTTATTTAATCTGCTATTATATCTTTTTTCCTATTCTATCTTTTCACTATTTTGTCTTCTCCCCCTCAAACCCAAATAATATACTCGTCGAGCCATTTTCTCCCAATTTTCTAGAACGGATCTTTGATCCGATTGACTTGATTTTTTTACTAAATCAATCATTTTCGTCCAATAAAATTTCGAAATTTTCCACCATGTTTTGCGTGCTGAAATTTCGTTTGAATTTTGATATTTCTCATCTTCTATATAAGTGGCTCTTTCCCCTCCTCCATTCGATCAAGCCGTAGATAGAGGTGAGCCTAACCTCTGAGAGCCTCCTCCCCTTGTGACAACAGACGGGAATCTTGTCAAGTTCACGTTGACGTCAATTGCTTCCCTTCGGTGACATCCACTCCCTCTCTCAATCTTTCATCTATGCAATTTTAGGATTAATTGTAGTTTTAGTGTGCTTCGATTTTCTTTAGATCTATCTATTTCCTTCACCTCGATTCGACCGATCACGATCACCTCATCTTCGCATCTCGTAATTTCTATTCTATCTCGCAGATCTATTCACCTCCGATCATGATTGGTGATCGGAGCTTCGCTCCTTCACCAACACCTGCACTAGGAGAAGTTCATTCATATTTTCTTCTGATTGTCTGGACCGAGGTACCATGGCTTTGAGTCATTGAATATGTTGCAGGTGTAGATCAAATCACCTTCACCGGACTTGAACCTCATCTGATCAGCACTTAGAGATCAACAATTGCATCATCGAGCAACACCCGAGCACGAATCGCCAGATCCACATCATCTGGAGGCACAACATATGGGCATCAAGAGTAGCACCTGGATCCAGATCTATGTCAAACATATGCATGTAATAATCAATTGAATCAAATCTTCAAATGCACTGAATCGTCTATTTAGATTTACAGCATCATTCACCTCTGAAGATTGAACAATTGAGTATCCATCGATGTCATGAGGTCAATCTCCCAATTGCCCATCTGATCGAGCTCTGTTGCATGAAATTAGAGAACACCCATTGTGAATCTGAATTCGATCGACGATCACATCTAGAGCGATAGCTACGATCTAGTCTGAAGCGTCTTCATCGCGTATACAAAGGATTGATCAGATTCTCCACCTCTGTCTTGAAGATCTGACATTCATCTGGCTAATCCTCAGCCCGCATTCAACCGTGAAGCACGCTCGAAGGCCACCTGAATATCCGTCAATGTTGCAAGAAAAAGGGCGAAGAACACCCGTTGGTCTAGATCGCATGATAGCCGTCCGATCAGATCGATCCGATGGTCTAGAATCTTCAGAACATCCACCTCTCAATCATGCGTGGATATTGGGGCTTACTTGGGAAAATTGCAAGCAAATCCTTAGAATTCTATCATATCACGAACATATCCAGAGCCCTCAGGCTATCATGTGTCGATGCTAGAGCCCACGCACCCCACTGCTTAATGAGCTCATGTGTAGGGGTGTAAACGACCCGAATCTGAGCGAACCTATGTTTTTTAGGTTCGGTTCGTTTATTTAATCGAGCCTAAACTTGTGTTCAGGTTCAGTTCATTTATTTTCAAACCGAATCGAACCTCTTTTTAAATGAATCGAACCTAAGTGAATATCGAACTTAAGAATTCTCTAATAAGAGGGGGTGAAAAGAAGAGAAATAGAAATATATATGTGTATTTACAGTTAGAATAAATATTCATTTATTTTTTTCTTTATCTAACTCATCTTCATCTTTTGAAAAAAATAGATTAATAAAGATTCGTCTCTTTGAAAAAAAGTATAATTATAATATATTTTATATCTATTCAGATGGGGATAAGGAATAAGAATAATGCAGAGATATTTGATAAGTAATGTTTGTACTTGTTCTGTTGATTTAAAGATAAAGAAGGGAAAAATACTAGACCATAGATGATAGATGTTGTAAACATGATGTGACTATTTATTTTTGGATAGTTTATACCAAGATAAAACCTAGTTATCCCGTAAATATCTAGTTATCTCTAGACAAATTCACTTACCCTAGGATAAAAACCACTTATCTCAAAATAAGTCCACTTTTATGGATAAGGATTTGTAAATATGTATATGTCTATGTTTATCGAGCTTTTAACGAATCGAACCTGAGTAAACCTATGATTTTTAGGTTCGGTTCATTTATTCAATCGAGCCTAAACTTGTGTTCAGGTTCGGTTCGTTTATTTCCGAACCGAATCTGAATCGAACTTTTAGCGAGCTGAACCTGAGCGAATATCGAACTTGGGAATTTTCTTACACCCCTACTCATGTGCGCCTCACGCATACGATTTTTCTTGGGTAATTTATTGTTCGAACCTCCTTATTTGTACTTATTACATAACAATCCAGTTTCAGTTGCTTCACGTGAATTGCATGTTTATTCTGTGAAAATTGCATATGTACACCTGTATATTTCTGTGTTATGATTTCCTTGTAAACTTTTCAGAAATTGCAATTCGGAACTGCATTTCTAGAATTAAATTTGTGTTGCTATTCTGCTTGAAATAAATGTTTTAAATGCTCTCAAAACTCCATAAAAATTAGGTTAAGCTCCTGTGAGTGTGTTTTATTTCCAGCAATTTTTTTTTGCAACATCATTTTGATTTTTTATTTTTAATAATTTAAAATTCTTTAGAAATTATATTGATTTTCT
Organism: Ottelia alismoides; assembly: GCA_037367405.1. Lineage (NCBI taxonomy): Eukaryota > Viridiplantae > Streptophyta > Magnoliopsida > Alismatales > Hydrocharitaceae > Ottelia > Ottelia alismoides. The sequence continues at coordinate 67,608 of JAZKJV010008991.1, forward strand.
TTTAAAAATCATAAAAATCGAAAAATGCTTTAAAAATTCTAAAAAAATCAGTTGTGTGTCTTTTGCCTTGTTTTTATTAATGTATAAACTTCATTTGAAAATCTTTTATAAAAAACAAAAAATCGAAAAATACAAAAAATATTAAAAAAAATCATAGAAAATCATAGTAAAATTCTAAAAATACATTTTCATTTTCTATTTGAGGCTTAATAAAATCTATTTTTTAAAAATTTCATTCCTAAAATTTTGAGTTTATCTTGAATTTTAAAATTCTAAAAATAGTGTTCTCATTTTCTGTTTTCTTATTTACTATTTTTAAACATTTTGAAAACCCTAAAAAACCTAAAAATCTATGAAAATTACAAAATAATAAAACTTTATCAAAAACACAAAAATATTTTTTCTTAAATCTTCTGGGCATTTTCCTATATTTGAAAAATACAAAAATTTTGCTTGTTTCTTTCTTTTACATTTCTTTCACTCTCTTTGTTTGAAAAATTAAAAATATAAAAAATGCACAATTAAAATCATCAAAAATTGAAAATCAAAAAGCATAAAAATATAAAAATTTAAAACTCATAAAAAATTAAAAAGAAAAATCCACAAAAACAAGGATAGTTTGCATTTGAATTTCCTCTTTCATTTACTTGATTTTTCATTGAATTGAATAGCCCTTGCTTAATAATTATTGCCTCCTTGTGTTCGACCCTGAGAGATATACCCGGTTAATTAATAAATAGCAAAAATCCATTTTCATCTTTGATTTTCTTTGATTTGGATTAAATAAAAATTGTTTTATTATTCGGGTTTTCATTTTGGGTACAACGAGGCATTCACATCACATTTTCATTAATAATTTCTTAACCCAAGTTTAAAACCTCGATCATCAAAAAATAATGAAATTTATTTAGAATTTTAATGCTGATGAATTTAATGAGAGATGCAGGTAAATAAGCAGACCAATCAATGTATGAATCTCAATCTAAATCCCAATCCCCAACTAATGAATTAATTGTAGAAAAAAATTAATCAATAAATCTTAAATTAATTCCCACATTGTGCCCCTAATTCTCCACAAATTTATGATTAATAAAAAACAATTTCAAGAATTCATGTTCTCACAATAATAAATAAAGTCAATTTTAATGACATCCAAAAATATCTCAAAATGAATAATTCAATGTTTTATATGATAGAGTATGAAATAAGATTCAAAATGACACAAAGAACACGAATTTTGAACTCCAAATTCTCAAATTATGAATGAAATAAGAATAGGGGCATAAATATGATAGTAGTAACTAAAAAAACTTTCAAAATAGACCTTCACAAGGGACTCTTTGTAATTCCCAATAGGCGAAGGGGTATCCTCGATAATGTACCCTAAGTGGGGGTATTTGATATCCAAGAGGCGTGTGGGCCCTTATGCAACTTTGTCCCAATTACGTGAGGGAGCTTCTATGAGAACAGGGGAAGTGTGAGGGCTTCACGTGCAGTTAAGTCAACCACGTGTGGTGCACGTGATCTGGGCCTGGTAGCACTAGCTCCTGACCTCCACGTGTCATGCGGCTATTGGTGGATCCCACCCAAGGTTGTGAGTCTTGGGTGGTCAATCAAATGGTGGGGGTGGGTGGCGATCTAGATCCAAGGGATTCTGCTATTCAAAGGATGTGCCTCATGATCTTCTTATCCCTCCATCCTTGTCATCTAGAAGACTCTTGTGAGTTGCTTCTCCTCCGATTAAGGTTCGATCAGTGCCTTTGTTGTTGAATCTAGAGTAGCGTGTTTCCGATGAAGTCATGTATCCTGATACCTACAAAAAGAAAGGGACTTGAGTTCACTGGACTTGGTCCAATATGAAGCACAAGAAGGGTGGGTGTGCGCTCCAGAAGTGATATGGTAGACCTGAGTTTTGCTTGAAGAGGATGGAAGGTAGAAGAAGCTTATAGGAACTGGAGTTAGGATTTTCAGGTCAATTGACTTAATTCCTTGAATTCATAAGGCTATGTGCATATGTCTTCTTGATTGGTCTAAGTAGAATATTTAACAACACACGCATGACCCTTTTAGATAGCGACTTAAGTTAGACAAGCACTCTCTACGTAGCTCAGCATGGATGAGGTGGTGAGGGGGAAGAATCATTTAGCTTTGGGAAACGTACGAATGGAAACACTCGCAGTCACAATAAGTGGGCAGTGTGTCTCAACCTAATCTAGTTGCCCTGACATCTAACGACGGAATGATGTGGGTTGCAATAAAGCTTCAAAAGAGGGATAGTCTACTAGCTCAAGAAGAAAAACTCCTTATGTGCATACTGCACTTTTGTATATATTCAAAAAAAATTCATAACCAATGCATATGTTTCGAAGTCTTATATCAAGAAGATTTGGATGATCAGTGTGTGTAAGAAGGGTGACGGTGAACAGGGTAATCGATCAGAACGGGTAAGGGTGACTGATGAAGTTCTGACCACCGGGTAGGAGCTGGCGGAGCGACGGATGAAAGATTCAAGATAAATGGAACTAGGATCGAAACGAAGGGTACCTAAAGGTCCTATCTGAATCCTTAGCTCCAGGGGGTGAAGTCGGACTGGGTCTTCACCTCGACCTCGCTGTGGAAGGTAGGGAAGGCTCGTCGTGGCTGATCTCCAGCCACGAAGCTTGAGCGTCGGCGGTAGCAGCTCTCTTCGACCACCAAAGGGTCCCTCCGAATGCGGTCACCAAGGGGAAGGAGTCTAGGGTAGAGGGAGAGTGTGCAGCGCGAGCTGAGGCTCTGGGGAAAGGAATGAAGATTTTATATGCAGTCCCAGGTAGCTGGAAAGAATTGGAGCCCGTGTGCGAACCGAGGAAGATCCGTCCTTCCCTAGGGATCCGCAAGGATCGTGGATCCAAGGGAAGGAGCAGGCAAAGAAATCGGGGCAAGGGAAGCCAAGATCTGATCGGGGAAATTTGAAGAAAATGGGGCGTGACTCGGATCCGGGCGAAGAATGGTCCGGGAGGGGGAGTTGACGGGGTCAACAATCCTCCTGGACCAATCGGAAAATAAGAAATAAAAAAGAATTGTAAAATAAATTAAAAATAGAAATGATTTTATTTTAAAATATGTTCAAAATAAAAAAATGTTTATTATTTTTCAAACTATTTTTAGTGATTTTTAGTTATTTTATGAAAAATAAATTATGGTATATACAATATATTATATTATATACATGTATAAAATACCTAGGTGTTTTATATTATTATTTTTATTTTCTTATTTTTCTAAAAATACCCCAATTTTATACTTTATTTATTTACAACATAAAATTTAAAGTATAAAATAAGTTTTATTTAATTTTTATTGGCTATTTACAAGTATGAAATAATTAGATGATAATGCACATATACATGTGATATGTACAAGGTTGAGAGAGAATTATTTTGTTTTTTTATTTTTATTTTTCTAATTTTTGTTTTATTTTTAGGAATATATACAAGGAATTAGAAACACATTTTTATTTTTATTTTTATTTTTGTGAAAATAAAATATATACATGTAAGAAGGAATATATAGAAGGTTGAATGGCCCCATCTCTCTCTACTTGTTTTATTTAACGGTCAGGCCAATGCTTGGCCCTCCCTTGGGTTCAGGTCACTCAATACTTATTCTAAATATTTCCTTCTTTTTCTTTTATTCTTTATTCTTTTATTTTTTCACAAATACATGCTAATTATTGATATTTAACAAAAGCATGCTTATTGGTAACTTATTATATTTACAACTATCTACATGGTATTTTGCCAAGATATTTAGCTACAATAAAAGAATAAAGAGTGATAAATGAGTATTCATCACCCCCCCCTATACTTTACTTTTACTAGTCCCTTAGCAAACACTTATTTGAAAAAGAAGTGAAGAAAAAAAGGAGAAATGAAAAGAAAAAGAAGAAAAAGAAGGTGGATCAAGGCTGATTATTAAACTTGTCTTCATTAAATTGAAGTATGGAGCTCAGTCAGATCTTTGAATTATTAGTTTGTGTAGCAGCCCTAATTTCTAAAGGCCAACTAAATCCTAGATGATGAATGATTATGGATGAAAGTTGATGGGATTTGAAAAGTCATTAAGTGACTAAGTGGTGGTTTGTGGCCAAGATGTGATTAAGTGGTTAAGTATAATTAGTGAAGGATCACTATTCATGGGTAGGCCTTGTTTGCAATATTAGAAAGTTGAGTGGGTTTTTGTTGCAAAATGACCAAGGCCTATATACTCCCACTAACCCCAATCTAAGCCACACTTAAGCTTAATTCCTTCTGTTAGCAATGTGAGCCCGAGGCAAACCATTCCTACAATAAATGTTATTGTAATAAATGATTTATCAATAAAAGTTATTGATTATGTTTCACTCCCTTTCTGATATTGAATGAATGAATGCACTATAAGGTCCCTCTGTACAATAAGGGTTATGTACCATGGCCAACTTGATAATCATACAGCTGTTGATTCATTGATTGAATCATAGAGGCTGATGCTTGGATGAATATCTAAGGAGTTAGATAGAGGACTCATCAAGCATCATTAATGATTGAAAAGTGATGATCTCCAGCCTGAGAAGAAGATGGCAATCCTTTCTTATTAGGCTGATAGCTGATCGGCCTCTTGATGCAGGTCCTCTGCATGGGAATAGTGATTCGGAGGTATCAGATTAGTTGAGTCAATGGGTTGACTTAACGAGATCGAGATAACCAAAGACCTATGATGAATACTGTCACATCACAGGCAAACATCCTCTGACCAGAGACAGATGTATTGCTATATGTCTGAGTGTGTACATTTGGCAGACCAATAGGTTGATGACCTAACCAAGGTCTATACACCGGCGAGCTGGTGTGCATCTAAAGGCATATGAGTAATACGATCTCTCAAAGGGATCATACAGGTTCACTTGTAAACCGAGAGACATGAGCTCACTCATGAGGTATTGGGAGTCGGGACTGACCAAATTCCATGCATGGTCGTCATGCTTTAGAAGCATGACATGAATTTGAAAGTAAGATATATGCTTTGTGAAAGCATATGATCTGTACCATATCCCAAGGACCAAGATTGAGAAACTTAATGATCAGACTATGAAGATGACAGTGTAAAAGTGATCTATATCTTCATGATGATCATGAGTCTTCCAGTATGCAGGATGTACAGGTATTAGGAATACCTGAGGGTGATTTGATCATAAACGATTGTATAACCATGACGCTTCCATTCCGAGGGAGTGATGACACAGGTCTGGATTTTAGTGACTCCTCTCATTAGAGAAGTGACGTAATCTTAGTCCATGTACTGGACATTGATCTGAATGAGATTCAGATACAATGAGAAGATTAGGTTTACGGTCTTGATTTAATCAAGCATCTATGAGAGGTCCATGGGATCTGGATTTGAGATGTGATCTCAATATCCAAGTCACTATACGTGGAACAATACAATCACCCTGTCCTTATGTCCAAGTATCTGAGGAGAGACAGCATTGTTCTTGAATGGTTCAAGAATAATTCCATAAGATCTAAGCAATGAGAAATTGATAATTAAATGTGATTTAATTATCATGATGTATGAGGAATTATCCAATATAATTAAATGTAATTTAATTATTATAGATAAGAATAATGTGGATAGTAATATCCAATTATTCACATTATATTATAAATGTGATTTATAATGTATTAGAGAGAGCTAATTATAATTTATATTTGTAGATTAGTTATTAATGTGTATTGGATACACATTGTCTAATTAATTGAAAATGTAAATTATATTTTGTTTTGGGTTGTGAATGTGATTCATAATTTTCCAATGTCAAGATTGCAATATTCCCAAAATTAATTGAGAATTATTTTTGGTGAATAAAATCCCAACAAATAGTTGTTGGAAATAAGTAGAGAGAAAATCAAGGAGATATGCAATCTCATGGAAATCCATGAGATTGCCCTCCCCATATGGGAAGGAGGTGGCGGCACCCAATTCCCTTGTGGGATTGGTGGTCGTCCACTCCCTTTTATGGGGATGGATGATCTCCTTTGTATTTCACTCCTTATTTGATTGATTTAATTTGGTATTAATATATATTTAATTTATCAAATATATTTAATCAAAATTAAATCACAAGTTGTTGGCTTTTACCAACAACAATCTTGACCATTGGACTGACATAAATCAATCTCATCCATTGATTTTTATATGTCCCATGGATTGAGATCCATGGATCCAAAACCTATAAATAGAGAGGCATACCTTGCTCTCTATTACATGCTATTGTAGCACACATCTCTCTCTCTCTATTTCTCGTCACACGCTAGCCCTCTCTCTCCCTCTTCTTGGTGGTCGTCCACCATACCCTAGAGGAGAGACCCGTCGACGCCTACGCCACCGCGTTGCCGCTTCGACGCTCTGTGGTTCTCCATCTAGTTTGAGTGCTTCACTCACGAAGGAGACGTTCGATCTCGTGCGACGAGATCAGGAGCAACCATGCTTGGATCATCTTCTTGGATTGCGAGGACACCGCGACTCATCCCCGCGCTCGCAAGCCGTTACTCCGATGATCGGACTTGAGATAGGAGGTCTCTTTTTTTAGAGACTCGATCAACCACGCTTCAAGAGGTATTGCATTATACTTGTTGTGGTTATAGATGAAACGATCCGAGAATCATTCTTGGATCATGTGGTTTCATCACATGAAAATTTTAAATTCCGCTGCACCGAACAACTAGTACGACTAGTCGTTCTCTGTCGTATCCGATACGACGATCACACTTTCGTGATGCGCTTGAGGATTTCTCTGTATCCTTCACCTTCTTCTTCCTTTTGAGACTTGGAGCTCTCTCTTCTCCATGACCGAAACCCTCTTGGACCTCTACCTTCTTCCTTAGTTTTCTACCCATCTCTTCACCAAATTCGAGTTTCTTAGGCTCAAATTAAAGCTGGGAAGGAGAGGAACAAAGATCAAGTGTTGCATGTAGGATACAAGACCAATCTTGGATTGAAATTGGAGTTGGAGGGCTGGACCTGCTGTTGTTCTTGAGCAGTTCTTGAGCAATGTTTAAGGTACAAATTATACCCCTCTTTGCTGCCATTAAGATGGAATTTTCTCCACCCTATGAGCCTTATGTTGAGCTACTATAACAAGGTTTTTATTGTGACTCTTGTTGGACTTTGATTTGGGTTTTGGAGTGGCTTTTGATGAATGGTTTTGGGAATTTCCAGATCTGTGTATGCTTGATAAATCCGAGTTTTTGGCATGGTTTGAGGGAACTTATTGAGTTCTTTTGTTGGCATTTGATTGCTGTTAGATCCTATATCACTTTGGCTTTAGATCCATGTGTAAATTTTGGATTTTTATGATGATTTTGGGGTATTATGGCTGCTGTTCATATGGAACTGCAGTTGATTTTAGATCTGTGTTCTTGTGATTTGCATGCCTTGATGCATGATTTTTGTATGATATAAGGGCCACTTTCGAGTATCCTTGAGTGTTGATATTGTCTACATTCTATTGGTCTTTAATCCATGGCTTAGATGTTGATTTGAAGATGATTTGGGAGTGTTTTAACTGTTGTCATATACAAGTAACTGAATGTGTCCAGATCTGTCCATACACTTTAAATTAGAGTTTTATGATGGATTTGAGGAGTTTCTTCATGTCTCCTTGAGTGTAATTACTTGTTGATAGATACTCCTTCATGTTAACCATCAATCCATGGGTTTAGTTTCGAAATAGGATGAGTTTTGAGAAGTTTATGAATGTTGTTATTATGATTACCACTGAATGTCTAGATTTGATATGGTTGCATTATGGCTAAGGAAATGCATGATTTTGGAAATATTCTTAGACACCCTTTGGTGGATTTGATGTTGGATATATGGGGGATACAATACCCATGAGATCCATGCCTTTGGTTTAAGTTTTGATGGTGATTTTGGGGGAAAGATGGTTGTTGTCCAGGGACTGTTAGCCGAATTTCAGTGTATACATGTTAGATCCATTAGCATGCATCTTTTAGTGATTTTTAAAACCTCAAATCCCTGAGTTTCTCCTCATACTTAATATATATGATCTTATAATAACTTAATCCCATAGAGGAGAGGGATTTTGAGTTGAAAAAATTGATGATTTTGGACTGATGATTCATTGTGATGAATTGTTGTACACGCATGCATATTTCTTGCTGAATGTTAGTGATTTTGAGTACATAATAGCCACTGTTTTGATGTCCTTTAAGAGTGGATTATTAGTGAATCATGTGATCTTGGAAGCCATGTTTATGCATGATGATTTGAGAGGAAGTTGGCACCTTGAACTGTTAAGTAATTGTTGCTATGTTGCAAGTTATGCGTGTGAATTTATCTGCTGAATAGATGCATGATTTGAGCATGTAGTGCCATCTTAATGACCCTCTAAATGCTATACTTGAAAGATTAATGGATGCTCAATTATGTGACAATAAATCCCATGAAGTTGGGTGAGAAATTGAAAGGGATTTAGATACCTTGAAGTGCTATGTATGATGTTGTGCTTATAACAGTGCACATGCATATCGCTACTGTTTTGTATGATAAACTTTGAAAGCGTAGAGCCCCTTTTAATAACCATTTTAGAGTTATGCCTTAGTATTGTTGATACTTAGAAAGGTGATCTTGAACCACATGATATTGGTTATGAAATTGGGGTAAAACTTAATGATGAACTTTGCTAATTGCTATCATACATTCCTAGCTCCTTTGACTGAATGTGTGCTGAAATTGGGGGATTAATAATAAAGAAACCGAGTGTTGGGTTTGTGAGATATGGGCTGAAATATATGTGGGATCACACATGAAAATAAGACTGTATATGAGACTTGTCTTCTGACCCTAAGTCAGCTAAGGAGTCTAACTCTTCCAAACTGTGAATTGACTTCTGGTACCTTAAGACCTTAAAATCTCTAAGTAGCCAGATCTTGTATGTGTGTGAATCTTGGGAATTATAGGAAAGAAAGATATGACAAATCTGGTAGTCAATGATCCTAGGATAAGATGTTCATCAGTAAGAGATGAGAGAGAGACTAATAACATGTCTGTATCCCTGACCTTGGATCAATTGAGGTTCTTATAGAACAAGTTCGGGTCTAGGACCGATAATTTGTAGATGTGCCATAAGTCATAGAAATCGTAGACAGTGTGAAACATGAAAATAAAAGAAATGATGATGTCACATGTGGCCAGTCGTGGAGGTTTATACTCCGACTGTGTGAGGGCGCGGTGACCCTCATCTGAGCAGGAGATGAGGTCGCTCAGGCTTTGGTAGCGGACACTGAGAGCATGGGTCTAGGATCCCAGTCTTTTTCATGTGTTTTCTTCGAGCCGGCTCGGTTTTTACGCTTCTTTGGGATCCACGAGTTGTCTAGACCATTCCGCTGACCCGTTGGTTTTTTAGAGAGCCTAGGTTGGGGGTCTCCACAGTTAGTTACGAGCTCGTCTGGTTTTTCTTAGCTTTTCTCTTTCGGGAGTTGAGCAACGAGAGAGGAAGTCGGGTCCGGCAGGCTTACCTCCTATTTCCTGCCTCTAGTGGCGTAGTAGTCGTACTACCACTGCCTTTCCCTTGGACCACACTTCCACTGGAATTGGCGAGATAGACGAATCCCTTCGGGGGTTTCCTCACCGCAGAAATTTAATTACCTTTCCGCCAGGCTTGTGACCTGGTGATGGGGTAGTGATCGATAGACATGTGACAGTTCACCAATTGCCCAGTTAAGTTGTAGTTCTATCAGTAGACATTGATGACTTCATTATTACCTTTCCGCCAGGCTTGTGCCCTGGTGATGAGGTAGTGGTCAATAGACACTGACGATCTCATTATTACCTTTCCCCCAGGCTTGTGCCCTGGTGATGGGGTAGTGGTCAGTAGACACTGATGAATCCTTTAATTACCTTTCCGCCAGGCTGTGACCTCGTGATGGGGTAAGAGATGGGTGACTTTCCACTAAGATACTTATGACAACTTTTCCACTAAGGGTCTAGTGACGACAGTACTGTTAGTAAAGACTAATGAGGGTTGGGTGTTGAGAGAGTTATAAGTATGTTTCCTCTTGTACACCTTCGTGAGCGAGCTATCACACTTGTCGACCGATGATCAATGAGAGTTGAGAGAAAAGCTAGAAGGAGTGTTAGGAACTTATTTAGGATGCAAGACACCATCGCATGCCTACGGAGGCACCCCAACCCTGAGGCGTACATCATACCTCAGAGTCATAGTGTGAGGTTCAACCTGGACTTTGAAGTCCTACCCGGATATCGAGGTCCTAACCAGACTAAGACCACAGACTTACTTCTAAGCTTGAGTTGTTATTTGGTTAGTTACATTGATCGAGGGAGACACGGTGTGGTAGTGAGCGAGTTTGTTCTTCTTGTTACCCTTCCAAAAGCAAGTAAATAACTTAAAAAGAATCAATTAACCCGTTGTTGCTTGCTAGTTCTCTTTTGTCCACTACAGTTACCTTACTGTTTTTCTAACTGTTCTAGTCTTTTCTTACTACTTTCCTTAGTAGAACTGTGTAGAATTTGTACTTGACAATTTTGTGGCAGATACTGCTTGTCCCCTTTCTACTTGTGGCAGGCAAGGGTCCGCCGATCGAGTAGCCGACATAGTTGGGATGCAGTCGTTTCTTTTTGGAGGTTACACTGTCAGAGCAGGTATATCTTTTGGAGTTCATTTGTACAGTTGTTTGTTATGCCCTCCTCTGTAGCCTTAGTTTTGGGATATATATGTATATTGGGTGTTGTGAAAATCCAACATGTTTATATGAATGAGATGAAAAAGAATGGATATCTTGTTGTTCAGTTCTAGTGCATTGTTACTTCCGCTTTAGTCTTCTCATGGTTGCGTGGTTAGCCAAAATAAATCCTGCGAATGTCATGTTTAAAAAGCGAAAAATTTCCCCAGGTTTTCGTAACAACGGTTTAACTGTAAACTGATTAAGTAGGCAAATGACGTGTTTGACGGGTAACCTAAGGTCCTCGGGAGGAGGTCGCGACAGTTTGTTGGAGCCGTATTTGGACTTAGGTTTAAAATTCAACAGCCTCTCAGTTCCACCAATGTATGGTCAAGACTCCTCAATAATCTAGATCAGAACAAGTCTAGATACACAAACTCTAATGACCATGAATCTTTTCTTGTATTGTATAAGTGACATGTAGCTCTCAACCTCAGAAATGGCAAAGTGACAACCCTCCCCAACAAGGTAACTCCAATACCCTAGTCTGGCAACTCTTTCCTCGAGGAGCGGGGTATTCCCTTCTAAGTTCAAGTTCAACCAGCTCAAGAAGAGGGGGAAGAAGAGAATGGACCATGTCCAATGTAGCCATGTATCCTAGGGAGCCCAACCAGTGTAGCTAAGTCTCCCTGCTGCAAGCTTCATGAGATGAGCATGGGTATCATAAGCTTTGCTTTATTTGACTATATACACTCCGGTGGGTATTTCATTTTCTATCAGGCCCACCACTTTTTTGGAGTTTTTCTTTTTGTGCATATTTTTTTTGATGTGCATATGAACAACATATCTACATGGTGCAGCATATATACATAAGGAGTTTTTCCTCTTGAGCCAGTAGACTATCCCTCTTTTAAAGCTTTATTGCAACCCACAACTCCTGTCTTTAGACCTCGCTGCTACCAGACCAAGTTGAGACGCACTTCCTTCACTAAAAGAAGAAGAGAGATTCCGCCTAGAAGTACTACCCTCATATGCTACCCCAAGTCAAAGAAGACTGCCTCCTCACCACCTCATCCGTAGAGAGCTAGGTGTATAAGTGCTGGTGCAAGTAAAATCATTGTCTGTAAGAGTCATGTGTGTGTTGTTAAGTGTTCTACTTAGGCTCATCAAGATGACATATGATCATAGCCTAGTGGACTCAAAGAATTAAGTCACCATGGACCTGAAAAGTCTCAATCCTAAGCCCTATAAGGTTCCTCTTAGAATTAGGTGGATTAAGATCTTAATTAAGATTCATTTTTCAATTTAATTCCAGGCTAGTTTAAATGTCAAGTATGATTTAGAAAAACTATACAAATATATACAAAAATGTATTGTACAAATTTTGAAAATATGCAATTTTTTTGAAAATGTTTGAACACATGGATGTATGCATGAATGCAGAGGTTTTGCAAAATAATTATACACATTTACAAAAGGGTTTTTGCAAACTTTTTGTTTTCCAAACATTTTACAAAAATTTTGTACTATATACATAATTTTGATATCAAAATATTTACAAAATCTTTACACACAACATTTTTACAAAAATAATTTTGTAAATAGCTATGTATGTGCAATAAAGAGTTTTATGTACAAGAAAAATTTAAATTTTATGGGGTTTTAAGGATTTTAGCCATTTTATTTATTAACACGCTCACACAAAGTACGAGTTATGGCTAAAGTATATATGAAATATATAATACACCCCCCCTATACTTAGCTCGAACGATGTCCTCAAAGTGAATCAAGAGCAATGAAGAAGACATAACTCATGCTTAGTATAGGGAAGTAAAAAGGAAAGCTATACTACAACGACGAATGAAAGAATATAATGGGAAAAGACTCTCGAGGTTTCCCCCTATACTTAGGATCAAGTAATCCTAAGTATAGCAGGCTGTACACAAAGGGAAATTCGAGTGAAGAATGTACATGGTCTACCTCCCCTATACTTAGGGTGAAATATCCCTAAGTATAGGCAGCAAAACAGAGATAGAAAAGAATCAAAAGAAAATCAAAGGTCTCACACCCCCCTATACTTAGGGTAAAGTACACCCTAAGGATAGCATAATAAAAGATGCAAATGGGGTGTTGGACTGAAGAATAAAGTGATATGGACATCTGGATCTATACAAGTTGGAAGACAGTGATAATCAGGTGTGAGATGCAATAGATGTGAGTCAAGAGACCACATCTCACGCAAAGTGAATAGGGGCGACGTCAACGACCAGTGGCTCATGGTCTAGATATGGTTTGAGCCGCTGCCCGTTAACATGAAAGGTAGACTCAGATGACATCTCAGATATGTTAATGTTTCCATTGTCATGTACCTTTTGGACCAGGTATGGTCCCTTCCATTTGCTTTGCAACTTCTCTAGAAATAATCCAAGCCTAGCATCGAACAACCATACTCTCTATCCTGCCTCAAACTGCTTGTGGCTGATATGAGAATCATGCCACTCCTTCACTCTCTCCTTATATTGTAGGCTGCTCGAAAAGGCTGCGTCTCTAAGCTCCTCCAGGGCTGCCAACTCTGCCCTCCTCTGGTCTCCTACACTCATTGGATCTAAAAGTATATATGTGACTGCCCAAAGTGACCTATTTCTCAGCTCAATAAGTAAATGGCATGGCTTGCCATAAATGAGGTGAAAGGGAGATGTACCCAAAGGTGTCTTGAAGGACGTCTGATATGCCCACAAGACTGAGTCCAAAAGCTGTGACCAATTTTTTCGGTCAGGACGTACGACCTTCTGCAAAATAGTCTTGATCTCCCTGTTCGACACTTCAGCAAGACCATTGGTCCGAGGATAATACGGTGTAGCTACTCGATGGTCAATGCTGAACTCGCTAGCAAGGGCCTTTACCTTGTCGTTGACGAAATGCGACCCCCCGTCAGATATCAATACTCTAGGTACCCTGAACCGTGAAATGATATTCTTCCTCAAAAATCGGCATACAATCCTAGCATATGCGATTCCCGCGGGGATGGCCTCAACCCAACGACTCACATAATCAACGACCAACAGAATGTACTCGAATCCCTGACTCTTAGGGAATTGACCCATGAAATTGATGCCCCATGCATCAAAAACCACACAGAAATGAATGGGCTGCATCGGTATTATATCACGCTGTCCGCAAGTGCCCATCCTCTGACAGTCAGTACACCTCTTCATGAGTTCATCAGAATCCTTGAAGAGGGTAGGCCACCATAGGCCGGATTAGAGCACTTTCTGTGCCGTTCTCCTCCCTGAGTGATGTCCTCCTGCCTCAAGCTTGTGGCAGTGAGTGAGGATGCTATGGTGCTCCTCCTGAGGAATGCACCGACGTCAGACGTTATCCCCTCCTTCATGATAAAGGACGGGATCCTCCCAATGGTAGAACTTGGTCTTCACGAGGAAGGTCTCAAGTCGCTTCCCTGGCCAACCTTGTGGAACTTTCTTGGCAACAAGATAATTCACAATGTCGGCGTACCATGAGAGAGAGGCGATAGCAAGGACCGCCTCATCTGGGAAGGTCTCAGAAATAGGGTCAATCGGCTCAAAATCCTCAAGATGCTCTACTCGGGAGAGATGATCCGCAACCACATTCTTGACTGCAGGCTTATCCTTAATCTCAATATCAAAATCCTGGAGTAGAAGGATCCATTTAGTCAATCTCGCTTTGGCATCCTTCTTTGCCATAAGGTACCTGATGATGGTATGATCAGTAAATATGGTCACCTTAAATCCAATGATGTATGATCTGAACTTGTCTAGGGCAAACACAATGGCTAGCATCTCCTTCTCCGTGACAGTGTAGTTCTGTTGAGTGGCATCCAAAGTACGGCTAGCGTAGTGAATGGCAAAAGGTGCTCCATCCCTCCTCTATCCCAGCACGACCCCTATGGCAAAATCGGAGGCATCCGTCATGATCTCGAATGGGAGAGACCAATCAGGCGGCTGGAGGACAGGAGCCTCAACAACTAGACTCTTGAGAGTCTCAAATGACGCAAGAAACTTATCATCCACAATGAACTCGATGTCTTTTGTCAGCAAATCAGTCAACGGTCGGGCAATCCTACTGAAATCATGAATGAATCATCGATAGAAACCGATGTGCCCTAGAAAAGACCGTAACTGTCGCAAGTTGGACGATGGACTGAGTTTTCTAATGATATCCACCTTGGCCAGATCAACCTCCATGCCCATGTTGGAGATGATATGGCCAAGCACCGTCCCTTGAGTCGCCATGAAGTGACTCTTCTCCCACGATAGCACAAGATGGACCTCGATGCATCACTGAAGGACGCGGTCTATGCAGTCAAGACAAGAATCAAACCCATCGCTATAGACTGAAAAGTCATCCATGAAGACCTCCAAGCACTCACCCACCATGTCCGAAAAGATGGACAACATGCTCCTTCTGAATGTCACCGGAGCGTTACATAGACCAAAGGGCATCCGTCTGAAAGCAAATATCCCAAAGGGACATGTGAATGTGGTCTTGTCCTAGTCTTCGGGCGCAATGGCCACCTGATTGTATCCGGAAATCCGTCAAGAAAGCAGTAATGACTCTTCCATGCTAGCCTCTCTATAATCTGATCAATAAAAGGTAGCAAGAAATGACCCTTCTTGGTGGCCTGGTCCAATCGTTTGTAGTCCACACAGACCCTCCAAGAAGTGGGTACCCGAGTAACGATCTCCTCTCCAGACTCACTCAAATCTATAGTGATGCCCATCTTCTTGGACACCACATGTAATGGACTAACCCACTTGGCGTCAGAGATGGGGTAGATAAAATCGGCACTCCACCATTTTGAGATTTCCTTCATGACAACCTCTCGAAGGTTCGGGTTCAGCCGCCGCTGGAACTCACGCGATGGCTTGGCGTCCTCTTTGAGATAGATATGGTGGGAGCACAGGGCCGGACATATCCCCTAAAGATCAGCTATGCTCCATCCCATCATCTTGCGGTTCTTTTCAAGAACCTCCATCAAACGAGATTCCTGTTCTCCAGTCAAGTCTGATGAGATAATGACTAGGTGCATCTCATACTCGCCCGCAAGGAACCTATACTTCAGCGATGACGGTAAGGGCTTCAGCTCTGGACAATTGGGTGCTGGCGGATCTGGCCTCTGAAATGTCTGAGTGAATGCGACCAAATATGCATGGGAGAACTATCGCTGAATCTGGAAATCCAGCGAAGACTACTCTGCTGATATGTCTGTGCTCTGAATGGGATCAGTCTCCACCCTAGCTGCTGGCTCTATGGAAGTCAGACATGAAATCATATCATCAAACTCTGCACAATCAATGTCTGACTCCGAGGGATCTGAATATGTATCAAGAGAAAAATCAACTGCCTCGCCCTCCTGAGCACGACATGCTGCCTAAACTGTATATTGTACCAGGAATGTGCTCTCTAAGCTCTCCTCTACTGGCATATGTGCATCAACGGACTCTGAAGGTGAGAGGATAGCTCATGAAACTAGGTCGGACCAACTGCCTCATCATTTGTAATCACAAAATCACAGTCTTGGTGGATTTCTCGCTCTGTCTCTGTCATTTGCTCTGAATCTGCGAGCGACTTTGAGCAAGTTGAATCTCGCACTTTGGTCTCATCGCTCGTCTCTATTTGTATACTCTCTCCCTCGACGTGAAAGTACACCTTCCTGCTATCATGGTCGGACACTGCCTTGGTTGTGGCCAAGAACGGGCGTCCTAAAATGATGGGGGTATCTATCACAGACTCAGGGATCTCCATGTCCAACATAATGAAGTCCACGGGGAATTTCAAGCCCTGAATTATGATGACAACGTCCTTCAGCAACCCCTTCGGCCTCTTGACAGATCGATCAGCAAACTGAAGGACCGTCCTGCTCTGTCGGAGAGGGCCAAACTCGAATCGGTCGAGTAAGGCTGCCGGAAGAAGGTTGATGGAAGAACCGCTGTCTAATAGAGTCCGATCGACCTCTGCTCATGAATGTGGCATCTGACATAAGGGGCTCCCGCATCTGGCCTCTTGGCTGGCAGACGGTTCTGGATGGCGAAGCAGGTGGCGCGAGTGAGCACATGGATCTCTGACTGGTGGTTCCTCCTCTTCCTGCGAATGGTGGTCCTCTCTCTAAGATTCCTCTGGAAGAGGGGGATGTGCTCCAAGGCCTCCTGTAGAGTTAGCTATATATGAAATTTGTCCATCATCTGCTAGCTGAACTCTAACTATGTGATTTTTTTGGATTTTCTTTTTTAGTCCCCTTAGCCAAGCGGAGTGCTTGGGGAAAGGGGATGGCTGGGCCCTCCTTAGATGGAGAGCTAGGATCGGGTCCCTGTTGATGTGGCAAAGTAGAATCCATACATACATCTCCAATAATCACAGATGGACTCATGAAAGAAGAACCCTTTCCTTTATTCACAGAATAGTCCTGAGATACATGAACTGAAGGAAATGCAACAGGAATGGAAATGGTGGCATCAGTACCACCCTCGGCATCTAGAATCGCAGCATCATCACCGCGATCTGGCTCAGCATCATCTCTGGTGGCATCAGCACCACCTCCTGCATCTGGTGAAGTGACGGCCTCAGTACCGTCAGCTGGATCAACGTCCGTGGTGGCATTAGCACCACCGTCATCATCATCACGACGAGCAGCATCATCACCGCTCTCCTCCTCGTCTGGCGCTCCTGAAGCTGCATGGGGTCTTCGCTCAGACGAGGCACCGCCGGCTGGCATCCTACCGCTCCTAAGTGTAACAAAGTCAGCATCAAAAGTGTATGCAGTAATATCAGCAAGTGAAGCACTAGGAGTGGTAATCTTTGTAACTCTACCTGCTCAGACTTCCTCTTGAGGTTGTTCGGATTTGGCTCAATCTGGGCAGGGATGGCAGCCTTTCTTTGATGATCTCTCTAATCTCCTGTCGAAACTCGCCCATCTCCTGTCGGAATGTAGCCTGCTTCTCAGAGACGAGGCGGGCTAGATCATGTAAGACTGGGTTCTCATAGGCGGACCCATGAGAACCTGACGGGTGGCCTCTCTAAAAATGAGGCTGCTACTGTTGATGAGAGGGATATTGGGGCTGAGAATGGTATTGCCGAGGCTGTTGCTGATGCCTCCAAGACTATCCCTGTTGATAGGGACGAGGACCATTTTGTTGGTAAGACTGTTGTGGATGTGGTTGCTGCTAGTGCGGGAACGGGGGTTGCTGGTGCTGCTCTCGTTGTTGGTCGTACTGGCCACCCTGAACTGGAGGTTGCTGTTGGGAACTGGTACCTCCGGTCGACCAACGGAATCCAAGATGGTCTCGTCGGATCCCAGACTGAGGTCGATCATACCAAATCCCGTTGACATCCATCAACGGCTCCTGCTCGTAGGTGGGCGGGGGGAGTACTACTAGGGGCTGGTCCGGCTGATACACCACCATCTGGTTGTCTTGAGATGGTGGTGGCTGGTCGTATTGTTATTGCTGCTGGAACTGCTCCGCCTGAATGTGGTGCACCTGTCGGTACTAGGCGGAGGGTTGGGTCGAGCTGTTACTGCCGGTATCTGCCCATGACCTAAGACGAGGCTGAGAAGCCGTCTGTGCCTCCTGGAGACATGTGATCTGGGTCTTCAGGTCACTCAGCGTATGTACCATCTGATCAATCTGCGTTATGCCCTGGCACTGCTTCTTCTCAATAAACTCTATCCGGTCCAGCTTCTCGCTGATAATCCCCATATCAGCGGTCGTCGACTCTGCCTGTGTTGCGCCTGCTGATGATGTAGAAGAACCATCATCTACCCGTGCTATCCTCTGATAGGACACGGCCTATTGCGTGGGCTTCCCTTGAGTATAAGTCAGGTCTGGAACATCACAGTGTAGTTCTCGGCCATCTCCTCGTAGATGGCCCAGACCTGATCCTCATCCTTGGCAAAATACGAACTCCCACAGGATGCGTTAACAAGCCCCTGCAACTCCAGTCTTAGCCCGCAGAAGAAACTCTGGACGAGATTGGGCTTCGAGATATCATGGTGGGGACACCGGTCTGTGAGCTCCCTGAAGCGATCCCATGCCTCATGAAACTGCTCATTGGGGAGCATGGAGAAAATGCTGATCAGGGCCCTAACTACATTAGTCCGGCCGAGCGGATAATACTTGTTGAGGTACTCGTTCCAAAGCTGTTCCCAAGTGGTGATGAATCTCCCTAAATACTTCAACCAGTTGGTTGCTCTATCTACCAAGGAGAAAGGGAAGTCCATCATCCTGATGGTGTCCCCGTCCACAAGGCAGTCATGGACGGTACTACAGATCATCTCTAACTCCTGAAGATGAAAGTACGGCTCCTCCGTGGCAAGTCCGTAGAAGCGGTGAAGAAGCTGAATCGTCTGAGGCGGTAGCTTGAAATCTCCCAAAATAGCAGGCAACACTATCCATCTGCGTGTGAGAGTTGCACCAGGGTTATGCAACTCCCTCATCGATCTCGCGGTTGCTGCTGGTTGTACGGGTTCCTCAGGCTGTCGGGCATCGGGACCATCTCCTCCTCCTCCATCGGGTCTGTGCTGCTCTCTGTCGGCTCGCATCTGCTCCATCTCCCGGCACATATCCACCATGAAAGCCCTCTGATCCCGGATCTGTCGTTGCATCGTCTCAAGGGAGGATAACAGGATGGCACCCTGGTCAAGTACATAAGTCTGGGTCCTGCTGGGTCCATCAGTGCGCTCCTTGCTACTGGCCATGGTCTCTGCAAAGGCAAAAGACCCAAACTTAGGTGCCGATAAATCAACTGGCTGCTGCAGTATCTGCTCGGGCACCTCAGGACTGGTAGAAGGGTGGTCGAGGAGGAACAGGATGTCATACTCACGCTTTAGCTACTCAGGTTAAGGTGTAAATAGGGTCGTTGCGACCCGAACCACTAGGCTAAGTCAATCAAGAAAACAAAGACCACCAAACACGAAAATCAAGCAATCAAGCACAAATAGCGGTCTCGCTATTTTATTTTACCTAGTATAGCTACCAGGGTCGAACACAAGGAGCATTGTATGCCTAGGCTACGAAGTAATCAAAACTCCAAATAAAATAAAGAAGTAAAATAAAAAGGTGGATTTTATATTTTTTTCAGTTTTTTTTGTAATTTTTAAATTGAGAAAAAGGTGTACAAGAAATCAAAAAGTCGCAATCAAGCAATTATTTAACATACAAACTGTGATCAGAAAATTAAAATAAAAATATTTTTTGTTTTTATAAATATTCAATTATTTTTATTATTTGCCTTGGATTTTTCTGATTTTTAGTTAATTTTCTAAAAATGAAATAAGGTCAAAAACACAAAACAGTGTGCAGCCAGAATCTAAAGGCACTTTAAAAATACTTAAAATGCCTATAAAATTCAAGCAATAATTTTATGATAAACTAAAAACAAAAATCTAACTTCAGAAACTTAAAATGCATTTTTTTTAATTTTTAGGATTTTAATGATTTTTCTAAGGTTTTTAATATTTTTCAATTTTTAGGATTTTTATAAATGCAAATGTATAACAAAAATTGAATTAAAATCAAAACACACCAAAACAAGCAATAAGTAATTTTTTTGGATTTTTTAGAGGTTTTTAATACTTTTAATTGATTTTTAAAACTATACAGTAGTAATTTTGAAGGTTTTTGAATTTTAAAAAATACTAACTGAAAACAAAACAAACCCAAAAATTCAAGGAAATTTCTACACCATGGTAAGGGCCATGTATCTAAATTTCACGAATTTTGGATTGAAATTGTTATTTTTTAAAACCAATCAAAGAAGTACAGCACACGAGGACCTAAACGCAATGAAAACATGTTCCAGGGACTAAAGAATAACATGCATAGAAAACACAAGGTCTTTTCTGCAATTTTCCACAAATTTTAGCACATGTCCAATAACAGCACACACAGGGGTATAAGTGCAAATACTAAAACTAAAACATCAAAACATAACATCAATTAAGTCCAGGGCAGTACATGCAAATATCCCAAAAATACACGTGATGATGCACATGTAACCATAAAGGAAGGACTAAACTGTAAATATCGAAAACTACAGGGGCATAGATGCAAAATGGTCCACTGTGTACTTTTTATTCTACAGACTAAATGACAAATAAAGTAAATGCAGGGGTAGTGGAGCAAATTACCAAGGCAGCTCGTGTGAATTACGTGGTGTGACAGATGGTGCGCTCTGACTAGATGGCGACGTGCGGCTCTGGCGCTGACAGCTGGCGAATCCAACGGCCTGACGAAGAAGCGAACGTGGGATGTACGGGGGCCGCTAGATGTCAGATCTAACGGCCTGACAGGCGCAGGCGACGAACGGCTCTGATATGAACTGGCGGAGAGGTGAGATCCAACGGTAGAGGAGGGTACTGGAATAACTCTGCCTGGGCGAAGTTCATCGGAGCATCGAGGAAGATCGACGGCTCCGATGAACGATCGGACGGCGGCAACATGATCGTGTGGCTCCTCCGCATCGGGTGAAGGGGTCATATGGGCTAGCCGCTGGTCGGATCTCCTGGAAGGTGGGCGTGACCTGGGATAGCTCTGGCAAAGCTAAACTAAGGTGATCTGGGATGTATCCACGCGCGCTACGACCTACGGGGTAAAGCTCCAGCTCAGACCGTACACCGCACGGAGATGGAATATCTTTAGAAAAATATTCTTGTGATTATGTGTAATTTAGAGAAGATATTTCCGCCATCATTTTTGACTCAATGGAGCATCTGATGATTCATATTCCATATGAAGCAAAAGTTGGAGGGTCGGTAAAATATCGTTGGATGTATCCATATGAAAGGTATTTATAAATATTAAAATCTTCTTGCATTCTTTAATATTTGAATAAAATATTTACCTATTTCCATATAGGTTTATGTTCTTTTCAAAAGAAAGGTCCGAAATAAAAGTAAAGTTGAAGGATCAATAAGTTTGCAGTATATATATGAGGAAGTCGCAACATTCTGCGCTAAGTATCTTTCCAGAAGAAGTGGAGACAATCCACAACAGATTTAGGAGGAATGAGACAATTTACTCGGAGGAAGAACCGTGTATCACTATCTTTCGTCAATCCACTCAACTCATAGGAAAGGCAATTGAACGTTTCTTATCGAAACAGGAGAAGGATGCTGCAGAGTTATACGTATTAGATAATTGCAAGGAAATAACACCATATATTCAGTACGTATTTGTATTATTTTATGTATATATGCAAATTCAATTTCAAGTAATACTAATGTTTCTTTTACTTATTTTAGGGAATTTAGGAAGAAAATTATCGAGGAAAATCCTATGTATTCAGATGACAAAGTTCTGAGCATCTATAGGAATCAATTTCCAGCTTGGTTTAAAGACCGCTCAAAACAATTGGATGGCGGTGATTATTATACTCATATTTTAAAATATTTTAGAGAAGGACCTGTTTATAAGGTTCGGTCATACAACTCTTGCTATAGTAATGGTTATCGTTTTCATACCTTCAATTCGGGTAAATATTTAACAACTCAGAATCATGGAGTGATGGTTCGTGGATCTTATTATGAGGAAGATCATATGAATTATTATGGAATTTTAAAGGAGATACTAGAAGTAGAATATAGTATTCCAGGCTTTAATAAAGTAGTTCTCTTTTTATGTGATTGGTACGAACCCAATGGAGGTGTAGTACTCGATAGGAGAAATAACATTGTCGACGTGATACCAAAAAAATTTATACGCAGATTTAAACCCTTCATTTTAGCTTCTCAAGCAGACCAAGTTTGTTATCTCCCGCAAGTGTCAAAGAAAAGAATGAGCGTTGAAACTTTAACTGTTGTGAAGATAAATTCTCGAGGCTATATTTCTAATGAATACACTCATCATGAAAATGACATAGATGAAGCATTCACACTGACACATGAACGAATAAATGTAACAGAACAAGTCCCAATCATCAAATTGATTCGATTGACTGATAATGAGGTGTTATGTGTTGACCTACAAGATGATTCCGACTCTACAAATGATGATTCAGAAAATTCCAAAATCGAAGAAATATCTCTTAATCCCATCGAAATAAATGATAAAGATTAGCTGTAAGTTTTATTACATTATTATTATCGAATTAGCTAAATTATACATTAATAACTATGTAATTAACTATTACATCATCATTACAGTCATGGCAGGTTTTGGACGTGGTGGGTCTCATGGATCTCATCGATCCAATCGTCCATCCTCCTCAAACACACCTTCGTCCAGTAAGCAGCCAACCTCAGATGTTGTTTTAGATTCACAGTCCGATGAGGTCCGACGGATCATAGCCTACTACGATTCCCTTGGTTATCCTCCTCCACCCTTTAATGTAGGCGCCTATGGAGAGCCATCTACCTCAGTCGCTCATGTTGCATTTTCGGTCCCGTTCTCGATACCTGCACAGACATCGATGGGTTCTGATTCTCCTTCTTCTGGATGTCTGAGCACCTCCGTGCCTTTACCTACTGGAGCTAGACAGACTTCGGCGTCCTACACTTTGTTGGAGGTTATGGCGGATGGGAGGTACGATTTTAATAAATTTCGTCATTTTAATTTTACTAAACAAATAAATTGTATAATATTTACAAATTTTATCAAATGTAGGGATTTCTTGAATAGCAACAGGGTGGCAAAGGAGATAATCACCATAATCAAGACACACTTGACCATCATTAATGTGGATATAGATCCATAATAATTAATGTTTAATATAAATGTGATTCTATTTATTATTAGAACTTGTATTAATATAATTTATATATTAAGTAATGTTAATATGAATTGGATTCACATTCTCCATTGAATAAATGTAGATTGGGTTTAAATTTTTTTACTAACGATCATTAATTGATATGGTGATTTATTATTTGATTCTAAGATAATTGTCGGTAATTATCAAGAGAGATGATATCATAATTATCAAAGACGAAGTCCGTGAAGGAGTTGGATTAAAAAAATGAGAGAGTGAGTAAAAAACCTCCACGGTCTACTATTCTATGTGGCCGTTCACCTTGCCTATATAAGGAGAGTCTTGGTCTCCTTTCTCATTCATTAATTCAAGTTCTCTCTAGTCATATTTTCAAGAGGAGAAATAATATAAGATAATCCGGTCTCTTCTCTCTCTTCACCATCTACCTCATCCCCATGCCTTCTCCACCTTAGTCGTCCACCCCATCCTCTTCATTGGTATGCCCAATTACGAAAGGAATAGCCTTCTATTCCATGATTTGTACTCGAGAAAAAAAATGATTTTGTATATTGATCAATTTAGCATGGACTATTAGTGGAGAGAATTGTCTCTAAAGTTTGCGGGAGGATCGCGATTCTTTAATACACCCACGAGTGCAAGCATCATCGGATCGTACTTGAATCAAGAAGTTGTTTCCTTTAAAGACTATTGAAAATAAGAACTTGGAAGCAATAATCATAATCAAAAACATAAAATAAGAACAAGAATGCTCATAGTTTTACATGAAAACCTACTCCCTAAGAAGCAGGAGAAGCCATGGGAGAATGCCTTCCAGGGTCGATATTCTCTTATAAATCTCTTAATGAGTACATGAGATGTCAGGCACTTTATATAGCCCTATAGACATACCATATCCCCAATAATAGATGCTATGGAACTAAACATGAGAGTAGGGTAATTGGATCCTAGAGAGATCCAATTACTTATCTAATATGTACCCTAACACTCACCCTTAAGCTGAAGCTGAGAAAGTTGTATCTTGTAATAAAAGAGAAGGTACACAATATGTATTCACCCATTACATCATGGAGGAGATAGGAGACTTGTTTGGAGTGGTCGATTCTGAAAGGAGTCACGTGCAAAAGGAGTTGCACTAGGAGGAGACGTGTGTTTGAAGTCGATGCTCAATGAAGACGGTTGATAAACAATAGATATACTAGAGTGTTGATCTTCATGCATTGAATTGACATGCAACAAAAGTCTGAGATGATCCCAAGTAGTAGAATTCCATCTGAAAGTAGTTGATGTCGAACATCAGAAGTGAAGTGGTCATGCCTCATGCAAATTTCGATAGTGGGGTCTCTGATTGTCATCAAAATCCGATCCGATCCGATCCGATCCGTTAACATATACATACAGATACACACATATATATACATACATATACACGCGCGTGTGCGTGTACACCCATTCCCATGAGACCATAATCGATGTCACTCATCTCATTTTTTATATCAATAGTCGATAGAAATCTTCTTGTCACCACCATCTCTTCTCTATCGAGAGATAAATGTTAAACTTATGAATAATAAATATAATTATACCTTGTATAGTTATAATACCCATTGAGCCATTCCACTCTCATTTCCCATCCTTTCTCATTTCACTCTTGACCCCAATATTTCACTCCTAGTTCCATATTTCTTTTAGTCCATTTCTTTTAGTCCATTTCAACACCTCCCTCCTCTAGCACAACATCGTCACTCCCCCCTTGCAATGCCATCACCCCTCTCACGTGATGGCGTTGCTTGTTTCAGACAATGTTGTCCCCACTCCCACACGATACCATTTGTTCCAATTGTGTTGCCACTTGTATCATTTCCGTTAAAAGAAACTAGATTTAGGACAATTGTCTAATATATTTGTTTGATATTCTTAGCATTTTTGCTTCTTACATTTTGCTTGTTCCAACTTGCAAGCTTATCCTAACGATGAAACTGGATCAGTTCTTTCATCTAATAATTAATATTCAAATATAATAAACCCATCTAAGTATTAATAAGCATTACCTGAATTTTTTTCTTTTCTAAATTGATATCCAAATTCGATCCATTTTTTAAATGCATATTTTGACTACAGGTATAATCTGGTAAATAAATTTCATTTTAAATGAGAGGCATGCTACCCAGTTGGTGAGATATATTTAAGTTGGATTTGCCTGATACTTAATCGGGTATAATTATTTTGTGATTCTCATTTGTTAATAATATATTATATGACTTTGAAGGTTGTTATTGGAAGTAGTTTGATTGACACAACTTAACATTTTAGATTGGCCGTTGACTTCACCAATATCTGACTGCAAATATCACATTTTTTGTTCATGTAACTTATCTTTGGATCATTATTCAGTAACTTGTATTACTCTTACTTGAATCATTAGTTGGAAATCATTTGCAAAAAAACACATAATAATGCAATATTTATAAAAGGTATCTCAAATTCTAAATTCAATATAATCCTTTACGTTTATGCATGGTTTTCAACTTTTTTATCACGGATTAATGAAGTTCTTCAACTTTAATTTGATTGACTCATCTTCATATATTCTTTTCTTTACATATGATCAATATTACCAATTTTCGAGCCATAATTTAAATGTTGAGGGCTAGTGCACAATAAAACACAAACTTGAGATGGTAAACAATTGAAATAGAATACATAAGTATAAAAAAATCGAACCAATCCGATATCCGATGGATTGAATTGGTTTGGATTTAGATATTTAATGGATTGGATTGGATCGGAAAAATTTAAAATCCGTTAAGATTGGATTGGACATGGATTAAGCTAAAATCCGATCCAATCCGATCCATGTGCACCCCTAGCTCTCACTCCATGTTCTCCCATACATGTCAGAATATGGACATAGATAACCAAGTTGGGGGAAAATGTAGAACCCATTTTTTTCTTTTTTATAAGTCATCCTTTTTTTAGACTTTTCTATTTTCATAAGTTGTATCATTTCCTTTCTTCTTTTCTTCTATCTTTCTTCTTCTTTTTTCAATTTGTATTTTTTATCTCGCTCTTTTTTTAAATCTCATGAAACAAAATGGGCCAAAGGCAACACATTTCTCCCCCTCTTTTTTTTTGAAATGCATTTGCAACCTAGTGGATATTAAAGCCCAACCGAGGGGCTTCCTTCTAATCGATACCTAGGGTTCTCTCCATGGAGAACCTATTGCCACTGCCTGTGTGTTGTAGATGGAGGATTCAGTCTGGAGGGAGCGGTGCCCTTGCGGAGCAAGGGATAGAAACTTTCGTCATCGCATGGAGAAGTAGAGTGACCTGCAACCTTACGATACAACATGGACTATACCTTTCGACGTAGAGCAGCACCGCCTGGAGGGTTTGGAGATAGATGTTGCACTGGAGATCTGGATGGAGGTGGTGGTGAATCATGGAGGTGGGGGAACATCACCGCCTCAAGAGGCTGGTTGCATTGCGGAGGTGCTCGTAGCTGTAGATTAAAGATGGGGGTGCAAGGGGCATCATCTACAAGTAACGACGCCATATAGGAGCTTTGTCACGACCATGATTCCTGGGTCACCGGATCCTCCCATATCCGGATCTGGTTACTCAGCAATAATTTATTCAACAATCACGACTAACATTCACAAACAGACTGCAAATAAAAATACTCAAAAGGAAGTATTTCAACACTTTTCCATTCACAAAATACAGTTCACATGATTCATTGTCCCACTACAGCCATTTACATATACACCAGCTGAAAGAAAAATACACATAAAGATTACTAACTTCCTTACAAAGTAAAGCTACTGTAGCTGGTTGGATATCTACTATGTAAGCTGGCGGGATTACTAAAGTCCTTGCGATGCCTCACTGACACCTGTTGGGTTTTCCATAAATCATAGGATAACAATTAACGAATGCTAAGTAACGAAGAAGAGAAAAGCAAACAAATTGTTTATTTTTTTTCAAAATTTGTTATCACAAAAAGCTTCATTACTTCTCATTAATTTAAGTCCTATTCCTTTCTATTCCACATCAGGGATTAGTCCAGGGAATTACCTCACCACTATATAGACTCCGAAGCTGTGGATACTTCGGGATTGGATTTGCATTGATTTGCTAAGCTTATACCGTCGCACGTCACCTCAACCAATCCTCCAACACTACCCTGACAATTTTCTTTTCTTTTATTATCCAAGGTCTCAAGCCCTCAATCTGGCAAACAAAGGAGCACATCGTCCTCGAGGACTCGATTGCTTAAACCTCATGCTAACATTTAATCATACAACCAAGCGGCTTTAAATACATGTTATCATGACCCAGCCTCTATCCAACCACCCGTGCCTCCACATGGCACGACCACATCTTCCGGCATTCAACCTAAAGATATTGTCTCCCGGTACCATGCGTTGCAAATCATTCATTTCATGCGTACTTATCACAACAGGGCAACTGTATACCTCCTAGGCAGGGAAACGTTAATACGAGTTCCTTCCGACAAACCTACAGGTTGCATGCCCGACCTGTAGTTCTACTCCCAATCATCCTTAACGTGGCACACGATCATTTTCAGGATCCTACTCAATACACATCAATTCCTATGATGTAATTCCTCTATTAAGCCTTGGATTAGCGTAACCATAAATATTGAGTATAAACTTACACATATATGAATTCATATATTTATATACCCAATTTATGTTCTTTTATCTCCCGAACCCTATCTTTCCTAGCCATTGCATCAATTTGATGCTTAAATCTTATTTTAGTGAGAATCACAAATCAACTTTTCATACTTTCTCAAAATTAGCCAAATTAGGGTTCTTTATAGCGAAGAACATAAAATCAAGAATTTCAATAATCTCGTATGAAAACACAACATTAAAAGGAAGTATTTCGTTACCTAATCAAGCTCTCTCTCGCGTATGTTGTGCTTTATCGTGATTCTTTTTCAACAGGATGAATTATAGGTCCTGAAACAATCGAATTTCATTTTCTTATCAAAAATGCTAAGAACGTACCAAGAACGCGAAGAACGCGAAGAACGCGAAGAACATATGAAGAACACGAAGAACGCGAAGAACATATTTTCTGTTGAAATTTTGACAGAGCTTCCCCTTATATTGGATGATATTTCTAAGAAAATTTCGGTAGAGTTTCCCCTTATATGGGTGATATTTCTAAGAAAATTTTTGGCAGAGTTTCCCCTTATAAAATCACCGAAAGGAAAACAGAAAGGGAACTGGACACGAATCGAAAACCTAACTCATGAAACAAACTAAGAGAGGATTGTACCTTCCTCCTCCTCGTTCTCCCGGCAGTGCTTTACTAGTGCTCCTTCCTCGCCTCCTACTCCTCCCCCCGACCTCTCGACCCTAGCCCTTGGGGTGGTAGTGGTGGTACTGGAAATCGTAGAGAATGTATGGGTGGGGGGTATTTATAGGCTCCAGAAAATTGCTAACCATGGTTAGAAAAGTATGGTTTAGACCTTAACAACGGTGAGTGGCACATGGTTTTGGCCCATAGTTTTGGCCAAAACTTATTCGAAACTTAGGGCTTAAGTTAGAACATTCCAGAGGATTCTAGATTCTCTTATGATGCTTAATTAACATTAATCATGATTAACTTTCAC
This sequence comes from Ottelia alismoides, assembly GCA_037367405.1. Classification (NCBI taxonomy): domain Eukaryota; kingdom Viridiplantae; phylum Streptophyta; class Magnoliopsida; order Alismatales; family Hydrocharitaceae; genus Ottelia; species Ottelia alismoides. The sequence goes on from JAZKJV010008991.1 coordinate 96,717, forward strand.
TAATCACGATTTAACTTTCACGTCTTACGTTTATCTTTTGCTAACTATTGATTGGTGTCGCTAATGGTCATTAGCGATTTTCAATCCGTCATTAGTTTCTTTAATCATGCTTAATTAGTCTTAATGACAGTCATCACGGGCTAATGACATTTTAAACATCCTTACTTCTCTTTCTTCTGAAAATCATAACAAATCGAAACGAAATCTGATTCACACGAAACAAATTTCGTTGGTTTCCTCTTGTCGAGCCGGGTCTTATTATATAGGATCTGAGAGATGTCAAGTTCAAGGCTTTACAATTATAACAACCTTAAAGGAAGTCTCGTCCTCGAGACTTATAATGATGGCATAACAACCTTAAAGAGGATTGAAAGCATAACAACCTTAAAGAGAATGAATGCCATTTCATTTATAAAGAAGATATACAACACTTAGTATTATCACTCAAACAAATAGGGATATTTCTCTCTCATTTCTGCCTCAGGTTCCCATGTGGCTTCTTCAAATTCTTGTTCCACCACAATACTTTAACTAGAGGCACCTCTTTATTCCTAAACTTCTTGATATCTCTATCTAGTATTTCCATAGGTATTTCTTGGTATGTCAAGTCCGACTCAACATGTAAATCATCATAACTTATCTTATGCTCTGGATCCTTAATGTACTTTCTCAGATTTGATACATGAAAAACATCATGTAAAGATGTGGAGAAAGCGCAAGTCTATATGCCACTTTTCTAATCTGTTAAATGATTTCAAAGGGACCCACGAACCTGGGTGCCAATTTTCCATGCAAGCCAAACCTCTGAACTCCCTTCATAGGAAATAATTTAAGAAATACAAAGTCGCCTACCTCAAACTCAAGGTCTCTACGCCTGGTATCGCTATAGCTTTTCTGGCGACTCCGGACAGTTATTAGTCTTTTTCGAGCAAGCTCTATAGCTTCCCGTGTCTCCTGGAGTCTATCTGAATCGTAAAGGTTATTTATCCCAACCTCTTGCCAACACAAAGGAGTAATACACCTACATCCATATAGTGCTTCAAATGGTGCCATGCTAATACTTGTATGGTAACTATTGTTGTAGGTGAATTCTGCAAGAGGCAAATGTTTAATCCATGATCCCTTTCATTCTAAGGCACAAGCTCGTAGCATATCCTCTAGTGTCTGAATCGTACATTTTGACTGACCATCTGTTTGTGGATGATATGTTGTGCTCAAGCATAGTTGTGTACCTAAGACTTTCATGAAGTTCTCCCAATAATGCGAGGTGAATCGTGAATCTCGATCAGAAACTACTTCATTTGGAATTCCATGGAGACGGATCACATGTGTAATATATAACTCAGCAAGCTGGTCTGGAGTGAAAGATAAGCTTACTGGAATGAAGCGTGCTACCTTGGTTAAACGATCTATTATAACCCATATACTATCTTTCCCACCAATCGTTTGAGGTAAGCCAATAACAACATCTATGGAAATGCTTTCCCATTTCCATTTAGGTATAGGGAGGGGTTGTAACAATCCTGGTGGCTTTTGGTGTGAAGCTTTTACCTATTGGCAAATGAAACATGAATTCACAAACTCAGCAACATCTTTCTTCATTCCCGACCACCAAGATTATAAATGAAGATCCTTATACATCTTCGTAATTCCTGATGAATAGATAATCAAGAGCAATGCGCTTCTCGTAAGATGTCTTTCCTCAATTCAGGTGTGTTTGATACACAAACTCTGTGATGGTTATATAGTAACACATATTGTATCTGGAACTCCTCTATCTCATTCTTCTCAAGTTGTTGTCTCAAGTCTTTAAGGACTAAATTATCCTCCTATCCTTTCTTTATTCTATTCCAGATCTCTGGTTTGTATCGGTGAGGAATAGTTATAGTATCGGCACTACTATCAAATGGTTTCCATTCACTTAACGTTGATAGTAAACCCCAGAAGTGGATAGCACTCACCACCCCTGGTGAATAAGTTCTTCTGCTAATGCATCTACTACGATGTTCCCCTTACCAGGGTGGTAGGAGATGGTGCAATCATAGTCCTTAAATAGCTCTAGTCATCGTCTCTGTCTCATATTGAGCTCCTTCTGATCAAACAGATGTTTCAAACTTTTATGATCAGGGAAGATTTCAAAAGTAATACCATAGAGGTAGTGTCTCCATATCTTTAAAGCGAAAACTATGACAGCTAATTCAAAGTCATGTGTCGGGTAGTTCTTCTCATGTGTCCTGAGCTGTCGCGATACATACGCAACTACGTTACCATGTTGCATAAGAACTGCTCCAAGTCCTTCCTTAGATGCATCAGTGTACACTGTGAGTCCTTCACTACCAAAGGATAGAGTAAGGATAGGTGCAAATGTTAGGCATTCTTTTAATGTTTGAAAACTAGCTTCGCATGTGTCTGACCATATGGATGGAACTTCCTTTTGAGTCATCCTAGTTATTGGCAATGTTATTCGTGAAAAGTCCTTCACAAATCTTCTATAATACCCAGTTAAACCCAGAAAAGATCATATTTCTGTGACAGTCTTCGGGCGTTCCCAACTTATCACCGCACTAACCTTTGCAGGATCGACTGATATACCTTTCTCAGAGATAACATGGCCTAAAAAGGATACTCCAGATAGCCAAAAGTCACATTTGTTATATTTAGCATACAGTTTGTTCTTCCTTAGTGTTTCGAGTGCTTGCATGAGATGGTGTTCATGTTGGTACTTATCATTGGAGTAAATAAGCACATCATCAATGAAGACTACTACAATGTGGTCTAGGAACTCCCTGAATTTTCGATTCATGAGATCCATGAAGGCTGTTGGGGCATTTGTCAGTCTAAAAGGCATAATTGAAAATTCATAATGCCTGTATCTAGTTCGAAAAGTTGTCTTGGAGATATCTGTATCTTTAATTTTCAACTGATGGTATCTAGATCTTAAATTAGTCTTGGAATACACAGCCAAACCCTGTAGCTGGTCAAAGAGATCATCTATGCTTGGTAGAGGATAGTTATTCTTTATTGTCCTCTTGTTTAGTTGTCTATAGTCAATGCACAACCGCATCGACCCATCCTTCTTCCTTACAAACAAAACAGGTGCACCTCATGGTGAAGTACTAGGACGGATGAAGCCTTTGTATAACAATTCTTGTAACTATACCTTTAACTCACGTAACTCCGCCGGTGCCATCCTATATGAAGGAATAGAGATAGGCTGAGTATCAGGTGCGAGAGAGATTTCAAATCCAATCTCTCGCTCAGGTGGTAATCCAGGAAATTCTTCTAAAAATACATCAGGAAACTCACACACTATAGGCACATCTTTTATCATTGTATCTGACCTTGATGTAGTGGATACATAAGCTAAATAAAATTGGCACCATTGTTCTAACATTTGTTGTGCGTTCAGAGTAGAGATGTATTTGACATTATCATCGGGTGTTTTTCCAATGAACTGGAACTCTATCGAGTTAGGAAGGTGAAACGTTACTATCTTCTGAAAACGGTCAGGACATGCATGATGCCTTTCTAACCAATCCATCCCTAGGATAAGATCAAAGTCCTCCATTTCAATAAGTAATAGGGAAACATGTAACTGATATCCTGCTATCAGTACTACACAATCATGCATTAATTCTCGGATTATAAATACATGTCCTCCTGGTCCCTTTATCAGATAGGACTATTGTACTTCTACTGGTACCTTACCCAAAGTGGGTACTATACGTCGAGTAATAAATGAATGTAAAACACCTGAATCAAACAAGGCATGTACTGCAAAGCCATGAATAGTAATAGTACCTCGTACGACCATACCTGATGTGTAGGCTTATTCTTCAGTAATGGCATTGAGCTGACCATTAGGAATAGGCAAGCTAGAACCCGCAACACTTTGTGGTGTTTGCTGTGTAGGAGACGCTCCTTGTGAGCCATGACCTTTACCTTGTCTTCCTCCGCGTGTTGCTCCATTGCTCGAGGTGGATATACTGTTGATTGGGGTTGGTTTAAACCCCGAACCCTCTCAACTTCAGACAATCTTTCTTGATGTGGCATTCCTGATGATAGTAATAACACATATGTATTCATATTTGAGCTGAAAACCCAGTCACAGATGTACTAGATCTTGCTGTTGAGTTGTGTGTATATAGTGGAGGTCTAGATAAACACCTTCTTCCAGATAGTTCATGGCCCAAAGTCTGTGAAGAGCTTATATTATACCCAACTAGATGATAACGACTGTCCCTTCGGTTATAATTCGCCTTACATTTGGATGGTCCACCAGTAAAGTGGAAGCTTCTTCTTTGACGGTTTTTATCCCTCTCCATCTCAATATGAGAGGTGATGTCCATGGATTCATCTACAGTGGTGGCTCTAAAACCTACAAGCTTCTCTCTCTCCCTGAAGACCGCTAACAAATTTGGTAAGACACTCTTGTGGTGAAGCTTCTAGAGATGGGGAATAATGTAGCAGCTCCGTAAAGTGAATATGATAATCTAGTACATTCTTGGATCCTTGGGTCAAAGAAGCCAACTCTCTCCTCTTCAATTCTTCCCGATGGGAGGGACAGAAGTGAGCTCGGATCCTCTCTTCAAAAACATCCCATGAAACAAGATCTACTAATTTTTTGAAAATAGCTCTCCACCATCGTCTTGCATAGTCTGCTAGGGAGTAATCAGCGAAGTTCACCCAAGTGTCTACCGGTACGTGTATTATTCTCAACATCCTGCTGATGTCATCAAGCCATAGTTCTGCCTCAACAGGTGTCTCTATGCCTTTAAATGGAGGAACCTTTTCCTTTCGGTAATTGTCTAGTAATGTTTGGTGTTTAAGAAGGGCCTTCTCCATTGCATCTTTAACTGGGGTAGGAGCAGACTCAGATGAAGGATGGTAACTAGATTCTTCTTTAAAAAGATGGACATAACCTTCAATCCTAGCATCCACAAGTCTGGATGCCTCAGGTCTCTCAGGTTGTGCATTGAGCCTCTCCTCTAACGCTTGCTGCTTTTGTCCCATTTCTTGCAGCATCGTCATCATATCTGCTAATTGTCTAGACACGTCTTGATCTGCCATGATCCTGTGATGAATCAAGGCTAAAAGTCAGATCCTATATGTCTTAGCATGATGTACATACGAGATAATGACATGTGAATGGTAATGCAGTCACTTATTAAGATCAAATGATCTTAAGACAACCTTAGTTTCTGAATACCGCTCACAGTTGTCAATGCTAAATAAATTACTGGAGTAACTGGGCTCTGATACCAAACTATCACGACCCTGATTTCTGGGCCATCAGATCCTTTCATATCCGGATTTGGTTACTCAGTAATAATTTATTCAGCAATCACAATTAACATTCAGAAACAGGCTGCAAATAAAAATACTCAGAAGGAAGTATTTCAGTACTTTTCCATTCACAAAACACAATTCACATGATTCATTGTCCCACTACAACCATTTACATGTACACCAGCTGAAAGAAAATGCATAGAAAGATTACTAACTTCCTTACAAAGTAAAGCTACTATAGCTGGCTGGATGTCTACTATGTAAGCTGACTGGATTACTAAAGTCCTTGCGATGGCTCATCGACACATGTTGGGTTTTTCATAAATCATAGGATAAAAATTAGCGAATGCTAAGTAACGAAGAAGATAAAAGCAAATAAATTGTGTAATTTTTTCAAAACTTGTTATCAAAAAAAGCTTCATTCCTTCTCATTAATTTAAGTCCTATTCCTTTCTATTGTACGTTAGGGATTAGTCAAGTGAATTACCTCACCACTATATGGACTCCAAAGATGTGTACACTTCGGGATTGGAGATTGCGTTGATATGGTAAGCTTATGCCATCGCACGTCGCCTCAACCAATCCTCCAACACTACCCTAATAATTTCCTTTTCTTTTATTATTCAAGGTCTCAAGTCCTCAGCCTGGCAAACAAAGGAGCACACTGTCTTCGAGGACTCGGTTGCTTAAACCTAAGGCTAACATTTAATCATATAACCTAACAACTTTAAATACATGTTATCGTGACCCAACCGCTATCCAACCACCTGTGCCTCCACATGGCACGACCACATCTTCCATCGTTCAATCCGAAGATATTGGCTCTCGGTACCATGTGTTGCAAATCATTCATTTCGTGCGCACTTATCACAACAGAACAACTGTGTACCACCTAAGTAGGGAAACGCCAATATAAGTTCCTTCCGACAAACCTACAGGTTGCATGCCTGACCTGTATTTCTACTCCCAATCATCCTTAACGTGACGCACGATCCTTTTCAGGATCCAACTCAATACACATCAATTCCCATGATGTAATTCTTCCGTTAAGCCTTAGATTAGCGTAACCATAAATACTGAGTATAGACTTACACATATATTAATTCATATATTTATATACTCAATTTATGCTCTCTTATCTCCCAAACCCTATCTTTCCAAGCCACTGCATCAATTCGATGCTTAAACCTTATTTTAATGGGAATCAAAAAGCAACTTTTCATACTTTCTCAAAATAGCTAAATTAGAGTTCTTTATAGAGAAGAATATAAAATCAGGAATTCCAGTAATCTCATATGAAAATCCAACAGCAAAAGGAAGTATTTCGTTATCTAATCAAGCTCTCTCTCGTATATGTAGTCCTTTATGGTGATTCTTTTCCAACAGGATGAATTATAGCTCCCGAAACGATCGAATTTCATTTTCGTATAAAAAACGCTAAGAATCTGCCAAGAAATGAACGTATAACGTGAAGAACGCGAAGAACATACGAAGAACACGAAGAACGCGAAGAACATATTTTCTCTTGAAATTTCGACAGAGCTTCCTCTTATACTGGGTGATATTTCTAAGAAAATTTCGGCAGAGTTTTCCCTTATATGGGGTGACATTTCTAAGAAAATTTTGATAGGGTTTTCCTTATAAAATCATCGAAAGGAAAATAAAAAAGGAACTGAACATGAATCGAAAACCTAACTCACGAAGCAAACTAAGAGAGGATCGTATCATCCTCCCTCCTCGTTCTCCCGGCAGCGCTTTGCTAGCGCTCCTTCCTCGCCTCCTACTCCTCCTCTCGACCTCTTGACCCTAGCCCTTGGGGTGGTGGTGGTAGTGGAAATTGTAGAGAATGTATGGGTGGGGGGGTATTTATAGGCTCCAGAAACCGCTAACCATGGTTAAAAAAAGCATGGTTTAGACCTTAACCACGATTAAAGGCACATGGTTTTGGCCCATGATTTTGGCCAAAACTTATCCAAAACTTAGGACTTAAGTTAGAACATTCCAGAGGATTCTAGATTCTCTAATGATGCTTAATTAACGCTAATCGTGATTAACTTTCATTAATCGCGATTTAACTTTCACAGCTTACATTTATCTTTTGCTAACTATTGACTAGTGTTCGCTAATAGTCATTAGCGGTTTTCAATCAGTCATTAGTTTCTTTAATAATGCTTAATTAGTCTTAATGACAGTCATTACAGGCTAATGACATTTTAAACCTCCTTACTTCTCTGTCTTCCGAAAATCATAACAAATTGAAACGAAGTCCGATTCATACGAAACAAATTCTGTTGATTTTCTATTGACGAGCTGGATCTTATTATATAGGATTCGAGAGATGCCAAATTCAAGGCTTTATAGGATTTGACGTTGTGATTGCACGAGAGGTAAGTCCCACATATGGGCACCTGAATAATCCTTGCACCACAACTTAGAGAATAGGGCAAGACCTAGCACCTCCCATTTCTTCACATCTAGTATGGAACATGCATTATCTCGAGTTTAAGGTTCACGACACCAATCTTGTTTTTCATCTTCAGGAACATCATGAACCCTTTCTAGGGTTCGAATAATCCATGGGCAATGCCTCCTTCTTTCTGATGTTGTCTCACATCGCCATCAGAGATGGGGCGTGCACTTGCACCATTGCCAGTGCATGTGCCATTGTCCGATGCATAACAACTTCATCATCAATTTTCCTGAGCATGCAAGGGTTGAAGAAACCCCTCCTTAGATAATCCAGATCTCTATGCACAAACTTTATGAATGAGAAGAATAAACTTCAAGATCATTGATGAAAAAAAGTTACTACAAAAATCGAATCTTGAACAGAATCCAAAACTGATTCGCTCTAATACCATATTGAAACTAAGAATGTGGAAGCGATAATCATAACTAAAAACATAAAATAATAATAATAATGCTCAGAGTTTAACGTGGAACCCTACTCCCTAAGGAGTGGGATGAAACCACGTGAGAATGCCTCACATGACTGATGTTCTATTATGAATCTCTCAATGAGTATGTGGAGGTGTGGGTTCTTTATATTTCTCTATAGACAGTCTAGAGTCCCACTAATAGAAGACGTGGGAGTAAATATGAGAGCAATGTGATTAGATCCTGAAGAGATCCAACCACCCATCTAATACATGCTCTAACAGAGACCACTCATCAAAGATATACATTCTCATTTTTGCGGTTCATTAAACGATGTGGAAATATTTTTCTATATCCATGTGGTTTCGTGTTGCAATCAAAATTTTCTTTTTATGACTGCTATAACGATCATACGACGAGCCTCTTGTTTATCAAATTTGATTTGTTCTTCCACGTTTTTGCGATATACGAGATCAAACATCCTATCATATGTATACATCTATTTGCATCCCTAAATATTATGGTAAGAATAATAAAGAAATCTTACACCAGATTCTTATATAATCATCACATCTTACTCCGCCATCTTATAGGCCAAATGTATTTTCAAGGCTATCTTTGAATTCCTCCCTCCACTCACGCAGACAAAATATGTGATGTTATGTAGAAATCACGAGAAGTATTGATAATATCGACCTTTAAGTGCTCAGATCCTCACATTTATCTTTCCCGAATTTTTATCGTCTCATGGCTAAATATACATGAATATATAAGGACATATTTAAAATCATTCATATGCAAGGTTGATGTAGCTTGATACCAAAACAATGACTAAATTTAAACAATGTAATGAAATGAAAATAATTATCATACTTTCAACAATATATGTTAGATTAGATAAGAATATGGGTCTGTTTGATTACCAGGTTATTCATGACTAATCCAATTTACCCTCATGCATTTCTGTGTTGAAATTCCATCATGAATCGATGCGACGTCACATCATCTCTTTTTATATCCCAGCAACCAAACGGACTTGACTCGTCCATGATTATCTTCAAAAAGTTTTTTAATTAAAATTGCAATAAAAACCTCAAGTATCGTCTTATGATTCCTCTTTTCCCAGCTGATGAGCCTTGTCCAATATACCACAAATCATGCTTGGACGCTTTTGGGGAGCATGCAGTTCATTGTCGTGAACTCCCAGGTTTTAAATATAGACATGATTTTGTGAGGGATGTCCTTTATGATGTATTCAGACATGCTGGAGTTGCTTCAAAGAAAGAAGCACCTGTGAATTTTTTGACGGATCCTCAAGAGGGGAGATCGACTCTCAGACCAACAGATATTTTAATATTTGGATGGGCTGGAGGGAAGCATGCATGTGTTGATCTGACTGGAGTTTCTCCATTGGTGAGTCCGATAAGAAGTGATTTTATTGCGGGACACGCTGCACAGAAAGCTGCCTCAGCTAAAGTTGCTAAGCATGAGAAGGCATGTATTGACAATCAACATGTATTCATTCCTTTTGGTTTTGACACCTTTGGATTTTTGGCTACTGAAGCAGTACAACTTCTCAAAAGGGTCCAAAGAATTATGCACAACAATGTCATGGTTCCCAGATCTATAGATGTTGTATTTCGAAGAATTGGATTTACCATTCAAAAGGGATTGACGGTGCAGCTTGTTGCCCGTCTCCCATCAATCTCTCTGTAATGATCTTTGTGTTTCTTGAACCATAACTTAGATGAGATTTTATGTAATCGACTTAAATATAAAAAAAACCCTCCAATTTCTGCCCCCTATGGAAAGACAGCATCCAAACGAGCCATGTATTTACTTAATCAGGAGACCATATCAGATCCCATCCAAAATCTGTGGGAGCAATCGCACAAAGAGACACCAACAACCTTCGTTCCATTCCAAATCAAACATATAGAATTGAAAATAGTTGTCAACTACAGGGGAAAAACTTGCCTCATCCCCTATCCTCGCCAATGGAGGAGCCGCCGCGCCGGTGAGATTCCGATCCCATGGATGCCGCCGCCAGATCTGATCAGGTGCCGCTCCTCCCGCAGCAGATGCTCCCGCCGCCGCCGCCGCCGTCGCGCGCGAGGGCACGGGTGTGGTTCGTGTCCGTGTGCGCGTGCATAGTCGTGGTGGACGAGCGTCGTGCAGCTCCTTACCGTCGGCCACCTCTGGCGCAGCCCGCAGGTCCTCCTCCACTCCGCCTTTGCTGAACTCTTCTCCGCTGCCCACAGCTCTCCACCACCCCCTTCGCTCCCAGCAAGTAAGCGCCTCCTTTCTGCTTTCTTTTTACTTCTTGTAATTCGGCGCCGGGTCGTGGATCGACGTGCTGTAGGCGTCAGGGAGAGGATCTCTGAGGCCAAAATGTGCTATCTTTGGGTTGTTTTCCACGTCTGCGAGAAAATGTGGATCGGAAAGATGACATCTTTGGGGTGTTTTCTTTGTTGCTAAGAAATTTTGGATCAGAAAGGCGCCATCTGTTCTATGTTTTTTTTGTCTTGAAAATTCGGACCGGAAAGGCGCCATCTTTATGGTATTTTCTTGGAAAAAATGGATAGACAGCTTCTTTGTCTTTGTAGAAATTTGTTAAAATAAAATGCATTGCCGACATCTTCGTGGAATTTTTCTGGTTGAAGAAAATTGGAAAGGTGTTATCTTTGTGCATTTGTGCAATCCAATTCTTTTGAAGTTTAGTTCACATTATTGGGATGGACTTATATTGGATTAGCACGAAGAGAATCACACATTATTCCAGCTTTGGTAGATTATATTGAATTAGGGTAGTCTCTGCAAGGGACCCTAATGCACAGAAAAATGAAATGTTCAATATTTACACCCTCGGATTGTTGTGATGTAGAGCGATCTCGTGGGATCCGTTCCATGTGATGAGTGTTTGGTATTAGATTCGTTATGACCTTGTTTTTAGTTTAGTTTGACTCACAAATATGTAGATTAGTTTATTGTGAAACGTGTGCTTAGCTCTCCATGCCTGGGCAATCACCGTGGTTGCAATGATCCAAATTTGCATCTTGTTTCAGTTAAATTCCATGTCAAAGGATTTGGTGGAATCTCTTTACAATAGGGTTAACCATGCAGTGCCTTATGATCAAATGCTAGAAAGGGACCCATGTACTCAATCTCAGCTATCTTTATATGTCATATGAATGTAGTTTAGAGAACCTCTGGTGCATTTCTTAGAGGTGAATAATCGAAAGCTTTTTATGATGTTGGTCTAGGGCATACACGAGCAAGAAGTATTTGAGTTGGTGTGTGCTATAACATAAATGCTACAATAGCTTTGGGTATGAAGAACATCTTTAAACCACTATCATACAGTTTCTGCCAGTTTATCAGGAGAGCTTATAAAAGTACACATTTAATCATCGCTATTTATGCTTACATATTCCGGTTTTCAGGTTTTAAATCAAAGAAAATATTTATAAGAACATCAAATTTACTAGTATATTTGATAAGATTTTTGTTTCCGAGGTTACACGAGTAATATTGATTAGGCATGTTTAAAGAACTTCCCAAACACGCGACTGCAGAACAACAAAACTAACTCTAGAAAATGAACAGGAGTATACAGGAGCAATGGCTATCTTAAAGTATCTTGTAATGGAGGCCTGAATCAGATGCGCTCGGCAGTAAGGCTAGCGCACTATTTTATAGATATCCTTATGTTATCTATGTTTTTTATATACTTCTGTTTTTTCTTATTCATTTGCTTGAATTGGTCCTTTCAGATATGCGATATGGTAACAGTTGCCAGGCTTCTGAATCTTACAATGGTTGTACCTGAGCTTGATAAAAAATCATTTTGGGCTGATCCCAGGTGATTTTGGTGTGCTCAGATCTTGACGTGCTTCTCTTTACCAAGCTTATCCATGGCCTCAAATTTCAGCGAAATTCGGTCGAATTTCTGTCGAATATCGATATCCAGTCGAAATCGAAATTCGACCGAAATGACCGAAATGACCGAAATATGGGGGTCCTAGTACAAAAAATGACCGAAATGACCGAAATTTCGGTCGAAATTCCACCGAAATTCCATCGAAATTCTATTTTGGTCAGTACCGAAATGGTGACCGAAACCGACATTTAAGGCCTTGAGCTTATCATCTATTTTGACTGGTGAGACCTTTTTTGTTGCAGTAACTTTGATGACATTTTTGACGTGGATCATTTTATTGATTCATTAAAGCATGAAGTTCACATAGTTAAGAGGCTTCCAAAGAAATTATCAAAGAGTACATCAAATAGCACACTTGTTATGCCTCCAGTGAGCTGGTCAAGCGAGGCATATTACTTAAATCAGGTCTATTGAAGTAAATTCTTATTCTAAACTTGATACAATTTCTTTTTATATGTGGAGAGCGAAGTGATAATAGGAAGCCATTCTCTTGTGGATTAACATGTCTTGTCAGTTGTTTTCTCCGCTGGCTAAGATTTCTTATGGATGATGCAGATTCTACCTCTTTTCAGCAAGTATGAAGTGGTGCACTTCAACAAGACAGATGCACGTTTGGCAAACAATGGCCTTTCAATAGAGGCTCAGAGGCTCAGATGCTACGCCAATTATCATGCATTGAAGTTCAATAAACAAATTGAGATTCTTGGAAATAAATTGGTCAATATTCTTCGGAAGAAAGGGCATTATGTTGCACTGCACTTGAGATATGAAATGGACATGTTGGCTTTCTCCGGATGTACCCACGGGTGCACTGTGGAAGAAGCAAATGAGCTTAAGCGAATGAGGTTTGCTGCTTGATCACTGTAAATATTTACAAAGTATTGTGCTCTTAAGGCCCTTCAACATTTATTTCCAAGACCTATACCAAATGAATTTCTTGACTCTTGAGTAGGTGCACCATAGCTAAGTAATCGGAAGCCACTTTATAATTTGGTTGTTTCCACTTCAATAGAATCCTTTTCCAATTATTTGGTCCAAATTTCTAGGAGACTGATGATGCTTTACGAATCAAAAGCAGTTACAACTAAGATATGACATAGGTAGTCGGCCTGTAAGTTGTAGATGTGTGTAAAAAATAAGCATCGACAATGTTGTGGACAAACCACAATACAATCATGAAAAGAGCGAGAGAGGAAGTGTACATGAGAGGGGAGAGAACAAGGGAGGGAGAGGGATGAAGAATGACGAGAAAGTACCCCGTTGAAGGGGATGACCGTTATGTCATGGATGTGATGGGGGTTAGAAGATGCTGAGATGATATTAATAATTTTTGTAGTAGTGACAAGCTTTCTTGGCCTTGGTTTTGTAACTTTGTCAAAGTGTGTCATGTGGTGTCTCCATTGTGGTTCTTGGGGGCATTATGTGTGGTCGTGTGGATGCATGTATGCATGACTCGAAATTTTGCCGAAAACATGGGATATCGAATCATGGTTGATATCAGCTTCTTTGATATCAACACTACATCGTCGATATATCGGCTTCATATGTCCGTATATGTGATATATCGTCATTTCTCTTCAATTTTGAAGAGAAATGCGGTTGTTTTAAGCCTAATTTAGACCAACATCGAGCATTGTTTTTAAAGACGTGCCTCGAGGTGCTAAGGCGTACACCTCGAGCAACCTCATTAAGGCATGTGCCTCAGGGCGTATGAGGCGCACCTCGAGGCCGTATGCCTCAAGGCACTGCCTTAGACTTCATCTGATTTTTCATTTATTTATGTAGAGACTTATGTTATGATGTTATGTACAGTTTCTTATTTTCTGTTTAGTTTATGGACTCTTATGTATTTTACCCATAGGGTCTCTCTCTATATAAGAGAGCCTAGGGTTCCTTGGAATAATAGATTACTCATTTTCTCTCCAACATGGTATCATAGCCAAGGGTCTAACCCTAACCCTAGGGTTCTCCACCGCCGCCGGACCCTCTCTTCCGCCACTCTCTCTTCCGCCGCTCCTCCCCTCCTCCACCTCCCTTCCTCGGGACCCCCTCCTTCGTCGGGCTTTATCTCCGCTGCCGCCAGAGCCCCCTCTCTCGCCGCCGGGCCTCTCCTCTCGCCACCAGGACCCCTCCTCTCGCCGCCGGGCCCCTCCTTTCGCCGCTGAGCCCCGTCTCTCTCCGCCGATCAGAGCCCAAGGTAGGGGACCCTCACCGTCGAGTTCCCCTTCCTTCCACGCCGACGCTACCTCTTTCGTCGGCCGTTCTACCTTCATGGATTTGAGTGCGTAACGTCTACATATGCACTCAAATCCAATCAAGTCTTTGTAGACACCTGTTTCTGGTCTACAATCCCTAGTTCTTTATCTACGGCGACATGTTAGAAAATAAAGTCGATATGCCCCCCATAGACGCCTTCAAAGGTCCTGCGCCAATAGTCAAGATGGACGGGACAAACTATGAGCTCTGGGCGATGCAGTTCATGAGTCTCATGAAGTCAAACGGTAAGAAGCATATACTTACCGAGGATGAGCCGATAGAGAAGACTGGGATCTATGCCTCTTGGGAGGCTGATGATTCTTATGCCAAGGTTTGGCTGTCAGGCACACTGTCGATGGAGATTGCCAATGATGTCCTCCATCAGCCCACTGCCAAGGCAATGTGGGATATTCTGGCCGCTACATATTCTCAAGTGCGGAACGAGACCAAGATGTTACAGCTCCAACATGATATCTTCACGATGAGGCAGAATGGGCGGCCACTTCACTCGTTGTACACGTCCCTGAAAGGGATGTTCGAGAAACTATATAGTACCATACCACTCATGGCGACTCCAGAGCAACAGAAGACATTTCGGAATGCCACCATGGTGGGCGTACTACTTGCAGCGCTCGATCCTGAGTATGAGGCAGCCCGCTCTCAGATACTGGTCGATGCTGTTATTCCTCATATGGAGGACGTTTACCGGAGGCTCAGTCGCATATCAGTTTCTTCCAGCACATCTACTCCACCCCATCGGTGATGACGGTATCGCGTGGAAGAGGTGGTCAGTCTTATGGTCGTGGACGTGGACCTCGTGGACGAGGTCGCTTTCGCCAGCCGTGTTCATTCTGCCATCACACATGCCACTCAGAGGATACATGCTACTCTAAGCATGGATTCCCAGCATCAGCGCGTGTAGCCGAGCATGTCACGTCTCAGTCAGCATCCACTACAGATAACCGATTCGAAGAGCTTGTGCCACGTCTACGTGATATTATGCCTCGATCATCTACTGATTCTCCAGGTGGATCTTCCGATGTTGCTGCTACAGCTTCTGCTAGTTCGTCAGCCGCTGCCAATACCTCAGGTAGTGCCACTGCCTTTACTTCTTGTCATGATCTCTCTGATTGGATTATAGATTCTGGCGCCACCCACCATTTCTGCCATGACAGAGAGAGACTTGAGTCCTACAGGGACATCCTACATGGCCGCTCAGTGCTGATAGCAGATGGTACTCATTCCCCCCATCGTTGGAAAGGAGGAGGCTTCCTTATCACCCTCTATGCATCTACAAAATGTTCTACATGCTCCTGAGTTCTCTATGAATTTGTTATTTATTAGTCAGATTACGAAGGATTTGCACTATCGTGCTATATTTGGCCCCTCATCTCTTATTTTTCAGGACATACTAACGGGCAGGGTGATTGGTTGTGGCTCTGAGCAGAATGGTCTCTATCGTCTGGTCCGGAACTCTTACGCTGTCGTCTCTTCTCATTCAGCCGGATCAGTCTCTCCGTATACCTGGCATCTTCGCTTTGGCCATCTACCGCTCCAGAAAATGCGACATCTCTTGCCTCAGATCTCTCTTAGTTCGTCATTTCGCTGTGAAGCATGTCAGTTGGGAAAGCATCATCGGTCTAGCTTTTCTAGTCGTCAGAGTCGGAGCAGTAGCTCCCCGTTTGAGTTGTTTCACATTGATATTTGGGGTCCGAGTTATGTACCTGATCATCAGGGACACAGGTTTTATCTAGTTGTGGTGGATGACTTTTCTCGTGTATCTTGGGTCTTTCTTTTAAAGAATAAATCTGAAGCAGGGAATGTTATTAAAAATTTGATTAATGAAGTGCAGAATGTTTTCTCTTCTATTGTCAAATATGTTCGAACAGATAATGCATTGGAATTCTGCACCCGTTCTCTTTCTCAGTTCTTTCGTCGAAGAGTATTATTCACCAAAGCACCTGTGCTTACACATCTCAACAGAATGGCGTGGCAGAAAGAAAGCATCGTCACCTTCTTGACATCATTCGAACCCTTCTTATCCAGAGTTGTGCTCCTATTACTTTATGGGGGGATGTTGTCTTTATAGCCTGCTACCTGGTCAATCGCATGCCATCGTCTGTCCTTGGTGAGAAAATTCCTCTTTCTGTCATTTTCCCTGATAAGGAATTATTCTCACTTACTCCTCATGTCTTTGGTACTGTTGCTTTTGTTCATCACCTATCTCCTGGACTTGACAAACTCTCTACCCAGAGCTGTCAAGTGTGTCTTTGTAGGTTACTCTAGGACTCAGAAGGGTTATCGCTGTTATGACCCCATAAACAAGAAATATTTTGTCAGTGCTGATGTCACATAGTTTGAGTCCGTTATGTACTTCTCTCTTGCAGGTGACAGGCCGGTCTCGTCCACTACCAACGATGATGTCTATGTTCCTCCTCCTCCGAGTTTGAGTTCACCTGAGTCCACTCCAGCTCCTGTTGCTACACCACCACCACCACCACCTCCACAACCACCTATTCCACCTTTACCTAAATTCTATACGCGTCGGTCAGGTCCTGCTCAGACTACACGTCAGGCATCCATCACGCCTCATATATGTTCAGATAGCATCACTAATGATGGGTCAGATACTGTACATGTGCAGGATTCTTCATTGCAAGAGGAGGCTACACCATCCAGTACAGTGGACGACGATCTTGATATTCCCATTGCTATTCGGAAGCAGAAACGGACTTGCGTGTCTTATCCTTTTGCTTCCCAGGTGTCCTTTCATCGCCTTACAGGAGACTTTCAGAGGTTTGCTGCGGCTTTGTCTTCCGTGAATATACCACGGACCTACCAAGAAGCTATGAAGATCGATTGTTGGCAACTGGCTATGGAAGAAGAGATGTGTGCTTTACAGTCTCGTAGTACATGGAGCTTGGTCAATGCTCCACCTGACACATCCATTGTTAGCTGCAAGTGGGTATTCACAGTTAAATACCATGCAGATGGCAGTCTTGATCGGTACAAGGCACGACTTGTTGTGAGAGGTTTCACACAAACCTATGGCGTGGACTATATGGATACATTTTCTCCAGTGGCTCGTCACTCTACTCTTCACATTCTTTTATCGGTTGCTGTGGTACGTGATTGGACTATATCTCAACTTGATGTCAAGAATGCCTTCTTGTATGGAGATCTGCAGGAGGAAGTCTACATGCAGCAACCACCAAGGTTCACTGCTGAGGAGGAGAAGCATATGGTGTGTAGACTTCATAAGGCGATTTATGGCCTTAAACAGAGCCCAAGGGCATGGTTCCAGAAGCTTTCCCACCTAATTGAACGACATGGGTTCAAAAGATCAAATGCGGATCACTCGTTGTTCATTCAGAAGACTTATACATGTACGGTTGTCATCATGGTCTATGTTGATGATATTCTGGTTACAGGAGATGATGTTCAGGGAGTAGAGAGGGCAAAGGCATTCCTGGGCCGTCAGTTTGTCACGAAGGATCTTGGTACCCTAAGATACCTTTGGGGTTGGAATTTGCTAGGAATGCACCGGGTCTGGTGATGACCCAAAGGAAATATATTAAAGATTTTTTGATTGAAACATGCATGGTTGGATGTAGACCATCGAGTACTCTTATGGATCCGAGCATGAAGCTGTATGACAATGATACTGCAGAAGTAGACAAGAAAAGATACAGAGAGATGGTGGGTAAGCTCCTTTATATCACCATAACTCAACCCGATATTGCTTTTGCAGTAAGTCAGGTGAGTCAATTTATGGAGCAACCAAGACAAGTTCATATGGATGCCATATACATCATACTGAGATATCTAAAGTCTTCTCCAGGCTCAGGGTTGCTATTTAGGAAGAGCACAGATTTATTTATTTCAGCATGTGCAGATGCAGATTATGCAGGGTGCCCTAAGGATCGAAAGTCTACTTCAGGATTCGCCGTCTTTGTTGGGAGCTCTCTGGTTTCTTGGAAAAGCAAGAAACAAACTGTCATGGCAAGGTCCGGGCTGAATCTGAATATAGGGCCATGGCGCAAGCAAGCACGGAGATGATGTGGGTTCGAGCTGTGCTAGAAGATCTACATATAGTTGTACCTTTATCCATGCAGCTTTAGTGTGTCAATCAGGCAGCATTGTTTATTGCCAACAATCCAGCATTTCATGAAAGAACAAAGCATATCGAAGTAGACTGCCACTACACGAGAGACATGACCCAGAGAGGCTTGATATCTACATCTCACGTTAGCTCAAGGGTTCAGACTGCTGACATATTTACCAAGCCGTTGCTCAGAGGACCCTTTCAGAGATGTTCTTCCAAGCTGAGCATGATAGATATCTATGCTCCACCTTGAGGGGGAGTGTAGAGACTTATGTTATGATGTTATGTACCTTTTCTTATTTTCTGTTTAGTTTCTGGACTCTTATGTATTTTACCCATGGGGTCTCTCTCTATATAAGAGAGCTTAGGGTTCCTTGGAATAATAGATTACTCATTTTCTCTCCAACAGTTTCTGTTATATATTCTTCTCTTTTTTTTATTGTGAGCCTTTCGTCTTTCGTAGACAAGTAGTTTCAAGTCCTTGAGCTCGTGATCCGTTGAAAGGCATTTAATTAACACTCCAGCATCGACAAACTGGTGTATTTAATGCATTTATTTTGCAGTCAATCAATATATTAAGCTTATTTTTACTCGATTATTTTTAAATCAACATGAATTTTTTTTTACTATTGCAGTTTATTAACATATTAAGCTTATTATTACTTTATTCTGCATGTTCTTTACTGTTGGAAGAAATGAGATAATTGTTTATTCCAAAGAACCTTAGGCTCTCTTATATAGAGAAGGCCTATGGGTAAATTACATAAGACGGGAAAAAGAAATTAAACATAACAGAAGAGTAAACAAAATCTGGAAATATCTCTACACTCCCCCTCAAGATGGAGCATAGATGTCAATTATGCTCAGCTTGGAAGAACACCTCTGGAATGGCCCTCTGAGCAATGGTTTGGTAAAGATGTCTGCAGTCTGCTTTCCTGAACTGACATGGGAAGTAGAAATCAATCCCTTTTGAATCACATCTCTAGTATAGTGGCAGTCTACCTTAATATGCTTTTGTCCTTTCATGAAATGCAGGATTATTAGCAATGAATAGTGCTGCTTGATTGTTACGTTGTAGTTGCATGGGTAGAGGTACATCTATATGCAGATCTTCTAACACAGCTCGAACCCACATCATCTCTGTACTTGCTTGTGTCATGGCCTTGTATTCAGATTCAACACTAGATCTAAGCACCACTGTTTGTTTCTTGCTTTTCCAGGAAACCAAAGAACTGCCAACAAATACAGCAAAACTTGAAGTAGACTTCCGATCCTTAGGGTATCCTGCATAATCCGCATCAGCAATGTAGAAACTGAGATATTTGTTTCTTTCCTGAACAGTAGTCCTGTACCTGGAGACAACTTTAGATATCTTAATATCATATATATGGCATCCATGTGTACCTGTCTAGGCTGTTACATGAATTGACTCACCCGATTCACTGCAAAAGCGATGTCAGGTCTAGTGATAGTAATATAGAGAAGTTTTCCCACCATCTCTCTATATCTTCTCCTGTCAACCTCATCTGTATCATCACCATATAACTTCATGATAGGATCAATGGGAGTAGTTGAGGGTCGACAACCAATCATGCCCGTCTCAACAAGCATGTCTGTAATATACTTCCTTTGGGTCATCACAAGACCCTGCACATTCCTAGCAAATTCCAACACCAGAAAATATCGTAGGGTACCAAGATCCTTAATAACAAACTGATGGCCTAGAAATGCTTTTGCCATCTTTATCCCCTGCATATCATCTTCCGTAACGAGTATATCATCAACATAAACCATGATAACAACAATACCTTTAGGAATCTTCTGAACAAACAAAGAATGATCTGCATTTGATCTTTTAAACCCTTGCTTCTGCATTAGATCAGAAAGCTTCAGAAACCGCGCCCATGGGCTTTGTTTAAGGCAATATATTGCCTTGTGAAGTCTACACACCATCCGACTCTCCCCCTCAGCAGCAAACCCCAGAGGCTGCTGCATGTAGACTTCTTCCTGCAGTTCCCCATACAAAAATGCATTTTTAACGTCAAGCTGAAACAAGGGCCAATCACGTACCACTGCAACTGAAAGGACACATAGAGTGGAGTGACACGCAACTGGAGAAAACGTGTTCATATAATCCACACTGCATGTTTGAGTAAAACCATGCACCACAAGCCTTGCTTTGTAACGATCAAGGCTGCCATCTGCATGATATTTGACAGTAAATACCCATTTACAACTAACAACAGAGACTCCTGGAGGAGCAGAAACCAAGCTCCATGTACCCCGTGACCTCAAAGCAACCATTTCCTCCTCCATGGCAGAACACCAACAGCTCTCCTTCAATGCATCCTGATAATTCCGTGGTATTTCCACAGTAGATAAGGCCACAACAAACTGCTGAAAATCTCCAGTGAGGCGATGGAAAGAAGTATGTGAAGCAAGTGTATACGATGCACAATGTACGCTTCTGTTTCCGTAAGGCAATAGGTATATTCAAATCATCAACAATCGTACTCGCCGGTATGCTATTCTCCTACAGAGATCCCTGCACTTGCACATCATCAGACCCGTCGTTAATAATGTTACCTGGACAATCCTCAGGCATGATGGATGATTGACGAGTTCCATGAGCAGGGACATGACGACGGGTATAGAATCATGGTAAAGATGGCACAAGTGGACGTGGAGGTGGTGGTGGAACAACAAGGACTGGTATGGGAACAGACGGACGCATAGGAGGAGGTGGCACATAAATGTCATCATCAGCAGTGGAGGAAGTCAACCTGTCGCCTGCAGGGGAGAAATGCATCACAAACTCAAAGAATGTGACATCTTCACTGACATAATATTTCCTGTTCAAAGGATCATAGCATCGGTAACCCTTCTGTGTACGAGAGTACCCAACAAAGACACACTTGACAACCCTCGGGGAGAGCTTGTTAAGTCCTGGAGAAAGCTGATGGACAAAAGCAATCGAGCCAAAGACACGAGGAGTAAACGAGAATAATTCCTTGTCAGGGAAGACAACTGAAAGAGGAACTTTCTCACCTAAGACAGAGGATGGCATGCGATTCACCAGATAACATGCCATAAGCACATCATCACCCCATAGGAAATGTGTGCACAACTCTGAATAAGTAGAGTCCGAGTGATATCAAGGAGATGACACTCAGCGGTGTTCGCCCCAAAATTTATTTAAGACGATGCTTTCTTTCTGCAACGTTATTTATTGGGACTTGTAAGCACAGGTTGTTTGATGGATAATGCCTCTAGACAAGAAAAAGTGTGAGAGCACGAGTACAAAATTCCAAAGCATTATCCGTACACACAATTTTCACAGTAGACGAAAAATATTCTGCACTTAATTTATAAGATTTTTGATTACATACCCTGCTTCAGATTTATTCTTCAACAAAAATACCCAAGACAAACGAGAAAAATCATTAACCACAACTAGATAAAACCTGTGTCCCTGGTGATCAGGGACACGACTCGGACCCCAAATGTCAATATGAAATAATTCAAAAGGGGAGCTATTGCTCCGAGACTGACGAATAGGGAAAGTAGATCTGTGATGCTTTCCCAACTGACACGCTTCACACTGGAAGGAAGAACCCGGTGAAATCTGGGGCAGGATATGGCGCATCTTCTGAATAGGGAGATGACCAAATCGTAGATGCCATGGGAATGGAGAGGCTGGACCACTGGACTGAGACGAGACACCAGCATAGGGAGTTCGGACCAAACGATAGAGATCGTCCGGCTCACAGCCACAACCAATCACCCTGGCCGTGAGAATATCCTGAAAAACAAGAAACGATGGGGGTCAAAAATAGCTCGACAGTGCAAATCCTTCGTAATCTGACTGATAGATAATAAATTCATCAAAAAATCTGGAGCATGCAAGACATTCTGGAGATGCATAGAGGGTATCAAACTGATCTCCCCTTGTCCAACAATAGGATAATGAGTCCCATCTGCTATCACTACAGATCGCCCCGGTGGAACCTCCCTGTAGGATGTAAGCTTATCTTTGTCTCGACAAAGATGATGTGTCGCATCGGAGTCCATAATCCATTCTGAAACATCAGATCCATGACAGGAAGTAAGGGCATAAGCACTACCTAAGATGCTAGCGGTGGCCGATGTACTAGCAGAGGCTGAAGCAGCTACATCCGAGGAGCCTCCCAAAGAGTCAGTAGAGGCAGGAGGCATGATATCTCGCAGCCTGGCAACCAGATCCTCAAATCGCTGGTCTGAAGTAGATGTCTGTGAAGATGCAATATGCTCGGCCATCCCACCGATGCCGGAAACCCATGCTTAGAGTAGCATGTCTCCTCTGTATGTCCTGGGCGATGACAGAATGTGCAGGGCTGACGAATGCGGCCACCTCGACCACGAGGTCCACGGCCATGAAAAGAAGAAGAGGCTCCTCTGCCTCTGGAAGCTGTCATCGCTGAAGGAGGCTGAGTAGTAGCAGAAGACGAGACTGTAATTCTGCTGAGCCTACGGTACGCTTCCTCCACTGAAGGAATAGTAGCATCTGCAAGAATCTGCGAGCAAGCAGCATCATATTCAGGATTAAGTGCCGCTAGTAAGATCCCCACCATGGTAGCATTTCGAAACGTCTTCTGCTGCTCGGGAGTCACCGTAAGGGGAATGATACTGTAGAGCTTCTCAAACATCCCTCGCAAGGATGTATACAACGAATGCAGAGGCCAACCATTCTGCTTCACCGTGAATATGTCGTACTGGAGTTGAAGAATCTTGGTCTCATTTCGCATCTGCGAGTATGTCGCTGTAAGGATGTCCCACATCGCCTTAGCAATGGGATGATGGAGTACATCATTAGCAATCTCCATCGACAGTGTGCTTGAAAGCTAAACTTTGGCAT
Organism: Ottelia alismoides; assembly: GCA_037367405.1. Lineage (NCBI taxonomy): Eukaryota > Viridiplantae > Streptophyta > Magnoliopsida > Alismatales > Hydrocharitaceae > Ottelia > Ottelia alismoides. The sequence continues at coordinate 120,078 of JAZKJV010008991.1, forward strand.
ACGAATCATCGGCCTCCCATGAGGCATAAACCCCAGTTTTCTCTTCCAGCTCATCTTCGTTAAGAATGTGCTTCTTACCATTTGACTTCATGAGACTCATGAACTGCATAGCCCAGAGCTCGTAGTTCGTCCAATCTATCTTGACAATTGGCGCTGGACCTTTAAACGCGCGTATGGAGGGCATGTCGACCTTGTTTTCTGACATGGTTGCCAGAGAAGAAGAACCAGGGTTTGTAGACTAAGAATCAAATATCTACATAAACATCTGAGGATTTGAGTGCATATGTAGACTTATGCACTCAAATCCATAGGGGGTTGGCGACGACAAGAAGGTGGTGGGAGGGAGGGGGGTCGGCGACGAGAAGGTGGAGGGTGGGCGACGGCAGAGAGAGGAGGATGGTGGGGTAGGACGGCGCTGGAGAGAGGTGGCAGGGCTGGTGGCGGGAGGTGGCGAGGATGGGAGGGGGGCGACGACGGGAGGTGGAGAGAAGGAGAGGGGGAGCTAGGGTTTGAGTGGTGGCTCTGATACCTTGTTGGAAGAAATGAGATAATGATTTATTCCAAAGAACCCTAGGCTCTCTTATATAGAGAAGACTTATAGGTAAATTATATAAGACGGGAAAAAGAATATAAACATAACAGAAGAGTACACAAAATCTGGAAATATCTCTACATTTACAAATGAAAAAGAAAAAAAATTGAGTCTTGATTCCTTGAATCTAATACCTTTACTCTTCAGTATGAATCAAGCATAAATTCTTTCTTTATTGATATGTTTGGATGCAAGCCTCCTGCTTGGACCTAAATGTAGGAGAGTATGTCTTGTTTTTTCGATCTAAGCCCAAGATTGACTGAAGATAGATTTGAATGGAGGCAAAGTATCCATGTAGCCGACCCTGCATAGCGGGGGAAAAGGCTTTGTTTTAGTTGCATGTTTTTGTAAATGTTGGAGTATGTGACACTCATATGTAGACTGGTAAATGGATCTCTCTAGGATCCATTTACCCCATCCAGTGTTTAGTCTCACATCTACCAGTGGTGGGACTTGGAGGGTCTGAGGAGGCTATATAAGAAGCCCCAGACCTCATGTATCAGATGAAAAAGTCAATAGACACATCAACCCTTTGAGGCATTCTCCCATGGTTTCATCCCGATCCTTAGGGAGTATGGTTCTACGTAAAAATCTTGTGTTCTTCATTATTCTTTATTCTCTATTTCTGATACGCTTCAACATTCAAGTTTTCTAACATGATATCGGAGCGGGATTCGATTCTAGGGTTTTGTTCTTGAAAGATTCACTCATATTGTTCTAGTTCTGGAATTTTTGTTCTTCAAGGTTCATGATATGTTCATCAGCATAAGGATTATTGTTCAATGTTCCGAATATCGAGTAATCCTCCTTTGAGTTCCAAGCAATTATGGTTTTTTTGTTGAAACCCTACTTCTCCAGCCAGCACGATTTTTGGCAAGTTGCACTGGTACGATTTTTTGGCAAGAACTATTCATCAAGGATTTATTCTGAAACCCTAATTGCGGCATATCCAGCCACGATCACAAGAAGAGGAAAAAAGGGCGGCACACACCATCACCCTCAAGGAGTAAGATGCGCCTCTTCCTTCATTGCGTGAGAACCTCCAAGAGCAGATAAAGGAAAGGGGACTGTCGGGTATCGAATTATTGGTTGTCGAGTTGTCTCCTGTGACGAACATCGATACAAGCGGCATCCATGCTCTGGAGGACATGTTTAAGAGCTTGCAGAAGTGCGACATACAACTTCTTCTGGCCAACCATCGATGCCGTCTTGAGATCCCATTCTCTGAGTCACCCTCAAAGGCGGCAGCGGTGCCGCGCGCTTCTGATGAACATCTCTAGGCAGCGGGATTTCACCCTCCGATTGTCGCACCTCCTCCCAACGCGAGGCGGCGAGGCATCCTCCTTCTCACGGCTCTCTCCTTCGACACCTCCTAGTGGCTGCTCCAGATAGAACTCAGGTGGAGCCGCTCGCGGTCTTCTTCTCCAAGATCCAGGCGATGTCGCCCTCTTCGCTCCGCATCCGCGGGTGACACACCCTCCAGCGAAACCCCTCCCTGCGATCAGCGCCTGCACCATGGTGGCACTGAACTCCTAGTGGCATTGGGTTCCAGGGAACCCTAAGGCACCAATACCCTTACAAAGGGGCCTGATTTGCTTTTTTTAAGAAAAAAGAAGGGAGTAGAGGGGCTGCTACAATATTCGAGAAAAAAAGGAAGAGAGAAAAGAAAACAACAAAAAAGGAGGTTCCAGGTTCAACCCAACAGTGGGGTGCTGCATATTCTAGGGCCCAAGTAGGCCAAAAGAAAACTGTGCTTGTTTTGAAAAAAAGGTTCGTACAAAAAAATCGTACACTTTGAAAAAGGGGTGAGTCGGCTATAAAAATTTTGGATTAGTCGGGGAAAAATATATTAAAAAAAGAAAGAAAAGTCATAAAAAATGAACGACTTATTTGAAAAAAATGATTTGAAAAAAATAATTTTAAAAAGAAAAGCGGAGAAAAAATTGAGATCGGCTTATTGGTTTCTTGTTTTCCCCTATTTTCTTGTCTTCTCTCAACTTTGTCGATGTCATTGTTTTCCGGCAAGTATGGGAGAAAGAGGGAGTATTGTGTAGAGTTCTACATGCCAGATTGTCAGATTCTCTAGATTTTTCATATTCCAGACAGACTCTACAGCTGTTCAATTTCAGAATCGATGACTAGATTCTGAGTCTTCAGTTTGGTGCACACATGTTTGCCATCATCATTTTTGTGGTCTCCATCTTTTATTTTTTGGTCTCAGAGTTTTCATGTGATTCATAAGGACTCTAGAGTAGAGATCCCATTCCCTCTGCCATGTGGGCTAGGGTTTTCATGTGCTTTTATATGGACTCCGGAGTAGACATCCCATTCTCTGAGCCAGTATGCAAGAGACCCAGTTCTCCGACGAGGAGACTTTTCAGCCTCCATTCTCCAGCGACCATGGACTCTCACGAGGATGTCTCCATGGCTTTTTCAGTTCGGCCCTTTCAGAGATGGAGCAGTTGTCCACATGATTGTGGCGGGCCAGAGTACTCCGACTTGGAACTCATTTTTAGTTGCAGTGACTCTGACATGCGCAGTATATGGCATATGCTCTCCGACGAGGAGATCCAGTTTGACTCACACTCCTGCCCATTTGCTCCTCCCACTTGCACGACATGAGAAGAAACGTCCTCGACATCAGCCGACAATTGTGTTTACATTGAGTTGGTATTGTCCATAGTGTCTTGTAGTGTGAGTTTGAGATTTCTTTCTGTTTATGCAAGATGAGCATTACATGCTCCAGCAGTCCAGCTTGAGGGGGAATGTTGGAGAATGCATCACTCATATGTAGATGGCTAAATGGATCTCTCTAGGATCCATTTACCCCATCTAGTGTTTAGTCCCACATCTACCAGTGGTGGGACTTGGAGGGTCTGAGGAGGCTATATAGGAAGCTCCAGACCTCCTGTATCAGATGAGAAAGTCAATAGATACATCAACCCATTGAGGCGTTCTCCCGTGGTTTCATCACGCTCCTTAGGGAGTAGGGTTCCACGTAAAAATCCTGTGTTCTTCATTGTTCTTTATTCTTTGTTTCTAATACGCTTCCACATTCAAGTTTTCTAACAGTAAACATACATCATCTTTACTTCTATTCAGTGTTCAGAAAAGCGGCCGAGTAAGCCGCATACTCGGCCGCATACTCATACTCGGGGGCCTTGCCGCTCCGAGTATGATGAAACGGCCATGTATGCGGGTTTACCCGCATACTCGGCCGAGTATACCCCCTATGCGGCCGCATACTCGGCCGCTTTTCTAATAGAACTTTTTTTATTTAATCTAAAACCTAATAACCCCACCCGCATAATAGCATAAAACCGCATACTCCCCGCATAAAACGGCATACTCTTCCGCATAAAACCGCATACTCCCCGCATACTCTCCCGACTGAGGATATTACCATAATATTAAATAGTAATTTATATTTTTAATAATAAAATATACCAAACCGCATAAAACTGCATACTCCCCGCATACTCTCCTGCATACCGCGTACTCTCTATGCAGTGACCCCTCCGACTGAATACCGCATAGCGCCTTCCTGAACATTGCTTCTATTCAATCGGGATCAAAATAATACACATTAAGGCATGCATGAATATGGACGGTCATAGCATGCAATATTCAAGTATTTTATTATCCAATCCTTATGGTAAAGTACAAATTGATCACTGCTTACTCTCTTGTCTTTCTCAATTGATTGGCACACATACATCAACCAATTTTTTTTTAAAGCGTGGACATCTATGCCCTTTAGTTAAGTTTTATTCATGACTTTACTGTTACTGATACTAACCCATTGTTATATTTGTAAATCCATATTTACTTGACACCTTACAGTTTTAGAGTCTAAAAGAAGATAGTTATTTAGCAACTTAGAACTACTTATGTTTAAATTCTGAGGATCGACGATCCACTACAAGCTATTCCATGTTTGTTAGAGACAACCTGGTCACTTGACAAAGCAAGAAGCAAAAAATAGTCTCCAGCAAGGCTTTAAAAAGCGTGAGGCGTATCGAGGCATTTTCCTAAATTGCCTCGAGGCGTAAGCGTCACTTATGAAAGAAAATTTTTCATAAATGGATCATGTTTGATTGCTTAGAAATGCCTTTTTCATCATGTTATAACATCCATGGTTGGCCTATGTGTCATTACTTATTCAATTCAAGAGCATTGGCAACATGATCTCGGCTTCTTCATTAGGTGTTGACCTCCCTACCAACCACTCATGCACGATCAATAATAAGGTGCATAAGTATACACCCTCATGACAACCCATGCAGTGGTTTTCCGCACCATTTCATACTGCAAATAAGTTTTCTTGAAAGTTGTTGCCTGCTCCTTGAGCTATTGTTCATGTCTAATCAACCATTGCAATCGCTTCTCTTCCATATTCTAGTTTGATCACACACAAAGAACCCTAAAGCAACTTGACCTCCATTAGATCTCCATGGGTGGCCAATGCTGTCATTACTTCTTGATCTTAGAAGATGGTAATGTGGTGGAGCATTCCTTATTGGTGATTAATTAGTTAGTTGAGCTCCTCCGCCAATGACATGATAACGTCTAGCCCCACCACCATTTTTTGGCTACATATCTTAGCATGGCTAAAGGATTTATCTCAAATGGGATTCATATGCCATAAAAAAGGAAAAAGGTTGTTGTCATGGGAAAATTGTGAAGAAACTTCTTACCTAATTTTTTTATGAAAATGTTAAATTTAGGGGGCCTCTAAAATGCGAAAAAATGATGAAGCCTTCTCCCACTTTAAGTAGGGCCAGCTACGTGGATTTTTGCTCAAATCCATGTTGAAAGATCTGACTATTTTTTACACTGGTTGTCGGCTACCTAACGCAACCCCCATAAAGATGGATTTGAACCCTGGTCTTTTGGGTGGTAGGCACACTGCACTACCACTGGATAATTGAGGGGGGCTCTAAAAGAAATATAATAATTTAAGCGAAGGAGTGGAAATATTTTGGTTATACCCACCCTAGTAAAAGATAAAAATTGAATATTGAAAGGGAAAAAAGTCCAAAAATTATATCAAGATACAAAATTCTTCAAAACTACACTTAGAAGGACATGCAACTCTTCAAGAGATGGGTTTTTTAAGTAAAGGAAGATTAATGTAATTTAACTTTAAAAGTTTTCCTAATTATGGATTTAACGATTTTTAGCATAATTTGAATCCATTAATTTTGTACTAGTAATGAGAAAATTACCAATCTCCAATTTTCTTACAGATCAAGTTCACTTATTTAAGTATATTATGCATTGTTAATTGATTAAAGACCAATTGGGATTTTTTTAGTATGTTTATTCCCTCCTATACAAGGAACTCTTATGCTCTTGTAGTTATCAGAATAGAAATTGGTTCAACTCCCATACCTCACTTTCCCTTTTATTTTTTATAGAGCTATGTCTAAGGATAGAACAAAGAAAACTATCACAAACTACAAAATAACAAAGAAGGAAGCGAAGAAGGCTGTAAGTGAAGCTAAGTCAAAAGCTTATGAAGTTTGTACAAAAATATCGACTCTAAGGAGGGTCGGAAGGATATATTTAGGTTGGCCAAAGCAAGAGAACAAAAGAACAAAGACCTTTCTCAAGTGAGATGCATTAAGGACGAGGAAGGACAAGTGCTTGTCACTCAGAAGGATATAGAGAATAGATGGAAGCAGTATTTCCATAATCTTTTCACTGGGGAAGGAAATAGAGAGATCACTTCGGGAGATCTAGCTAGTAATGAAAGTTGCTTTATTTGTGCAAGCTATAGATGAATACAAAGGAAGGAACTAGAGGAGGCTTTGAAGGCTATGAGACCTGGAAAAGGTGTAGGACTTGATGATATTCCTATAGAAGTATGAAGAGTTCTAGATGAACGTGGTTTGATTTGGCTTACAAATTTGTCCAATGTCATTTGACGAAGTAAGAAAATGCCTGAAGATTGGAGGAGAAACATCGTGGTACCTCTTTATAAGAACAAATGAGACATTTAAAACTGTATGAATTACAGAGGTATCAAGCTGATGAGTCATACTATGAAAAATTTAGGGACGTGTGATCGAAAGAAGATTGAGACAAGTTTTAAAAGTAAAAGAAAACCAATCCGGATTCATGCCAGGTCGCTCAACTATTAAACCATCCGCATGCTAAGGAGAATAATGGAGATTTATATAGCTAAAAGGAAGAATCTATATTATTTTTAATTATTTGGAGAAGACTTATGATTCTGTCCCACATGAGATATTGTGGAGAGTTTTGGAGAAGAGACACATATATGTCCTATACATTAACCTCATAAAGGATATGTATGACAGGGCTTCATCTTTAGTAAGGATCCATTCTGGGAAGATTGACTATTTTGACATCAACATTGGTTTGCATCAAGGTTCAACTTTTAGTCCATTCCTTTTTACTTTGATTATGGACGAGTTGACTAGTCACATTCAGGATGAGATACCATGGTGTATGTTATTCGCTGATGATATTGTGTTGATTGACGAGACTAGAAATGTAGTAAATGAGAAGCTTGAGGTCTGGAGACATGCATCACCAATGGGGAGTTGCGGAAGGTTATGAAGGCTCTTGAACTCGGTCGATCGGTTGGTTGCGGAGAGGAAAGGGTCTGGCTTTCCGATGAGGTGTTGTGCATTAGGGGGGTGGAGGGAGCTGAGATTCAGGAGTTCCTTTCCAAGGGGAGCGCGGTGTTCCCGCCGTCTGTTGTCTGGCGCCGACCTCGTTTGCGTGACGAGGCTTTGGCCTGCCAATTCGGTGCCAGAATTTGGAAACTGTGCGATCGATGCTGAGCGAGTTTGGCAAGGTGGAGGCTATTCTCCAGTCTGGGCTTCGACCTGGGGAAGGGTGGGGCTTGGTTGTTCCGATCTCAGTCAATGGCTGTGAGATTCCATCGGTGAAGGTGCTTCGCGTGGGAAGGGTGATGCTTCCTCTTCGCCTCGCTCGGGTGGAGGCACCTCCCTTGGGGCTGGATGCGGGGCGGAAGGATGGGAAGATTCCGGCTGCGATGGCTCAGTCTCCAGCGACGATTGCAATTCCGCGAGAGGCAGAAGTGGAAGTGGGCCACAACTTGCCTTCACGGGAAGGTGAAATGGCGATTGCGGGGGCCGTTTTGGTTTCTGGGAGACAGGCTGGCTGTTCAAATTTGAACCGAATGGAGGTGGATTCGGGTCGGTCTGAACCGATTAGGGATCCGACGATCTGCTCGTTCGGTACCCGCATTTGCGCCCCGATTTTCAGTTTCGTCTCGGCTCGTGGCGACTCTCGGACCTCTGGCGGAAATGTCTCGGGTTTTCCTGTGGTGCACTCCGCGCAGATCCTCGTGCCTGTGAGACACCCTCCTGCGAACACGATTGGTGTCTCTGGGGCATCGGATGCTTCTTTGCAGATGGAGGGGCGAGGTGTGCCCGCAGCTAGGGAATGCTCGAAGCTTGATGGCTCGGCGTGGTCTGGAGCGATGGTTGCTGGTTGGCCCGTGACTCTACGGTCAGGGTCCCCGTCGCTCCATGGGTCGCCACTTCGTCGGCCTTCACCGGAGGTGGTGGGGGGTGGTTGTGGAGCGGGGTCCTCTCTCGCCTCGGTGGATTGTTCGGCGGGCAGCCACGTGGAGTGCTGCTTTCTCCCTCTAGGCGTGGATCAGTGTGCTGCGGATGAAGGGGTTGGTGCTATTTCTCAGAACGATGACAGTCTGCATGGTTTTGATATTGTCCCGGTGCGGCTACTTTAGCCCGAAGCTGCAAGATGGAGCAACGCATTGTTGCAGCGGAGCGGAGGAGGCGGGAACAACGTCTGTCGCTGAGTGTGGATGGCAGGAAGGTGCGAAGTGACCCGCTCCTACTGTTCACGCGCAAGCTAAGGAAACCTGAAGCCAGGATGTGGCTGGAGCGTGAGATGGACAAGGGAGAGAGTCTTGTCCCCTGCGAAGCGAAGATTGCTGACTCTTCTTGTCCCCCCTTGCGGAGGATAGGAGTTGCGTACGAGCGAGTTCGGAGCAGTCTGGCTCACTTGTTGACATTCACGTGCGAGTTGCAGAATGTCTTGGGGTATCCTTGCCCAACAGAAACCCTCCGAGTGGGTCCAAATGAAGTTAGTCTCGTGGAATGTGAGGGGGTTGGGGGACAGGGAGAAGAGGAGGGCAGGATGAGTTCGGCTCGGATGGTCAGGTTCCGGCGACCGGGGGCCCGACGGGCGAATCTCAACGGGTCATGCTTACAAGTGATGTTGCAATGGGTCCCAGATCGGCCTCGGTTTGGGACATGCTACTCCAGACGTGACCTGTCAAGGTCGTTGAGAAGAAACTGAGGCGGGCAGCGACACGGGTGCATGCTCTGGAGGACGATGGATCACGGGATGTCGGACCATGTGATCAGACGAAGACTCTGCTGGTGAACAGATTCAGCCTTCTAGATAGATCGGTGGCGGAACGATTGGGGGTGGTGCCTCTGAAGGTGATGGCCAACAGGTTTCCTAAATGAAGGTTCTCTCTTGGAATGTGCGGGGTGCAGGTCGGCCCGAGTAGCGATTGGCAATAAGGAACCTGATGGACGAGTCGACAACTGATATTTTTCTGCTTCAAGAAACCAAGACCTCAAGAGGGCGACGGAGCTGCTGAGGGAGCTCGGTAGGGGTGGTCGCTTCGGTGTGGCAGACCTGGAGGCTACCGGTGCTTCCGGGGGTTTGCTCAAGGGGTGGAAGGATGCTTATTTTAAGTTGACTGCGGTATCGCGTTCACACTCATCTCTCTCTGTGAGGCTCAAGAGGCGAGCGGATGGGCTCAGGCTCCTCGTCACAATTGTGTATGGTCCCACGAGCCAGGAGCATGGCCCTTTGGTGGATGAGCTGGAGGCCTAGGGGCTGATCGTGAAGCTGAGGTTTGGTTGATCGGGAGCGACCTCAATGTCACTTTACTTTCGGGGGATCGTCCTCATCAGAGTGGTGGCAGAGACGCGGCTTCTGAGGCGCTGCGGAGAGCTATGGATGCCTTAGGCCTATTGATTATTGATGTTGCGGGTTGCTCCTACATCTGGCGCAATACGAGGTCTCGTTCGAGGTTAGACAGATTCTTGGTGTCGGTTGAGGGGGCGGAGGCCTTCCCCCTATCGCGGGCCTGGGCGATGCCTCGGACGCACTCTGACCATACGCCGATTGTTTGGTCATCTGGGGAGGAGGAGAGGGGCAGGTTCCTCTTCCGTTTTGAGAGGTGTTGGTTGCTTGAGGAGGATATGATGGCTCGTTGGCGGGAATGGGATCCTGTGGGGTCGGAGATCGCCCGCTTCTCTGCGAAATTATCACTCATGAGATCTCACCTTATTCGTTTTGGTAGGGAAGTAAGGCGGCGGTGTAGGCTGAAGAGAGGGGAGGCACAGGCGGGCGTGACTCGCCTTGATGAGCTGGATGACGAGCGAGGACTTGAGTCGGAGGTGGAAGAGAAGATGAAGCTTTTGGAAGAAGTTATGCTGGAAGACCGGAAGGAAGAAGTGGAGTGGAGGCAAAAGTCCAGGCAACAGTGGCTTCGTGAGGGGGATGCCAATACGCGCTTCTTCCACAACATGGCATCGGGGAGGTGTTGGAGAAATCACATCCACGAGCTCCTTGTGGGGGATCAGCGGGTTGTAGGGGAGGCGAGCCTTGGAGCTGCTATTCGCGAGCACTTTGTGACTAACTCCAGGAGGCAATGTCGTAGTGGCTGGGGGTGGTCGGGAAGAGGGGTTAGGCGGTTGAATGAGTCGCAGGTGGAGGCACTGCATGTGTCGTTCTCGGAGTCAGAAATAAGGAGTGCGGTGTGGGATATGAATGACGAGGGGGCTCCGGGCCCCGATAGCTTCCCGGTCTTCTTTTATAAGGAGTTATGGGATTTGTTGAAAGGAGAGATCGTCGAGCTGATGAACGAGTTTGCGGAAGGTAACATGGGCTTTGATAAAATTAACAGAGCTTTGTTATTCATGCTCCCGAAGAAGGATTTTCCGGTGAGAATAGAGGACCATCGTCCGATCGCGCTATCCAACGCGATCTATCTGGTTGTCGCGAAGACATTGGCGAATCGGCTTAAGCTGGTTCTTGACTCGGTGGTCATGCATGGGCAGTATGCTTTTATTCCAGGGAGACAATTGGCGGATGGTCTGTGATGGCGACAGAAATATGCCTACATTGGAAGATGTCGAAGACGAAAGGAGCTCTATGGAAGATAGACTTCTCCAAGGCTTATGACTGCATTGATTGGAGTTTCTTGTGGAGTTCGTTGAGGATGAGGGGCTTCCCGGAGCTGTGGATCGGGTGGATGAAAAGATGCATAACGACAACTTCCCTTTCTGTTCTGGTTAATGGCAGGCCAGAGAGCGGTCCATTCCAACCACAAAGGGGGGTGTGCCAGGGCTGCCCCTGCCTCCGATGCTCTTCGTGATCGCGGCTGATATGTTGGCAGTCTTGTTCAACCAGGCAGTGGAAGCGGATGTGTGCGCAGGTTTTCGCATAGAGGACTTGTCAATTCCTTTGCTTCAGTATACCGATGACACTTTGCTCATGCTCGGCGGGTCGGAGGAACACACGGCGAATGCGGCCATGCTGGTCGGTATTTTTGGTGAGCTATCGGGCCAGGTCTCTAACAACTGCAAATCTACGGTGGTCACCTTTGGGATGAGCGACGAACGAGAGGCGGTTGCTGGTCTTACCCGGTGCCCCCTGGGGTCACTATCCCTGACTTATCTTGGTTTACCTTTGATGGATGAAAAAATGAAGAAAGCTGATTAGGATATTGTGCTTCATAAGATGGAACAAAGAATGGCGGGATGGAAGGCGATCACCTTGTCTAAGGGGGGAAAACTAATTTTGTTGAAGCACGTTCTTTCGGCGATGCCACTATTCTTTTCTACGCGCATTCTTCATGTTGGTGTGCGAAAGAAGATTGAGGCGCTGATGAAATCCTTTTTCTGGTCGGACGACAAACAACAGAAGGCGGGACTTCATCTGGTGGGGTGGAAGGACGTGATGAAGGGGAAAGAAGATGGAGGGCTTGGCATCCGCGATGTCGAATGCATGAACAAAGCGTTGCTAGGAAAATGGGCAGCCCAGATCTGAGGCCCCTCTTCCTCTCCTGTGCTCAGGCTAATCCGCAAGATCTATGGCGTCCGGGGTGAGATGGAAGCTGGGAGAGTGCGGTGGGAGTCACCTCTTTGGTCTGGTGTCCGAGGAGTCCTCCCAGCTCTCGCACATAATATGAGTTCGAAGGTGGGGGATGTGCGTCTGTTTCAGTTCTGGAGTAACGACTGGATGGGGGAGGGGAAGTTGTGCGCCAGGTTCCCGAGGTTGTTTGCCCTTGCGTCAACGCGGGATATTACACTCTGTCAGGTCGGGGGGACCGACACTTGGGCACCTGAGTTTGTCAGCGAACTATCGGAGCAGAGGTTAGAGGAGTTTTTAAGGATGCAGTCGGAGTTGCCGTCGGCGGCTGATACTTTTATTATGCCCCCTGCCGAGCACGCGGATCACTTTGAGTGTGTGGGGGAGAGTTCTCTACGAAGAAGGTGTACGAGCAGCTGCGGCGAACATCGGAGGTGCAGGATGTGGAAGTTATACAAGATTTAGGAGTGATATGGGCGGCAAGGATTCCTAATAGGGTCAAGATTTTTCGGTGGTGCTTGAGGAGGGATCGCATTTGTGACAAGGTTAGGCGGGCTCGCCTCTTTGGGGTACAGGACACGATGTGCGACAGGTGCCTTGCTCAACATGAGGACGCGAACCATATCTTCTTCAAGTGCCAAACCTCGGCCGTGGTTTGGCGTGAACTGGGCTTTGACGTAGCTACGGTCTGATGATGCAATGACTTTTTGGAGATCGATCCGGAGGGTGGGGCGTGGCTCCACTGACGACGTCTCACTGGCCTTCGCGACGCTGTGGGCAATCTGGCAGGGACGAAATGACAATATCTTTAAAAACCAGAGATTCTACTCGGAGAATGCTCTTATCCATTGTAAAGCCCTTTACAATTTCTGGGCTTCTCACTAATGTAACTACATCTTTTCCCATTTAATATGAGGCGATAATCCCAGCTTGGGAGAATACCCGAGTTGGTTTAAAAAAAAGTGAGCTCTTGGGTTCATGAGGTGCAGATGTGGTCTTCTTACAGGAATCAAAACTGGCGAGGTGTGATTCAATGGCTTGGAGGTCAGTTGGCAGCTCTAAATTATCAGAGTTCAGAGCAGTTGATTTTGTGGGTAGTGCTGGTGACTTGATCCTGGCATGGGATGGAGAGTTGTTCTCAGCTGCTGATGAGTATGCTGGCTCCAGATCTATTTCGGTGTTACTTGAGTGCAGATCGGGGGATGGCAGAATTTTGGTCACCTCAGTATACGGGATGCCTGGAGGAGGGCGCTGTGATATTCCGTGGGAGGAGCTGCGGACATCCAAGAGGAGATTCCCAGACACCCCTTGGGTGGTCGGTGGGGATTTCAATGTGACTTTGTTTGCTTCGGATCAGGCGGGTGATCGGGGTGGAAGAGACCCGGGTTCGGATGGGTTTGGGAATTGTGTGAGTCACCTGGCTTTGCAGGTGGTAGATGTTGGCAACATGAAACTCACTTGGCAGGGGGCGTCTTCAAGATCAAGACTGGACAGATTCCTATTCTCTGCTGAGGTTCTGGAGAGGTTTCCCCTTGCTGTGGCTAGGGATCTTCCTAGATCGAGGTCTGATCATACGCTTATTTGTTGGGATTCGGGTGGGGGTGTGATCCCTAGATCGATGTTTAGATTCGAGAAGTCTTGGCTTTTGGATAACGGCTTCAGAGATCTCGTCTCTCAGTTTTAGGGCTCCCTGCGAGTGGAGGGCTCGGCGACGCGGAGATTAGCATTGAAACTAAAGATGTTGCGGGAACGTTTGATGGTCCATAAGAGGGAGCTGAGAAGGAACAAAAGGGAGAGGCGAGAGATGGTTGTGGCAGAAATTACAAGACTAGATGGAGTGGAAGACTCTCGTATCCTGAGCAAGAGGAGGCAATGTTGCGGGATGCGTCGCATCGGGTGGTGGAGGACAGACGGAAAGAGGTGGAATAGCGCCAGCGATCCAGACAGAAGTGGATAAAAAAGGGTGATGCGAACACTAGCTTCTTCCATGCAGAAGCGAGTGGAAGGAGGAGACGTAATATGATTCACGAGCTCAGGATGGGTGATGATACGATGCTTGGAGATGGGGAGATTGGGAAGGTGCTAGTGGATCATTTCCGAAGCTTCAACGAGCATTCACCGTCGTTTGGGGCTACGTGGTCCGGGAGGGGTACCCGAGTTCTGAGCAGTGAGCAACGAATGGCACTTGTGAATGAGTTTACGAGAATGGTTGTCCGTGAAGCGGTGTTCGACCTGAACGTCGATGTTTGTCCTGGACCAGATGACTTTTCTGTCTCTTTCTTTAGGGAGTTCTGGGATATGTTGGAAGATGATGTCATGGCCATGCTTTCTGAATTTAGAGGAGAGAACAGGGGGCTGAAGAAGCTTAACAGAGCGTTGCTATTCTTGCTGCCGAAGAGGGAGGGGGCTGTGAGAGTGGAGGATTTTCGTCCCATTTCCCTGTCGAATGTTGTTTACCTCATTCTGGCAAAGGTGTTGGCCAACCGTCTGCATGCTATTTTGGATGACCTTATCCTTCCTTTGCAATCTGCATTTATTCCATGGCGACAACTTCTGGATGGTGTGGTGATGGCGGCAAAAATGACTGCCGATTTGGAGCGAAGGGGGACCAAGGGATTTTTTTTGACTAGGAAAAAGGGAGAGCCCTCCCAAGGGGGACCAAGGGATTTCTCTGGAAGGTCGACCTCTCGAAGGCGTATGACAGTGTGTGCTGGAGGTTCATTTGGGCTTCCCTGGCGTGGAGAGGTTTCCCGGACGAATGGATTGGCTGGATGAAGAGATGCGTCACTACCACTTCGTTGGCAGTTCTGGTGAATGGGAAACAGGAAGGTGGCTTCTTCCAACTGCAAAGAGGCGTGCGCCAGGGGTGTCCACTGGCTCCTTTGCTGTTTGTTCTGACGGCGAACGCGTTGGCGGTCATGGCTGGGGTGGCAGAGGAGGGAGGCTTCTTCAGAGGATATTCCAAAGGCGATCTTTTTGTGCCTCTCATGCAGTATGAGGATGACACATTCTTCGTGGAGGGCGGGGTATAGGAGTGCAAAGCTGTGAAGGTAGCGCTTGATATCTTTGGGGATCTCTCGGGACTGATGGTGAATGGTGCTAAATCGGCTTTTGTGCTCTTTAATATGTCGGTTATGAAGCAAAGGCTTGCGGTATGGTTCTTGATACGCCGTTGAGGTCCGTGCCTATCACTTATCTGGGGTTGCCCTTTTGACGGGAAGATTGCGTCAGGTCGATTGGTTGCCATTGGTGGAGAAGCTGGAGAGAAAGCTGTCAGGATGGAAGGCGACATTTCTGTCTAGGGGAGGATGCTTGGTTCTGACTAGGGTGGTTCTGTCTGCCATTTCGATCTTCTTCATGTCTACGAGGGCCCTGCCGGTGGGCATCCGATCCAAGTTGGAATCTCTGATGAGTCGTTTCTTCTGGTCGGCTTCGCATGGGGACAGAGGTGTGCATTTAGTTGACTGGTCATCGGTCTCTACTCCGACTAAGGAAGGTGGCTTGGGGGTTTTGAAGCTGGGTGACATGAATATGGCATTGTTGGCGAAGTGGGTTATGAAGATTTGGGGTAATGCGGATCTGTGCTCCATTCTGATCAGGCCAATCTATGGTGTTTCCTCCACCTTGACGGTCCGTGCAGGGGGAGGGGGATCTTCATCTACGTTCTGGAAAGGGGTATGCTCGGTCCTGCCGGATCTGATGGATCACTTGCGTCCGTTGCTTGGGGATGGTCTTTGTTTTCAATTCTGGAGAGACAATTGGAAGGATGGGGGTGCTCTTTGCGATCTTTATCCAAGGTTATCCGTACTGGCTTTGAAGGAGAGCAACGTGGCTGAAATGTGGACGAATGGCTCATGGTCGCCTACCTTTGTTGCCGAGTTATCATATCAGAGGGCGGGGGATTTTCTGAGCCTATCGGACCGACTGTGCAACCGGGCAGGGCCAACGGAGGGGCGTGATTCGTGGGAGTGGAGGGATGGTCACTTTTCAGTTTGGAAGGCATATGGTTTGTTGACGGCACATACCCCCAATATGGAGTCCTTGGTATCTAGGGACTGCGCAATGATCTGGTCCCGGAGGATTCCGTCGAGGATAAAGGTGTTTCTATGGCATCTGAGAAGGGAGAGGGTGTTGACGGCAGCGAGAAAAGCGAGGCTCTTCCTTGGGAATGCGGATCTGTGTAGTAGATGTGGGGTATCTCAGGAAGACGTGGATCATCTATTTTTCGAGTGCCCTGGCTCTGTTGATGTGTGGCAAAGAATGTTGGTTTCAGGCCTTGATTACGCTAATAAAGACAGGTTCTGGGATTCGTGCAGGAGGTGGTCAGGCTCAGAGCTGGGAAGACAGAAGATTTGTGCGCTGATCTGGTGCATCTGGTTGAACAGAAACAATGTGATTTTTGAGGGGTCGAGATTCTATCCTGAAAATGTACTAGGGCATGCCGGGGCCCTCTTAGATTCCTAGCGGGTGTAATTATCTATTTATTAATAATATATTCTTTGGATGGCTCTCTCAAGGAGGCCCATCCCACCGTTTCTCAAAAAGAAGAAGAGGGAGGAGCATTTAATTACTTATAAGAGTGGCTCGACTAGAACACAGATAGACTACTTTGCGTTGAGAAGAAGAGATCGATTGTGTTGCAAAAATGGCAAAGTAATCCGAGGAGAGAGCCTGACCACCCAACATCGCTTGTTAGTCATGGATGTGCAAATAAAACGGCTAGTAAAGAAAAGGAGGGTTTCCAAGATCATTAGAACTAGATGGTGGAATCATCAATTGAAGAAATCAAGCTTCAGGGAGAAGGTTTTAGAATACTTATCTTGGGATGTAACAGAAGTGCTAATGAGATGTGGGAGGCGGTAGCATCTTGAATTCGAAGAGTAGCCAAAGAGATGCTAGGCGACTCAAAGGGAGGAGCTCCGGACCAAAAGGAGGCTTGGTGGAGTGGAGTACAAGAGAAGCTCAAAATTAACAGAGTTTTCTTTAAAGCTATGTCTAAGGATAGAACAGATGAAACTGTCACAAACTACAAAATAGCCAATAAGGAAGCAAAGAAGGTGGTAAGTGAAAGTCAAAAGTTTATGAAGTTTTGTACAAAAATCTCGATTCTAAGGAGGGTCGGAAGGATATATTCAGTATGGCTAAAGCAAGAGAAAGAAAGACCAAAGATCTTTCTCAAGTGAGATGCATTAAGGATGATGAAGGTCACGTGCTTGTTACTCAGAAGGATATAGAGACTAAGTGGAAACAATACTTCCATAAGCTTTTCATTGGGGAAGGAAATAGAGAGATCACTTTGAAAAATCTAGCTAGTAGTGAAAGTTACTTGAATCGTGGAAGCTACAGACGAATACAGAGGAAGGAAGTAGATAAGGCTTTGAAGATTATGAGACATGGGAAAAGGTGTATGACTTGATGACATTCCTATAGAAGTTTGGAGACTTTTAGGTGAGCGTGGTTTGACTTGGTTACAAATTTATTCAATGTTATTTGGCGAAACAAGAAAATATCTGAAGAATGGAGGAGAAGCATCGTGGTGCCTCTTTATAAGAACAAAGGAGACATCCAAAATTGTTCAAATTACAGAGGTATCAAGCTGATGAGTCGCACTATGAAAATTTGAGAACGTGTGATCGAAAGAAGGTCAAGGCAAATTTTCAAAGTAAAAGAAACCAATTCAGATTCATGCCAGGTCGCTCAACTACTGAAGCCATCCACTTGCTGAGGAGAACAATGGAGATTTACAGAGCTAAAAGGAAGAACCTCCATATGATTTTTATTGATTTAGAAAAGACTTATGATTCTGTCCCACGGGAGATTTTGTGGAGAGTTTTGGATAAGAGAGACGTACCTATCCTATATGCAATTAACCTCATAAAAGTTATGTATGATAGGGCTTCATCTTGTGTAAGGATACAGTCTGGGAAGAATGACTATTTTGACATCAACATGGGTCTGCATCAAGGTTCAACTTTGAGTCCATTCCTTTTTACTTTGATTATGGACGAGTTGACAAGTCACATTCAGGATGAGACACCTTGGTGTATGTTATTTGTTGATGATATTGTGTTGATTGATAAGACTAGAGATGGAGCAAATGAGAAGCTTAAGGTCTGGAGACATGCTTTGGAGACTAAAGAATTTCATATAAGTTGGGATAAGACTGAATATATGGAGTGTACTTTTGATAGAAGCAATGGGGAAGGAATCGATGTTAAGATTGGTGATGATAACATTCAGAAGAGAGATTCTTTTAGATACTTGGGATCTATTTTGCAACATGATGGAGAAATTGATGGAGATGTTACTGATAGAATAACTGCAGGTTGGGTAAAGTGGAGAGGAGACTCTATTGTTCTCTTTGATAAGAAAATTCCTTTGAAAATCAAAGGAAAGTTTAATAAAGCAGCTATGAGACTTGCTATGCTCTATAGATATAAATGTTGGCTTGTGAACCATAGATATGTGCAGAGAATGATAACAAATGAAATGAAAATGCTAAGGTGGATGTGTGGACACACACACATACACACACACACGCGCGCGTAAAGATCAGATTCGGAATGATGCCATCAAAATGAAAGTGGGTATAGCTCCGATCGAGGATAAGATACGAGAAAACCGCTTAAGGTGGTTTGACCATTTGCAAAGGAGGTCAGCCGATGCATCGGTGAGGACACTGAGGAGATGTAAGTTTTGGAATGTTGAGCCGGCTAAAAGAGGGCGTGGAAGGCCCAAGAAGTGTTGGAATGAGTGTTGGAATGAGACTAAACGAAGGGATCTTAGTTTTTTGGATCTACGTCCGAGAATGACCCAAGATAAATTTGAATGGAGGCAAAAAATCCATGTAGCCGACCCTACTTAAAGTGGGAAAAGGCTTTGTTATTGTTGTTAATATGCTTCTGCATTCTTATTTTCTAACATGTCATAACAAGGCCCTGCTTGTTTCTAGAAAATTCCAGACCCAAAAGGTAACACAGTTCACCCAAGTCTTTGGTGACAAACTATTGTCCCAAGAAGTTCTTGGCTACAATAATACCTTGAATATCATCTTCAGTAATAATGATATCATCAACATATACCAAAATGACAATTGTACCTTGCTGAGTCTTCTGAACAAAGAAGGAATGATCAACAGTTGACCATATGAGCCCCTTCTATTCAATCATATCTGAAAGCTTCTGGATCCAGACCCTGAGGCTTTGTTTAGGCCATAGCATTATGAATGCGGCGTACATACTCCCCCTCAGCAGCGAACCCAGGTGGTTGCTGCATATACACCTCTTCTTGTATATCACCATATAGAAAAGAATTATTGACATCAAGTTGGAATAGAGGCCAATCACATGCCACAACAATTGACAGTAAAATCCGTAGAATGTCGTGCAACTGGAGAGAAGGTGTCGAGGTAATCCACCATGCAGGTCTGTGTAAATCCTCTAGCCACCAAAGAAACCGATCTACATAATCGGGTGTCCTTTGTTTGACAATGAATACCTATTTGCAGCTCACAACTGATGCCTCGTTTGGAGCAGAAACAAGAGTACATGTCCCATGAGAGTGGAGCACAACTATCTTTTCCTCCATGGCAAGCTGTCAGTGGCTCTCCTTGAGGACCTTCTGATATGTGCATGGGATGTCAATGACAGATAATCCCACGGCAAATTTCTTGAATTCCTGTAAAAGTCATGCCAAAGATACGTGTCCAGCGAGGTGGTATCTCACACAAGTACGTTTGCCTTTTCGCAAGGCGATATGCCGCCCTAGATTATCCTTCTGTGGTGGTCCCTATTCATCCTATATATCTTTCTACTCATCTCGTGTTCATGTACATCATTTACATTAACAGTGCCATGAGTGAAAACCAAGTTTTCAGAATTTACCTAAGGCATGTTGGATGATGGGGAAGATAAAGGAACATGGAGATCAGATTGAAGTGTATGCGGAGTAGGGGACAAAAGAACAACTTCATCCCCATACTCAAAGGGACTCATCCTGTCGCGTGTAGGAGTATAGAACGTGATAGACTCGAAGAATGTGACATCAACGCTAATTTAGTACTTACCCTGTACATGATCAAAACACCTATACCCCTTCCAAGTACGAGAATACTCAACAAACATACATTTGACAGCTCTAGGAGCGAGCTTGTCATGACCTGGACGTATAGGTGGACAAATGCCACACAACCAAAAACACATGGCGTAAGAGAGAAAAGGTCCTTCTCAGAATAAGAGAGAGAGAAGGAAGCCTTTTCACCCAGACTGGTCGAGGGCATCCGATTGATGAGATAACATGTTGTCATGCAGCATCACCCCCAAAAGGAATGAGGAGCCCGACTCTGTATGAGGAGAGTTCTGGTGATGCCTAGAAATTGATGGTGTTTGTGTTCAACAACACCATTATGCTGTGAAGTGTAAGGATACGAGGGTCTGATGGAGAATGCCATGCAAACTAAAAAATTGGGACAATTGAGCAGTACATAATTCCAAAGCATTATCAGAATGAATATACTTAATATAAGCAGAGAAAAAATTCTTTATTTCAATAACAAAATTATGAATTATAGAACTCACATCAGACTTATTCTTTAACAAAATACCCACGATAATATAGAGAAATCATCCACAACAACTAAGTAATACACGTGCCTCTGATGATATGAGACACGAATTGGACCCTATATATCAAATGAAAGAGTTCAAATAGACTCTGGCTACTATGACCTTGATAACTTGGAAAGCTAGACCTGTGATGCTTTCCAAGCTGACATGGTTCGCATTGAAAGGTGGACTTGACAGAAATCCTAGGGATAAAATGACAAATCTTCTGCAATGGAAGATGACCCAAACCAAAGTGGAGATGTCAAGTGTATGAAGAGATCATTCCAGCAGAAAGGGAGTTGGCACCAACATACGGAGACTGGATTAACCTGTAAAGACCTCCATGCTTACGACCGCATCCAATCACCCTGCCCGTGAGTATATCCTAAAAATAATGGAAGCATGATTAAATATGGCATGGTAATTTAAATCTTTTGTATTCTGACTAATAGACAATAAATTCATCAAAAACTCTGATGCATGAAGAACAATCTGCAAACACATTAAGGGAGTTAAGCAGACCTCCCCATGTCCGGTGATGGGAGAGTGTGCCCCATCAACAATCATCACTAATCTACCATGCTATACAGGGCTATAAGAACTGAACTGTGAACGATCTTCACAGAGATGATGAAAAGCTCCAGAGTTCATGATCCACTGTGAAGGGCCTGATCGAGAGCGACTTGTAAAGGCATGAGTAATACCTGACGTGCTCGAGGAGATAGAAGCAACAATGTCTGATGGGTCGCTAGAAGTACCAAATGATCTAGCAGTTGGAGGCATGATGTGTCGTAGTCGTGCAACAAAGTTATCATAACGATGAGCGGTAGAGTCATGAGCAGTCTGGACCTGTGCGGATGGTGGGAAGCCATGCTTAGAATAGGCGTATCCTCTGAGTGGATTTACCGGTGACAATACAAACATGGTAGACGCGAGCTTAGGCCTCCTCTGCCACATGTGCGTTGTCCTCTAAACTGAGGCGAGCCACCTCTACCTCGGGAAGTCACCGTAGCCGACGACGTCTGAGAAGATGTAGCAGATGGTAAGCTCAGTTTGCTCAATCTACGATACGCCTCTTCCATAGGCGGTATGGTAGCAATTGTGAGGAGCTGAGAGCGAGCCGAGTCGTATTCCGGGTTAAGGGCAGTCAGAAACACCCCTGTCATGACAGCATCTTGATAGGCTTTGTGCTGCTATGGTGAGATCGTCAGAGGTATGTAACTATGGAATCGCTCGAATATATACCCCTAAGAGATGTGTGCATGACATGAAGAGGATGATCACCATGTTTGGTTGTCAAGGTATCATGCTGGAATTGTAAGATCTTCGACTCATTCTAGTTTGAGAATATGTGGCTGTGAGGATAACCCACACTGTCTTTGCTATGAGATGACTTAAGATATCGCTAGCTATCTCAACCAAGACCGTACCATATAGCCATACTTTTGCATACACATTATCTGCCTCCCATGAGGCACTGGTACCAGTCTTGTCCATCGACTCATCATGCTTCAGAATATGCTTCTTATCGTGGCTCTGCAGTAGATCCATGAACATCATCGTCCACTACTCGTAGTTTGTGCCATCCATCTTGACAATAGGTGTCAGACCTTAAAGGCACCTGTAGATAGGGTATCAACTCTTTTTTCTGACATCGTGGTCAGATAACTGGGATCTTAGACAGACAATGGAGTGTCTACACTGGCATGAAAAGAGGTGGTTGTGGGCATAGACTTATACCACAACCAACCCTAATCAAAGGATGGCGCAAAGAGACCATGACGGTCTAATTTTTCCTCTATTCCTACCAAAATCAGGCTAAAAAACTCTGAAATCAGGCCAAAAAACCAAGTGTAGAGCGGCAATGGGTGTCTGGGCGGCACGTCCGAGTAGTAGGAGGACCACCGAGTGGCACTGGATGTTGCTGGGCGATGTCAGCCATTGTTGGGCAGTGTCGGCGGTACTGTCAAGTTGCCGTTGGGCGGTGCCTTGGGGCACTGCTGGGAGGCGGCTAGCCTATCCGAGGAGCAATGGGCGGCTGCAAGGCAAGGTGAGAAGGTAGTGTTTGGAGGTAGGGTACATGCTTTGGTCTAGGATCGCTGCTCTGATATCATGTTGAAGGAAAATACATTGTTTATTCATAGAGCCCAAGGGTTCTCTTATATAGAGGAAAGAAGCCCTAATGGGTAAATAACATAATAAGGACTGAGAAATAAACAAACTGTAAAAGAGTAGCGTAACATAAAAACTCTCAACAGGTAGAATACTTACTAGGGTTCGACAGTCTAGAATTTCAGTGGCAGCAGCAGCTCATGCATGTTATGCAATGGAGGTGCTGAGTCTACTGATCATCTTTTTTTTCGAGTATGAAAGGGCCAAAGAAGCGTGGCTCACATTAGGTTTGGATTGGGTCGATGCAACCCACCAACTTTTGAAAGTCCCTTTTCAACTCTCGTTTTCGCCCAAATAGTGAGATTGTTGCCCATTGCGATGATTTGGGCGCCCAGGCTTGCTCGCAATGGAGTTGTCTTTCGGGCAGAGTGCTACTTTGTAGAAAAAGTTATTTTCCATGCCAAGACTCTTCTCAAGTTTTGGTTGCTTTAGTTTTTCTTGCTCTTATTGCTATTATTATCAAAGCTTCTAAGGCAGGCACCTACGCATGTTTCCCCCTCTTTTGACTCAAAAAACTCCCAACCATGTTTTGCATAAGAGTATTTGAGTTTTGGGCTGATGATTGGACCGGTGAATGGGTTCTAGCGGAATGTTTCATGCACTTGTTTGCCTTAGCATATGATCGGGGAATGCTGGTTTTTGAAAATTGGGTGGATGGTAGATGGACCTAGTTGGTTCTGCCCTAACTGTGTGCTTTTGTTGCCGATTTCAGTGGTTTGGGTGATTTGGCTTACTTATGGTGGGGTCATTTTTCGAACGGAGCATTTCTACATAGAGAATGCTATTCATCTTACCAAGATTCTCATCGAGTCTTGGCTTTTGTAATATATTTAATCCATTAGCATATTTGGAGTGACTGCCACAACGTGTTCCCCTTTTTTGACTCGGAAAAATGTATTTACAGTTCTTTTTCTTTTTTGGTTGAGAGTATTTATATCTTCTTTTTAGGTTGAGAGTGTGAGATAGAAATTATGTATTTATATGCTCCTTTTCTTTCATGATTAGTTATGTAATCTTCCCATAAACCCCAAAACTGCCTCGTTTCTATTTAAAAGGAGATTATAATCTTTGGTGATTAATGGTGAAGTTTTTGGGCACATACCTATACAGTGGATCCCTTTTTTCTTCAAAAAAAGAGGAGGTTATGATCTCCTGATAAAAAAGATGCGAATTTCTCCCAACAACAATGATGTGAAACTGGTTGGAGAGAAATAATGTAGTGTTCAGATCTTCTAGTCCTCATGTTGACAAAAATTTTCATGGTGCATCTTACTAATGGATCTTGTTGGAGGGATAGTTGTGAAGCTGTTTTTTGCCTTTAACAATTAGATGTCTTTGGATGGCTATATACTTCAATATTCATATTTTAGTTTAAAAAACAGTAAAAGATTGGTTCGATGCAAATCAAATTGTGGCCGTTATAGAAACACATGAAGAATGCTGTAAGTACAAGGAAGTCATGTGTGAGGTGCACTTATTTGGTGGGGTCAAGTTTTGGTAGACCTGTCCTTGTTGAAATAACATCCACGAATTGACGGTTTTGGTTATGGCATTTCCAACCCATGTACACGAAGGAGAACTGCCTTGAAATGTCAAAAATCTAAAAAACGGAACAATTTCGTCTTCTTCTATTCGATATGAATTTAGTCTTGCAATTGTTTTTGTACTCAACCATACTTTAATGTTGGACAGCCTTGTTTTTTTGTGTATTTACACCTTTTCTTCTGCATGTATTTTTGTTATAGATATGCATATCCATGGTGGAGAGAGAAAGAGATAGACTCGGTGAAGAGGAGATTACAAGGTTTGTGTCCTTTAACACCAGAAGAGACAGTGCTAGTGTTGCAAGCCTTCAGCTTTGAAAAGGATATTCCAATCTATGTTGCTGCTGGGGAGATATATGGCAGCGAAAGAAGGCTTGCACCTCTGCTGGCCGCGTTTCCTCAAACGGTATGCTTCCACCAACTTCGGTATCTAGGAATGCGTGTTTACCGTGTTCGTGTGCTATTGTTATTGGCTTTTATACATGTACTTGCTGGAAAATGTGCATGATTTTTGTATTCTAAAATCTCGTATGAACATTTACGGAGTGATGGATTTTGTTGGATGGCCTTTGAAGCATTCACTGCATGCTAGATTTTGTTGGACCCATTATCTTGTAAAATTCATACCTATAGATGTCACTTTGACGGACTATACATCCATTCCTTTTTTGAGGTACTTCTTACGAATGATTGGACTGGTTGGGTAGGTATTTTTTTTATCAAATGCAGCATGACCAACAGACCATGATTGCCTTGCTCCCATGCTCATCATGAGGACATCATTTTAGTTACATAATAGATCCTTATTAATATAGTTTTTGTCCGGTTGAAGTATAGCCTCCACATCTGCTGCTTAGAAACACTAGCAAGTAGCAAGCAGTGAGCTACTCAATATAGCAAAGCTTTCCGAAGTAAAGTTTATGGGTATGGGTGGGATGACCTAGAACTTCCTGCAGTATTGTACTATGAGACTTGTTAGCGAAAATGAGCAGGAGGTGCTAACTGTGGAATTGGAGAGAGAGGTAAATGTGTAACATGAAATGGAGGGTTAAAGAAGCTTAACATCTCCTAAATTTTAGGCTCCATTATTGTTAGAGGAGCCTAACATCCTTTAAATTTAGATTCACTCATTGTTACATTTTCAAACAAACTTACACTGCCCGTTTTGACTCATTGTTACATTTTCAAACAAACTTACACTGCCCGTTTTGACTACTCGCAAAATATCCTTGATTTGGACTCTTTTAAATTTAGAAGCATGACAGTATTACTATGATCGAATACTTAATATAAATATTCCAGAACAGTCAAGAAAAGGGATTCCTCACAATCCCATATCTGTTTAAAAATCCTGATACAAGGGGTCAGGAGCCCAAATATTGAGCAATTGAGTCAAAACGGGCAGTGTGAGTTTGTTTGAAAATGTAACAATGAGAGTGAATCTAAATTAAAGGTAACTGTCACAGACTACAAAATATTGAAGAAGGAAGCAAAGAAGGCTGTAAGCGAAACTACAAAGAAGGCTGTAAGCGAAACTAAGTCAAAAGCTTACGAAGTTTTATACAAAAATCTCGACTCTAAGGAGGGCCAGAAGGATATATTCAGCTTGATCAAAGCAAGAGAAAAAAAGACCAAAAACCATTCTCAAGTGAGATACATTAAGGATGAGGAAGGTCACGTGCTTGTTGCTCAGAAGGATATAGAGACCAGATGGAAGCAATATTTTCATAAGCTTTTCATTGGGGAAGGAAATAGAGAGATCGCTCTGGGTGATCTAGCTAGTAGTGAATTTACTTAAATCGTGCAAGCTATAGATGAATACAAAGAAAGGAAGTAGATGATGCTTTGAAGGTTATGAAACATGGGAAAGGTGTAGGACCAGGTGACATTCCTATATAATTTGGAGAGTTTTAGGTGAGCGTGGTTTAACTTGGCTTACAAATTTATTCAATGTTATTTGACGAATCAAGAAAATGCGTGAAGATTGGAGGAGAAGTATCGTGATGCTTCTTTATAAGAACAATGGGGACATTCAAAATTGTTCAAATTACAGAGGTATCAAGCTGATAAGTCACACTATGAAAATTTGAGAACGTGTTATCGAAAGAAGGTTGAGGCAAGTTTCCAAAGTAAAAGAAAACCAATTCGGATTCATGTCAGGTCACTCAACTATTGAAGCCATCCATTTGCTAAGGAGAACAATGGAGATTTATAGAGCTAAAAGGAAGAATCTCCATATGATTTTTATTGATTTGGAGAAAGCTTATGATTATCTCCCATGCGCGATATTGTGTAGAGTTTTGGAGAAGAGACCAGTACATGTTCTATACATTAACCTCATAAAGGATATGTATTGATAGGGCTTTATCTTGTGTAAGGATCCGGTGTAGGAAAACTGACTATTTTGACATCAACATTGGTTTACATCAAGGTTCAACTTTGAGTCCATTTCTATTTACTTTGATTATGGACGAGTTGACAAGTCACTTTCAGGATGAGATACTTGTATGCTATTTGTTGATGATATTGTGTTGATTGATGAGACTAGAAATTGAGTAAATGAGAAGCTTGAGGTCTGAAGACATGCATTGGAGACTAAAGGATTTCATATAAGTAGGGCTAAGACTGAATATATGGAGTGCACTTTTGATGGAAGCAATGATGAAGGAATCGAGGTGAAGATTTGTGAGACAATAACATTTGGAAGAGAGATTCTTTTAGATACATGTGATCTATTTTGCAACATGATGGGGAAATTGATGGTGATGTTACTAATAGAATAAATGCATGCCAGCTAAAGTGGAGATGAGCCCCTGTTGTTCTCTGTGATAAGAAAATTTCATTAAAAATCAAAGTAAAGTTCTACAAAGCAGCCGTAAGACCTGCTATGCTCCATGGATCTGAGTGTTGGCCTGTAAACCATAGACATGTGCAGAGAATGGCAATAGCATAAATGAAAATGCTAAGGTGGATGTGTGGACATACACATAAAGATTGGATTCGGAATGATGCAATCAGAAGGATAGTTGGTGTAGCCCCGATCGAGGATAAGATGCGAGAAAACCACTTAAGATGGTTTAGCCATTTGCAAAGGAGGTCAGCTGATGCATCGGTTAGGAGATGCGACTTTTGGGATGTTGCGTCGGCTAAGAGAGGGCGAGGACAACTCAAGAAGTGTTGGAATGATACTATACGAAGGGATCTTAGTTTTTTGGATATAAGCCCGAGATTGACCCTAGATAGATCTGAATGGAGGCAAAGAATCCATGTAGCCGACCCTACTTAATTGTGGAAAAAGATTTTGTTGTTGTATTAGATCATAGTATACGATATAATGTCAGCAAGTGATTTTATAAGGGGCGCAGTTGTAGCTTGTAGGGTAGTTCATCGGAGAACTGCGCAGGTAAAATAGTTCTGTTTACTTCATTGTGCTTCTTCCAGACTTAAAATGTCAGGGCGTCTTATAAAACTGACTCTTCAGATGTCCGGAGATCTTTGTACTATCCTAACAATTAAATTTGAAAGATTGTCTTTCTAGATGTTTATCTTTATAAGATGGGTCTGGAAAGATTTAATTCTTAAGCCCTTGTGTTTTTGTTTTACTTCTTCCCTAATGCATGACATCACACCAATGGCATTTGTGATTATTCTATTTGCTTAGATTAATATGTTTTGAAATTTACCTCTGTTTGATCTTGGGCATCATGCGCTTCATTTGCAACCAGGTCAAAAAGGAGATGCTACTTGATCCCAATGACTTGTGGCAGTTCCAAAATCATTCATCTCAAATGGCTGCACTTGACTATATTGTCTCAATCGCAAGCGATGTTTTCATCCCCACATATGACGGAAACATGGCAAAAGTAGTTGAAGGTCATCGCAGGTTTGGTCGACCATCTTGTTGATCTCTTTATGCATTCTGAGTCTTTTTCCTTCAGGCAAAATGCCGTGCATTCCCATTCAATTCATGGTCTCTTGACCAATTTGCGATCATAGGTACCTTGGTGGCGGAAAAAGCATCCAACTCGATCGAAGGAGACTAGTGGAGCTTCTTGATTCATATCAGAATAAGACAATCTCATGGGACAAGTTTGCAAATCAGGTTCGACTAATCCATGAGAAAAGGATGGGCCAGACTACGCCAAGGAAGATCATTGCCAACAAGCCAAAAGAAGAAGACTCGTTCTATGCAAACCCTCATGAATGCCTATGTAACATGTCGAGTTGCAACTGGAGTGCCAACAGATAATGGATGTGAAGCTGTTTATTGGGAAGAGTTTAGACAGGTTGCTCTAACTTGATACGGAAAAAACCCAAGACTGGTTTTCATGGCATTCAGATCCATAAGTGCTGCCATCGGCAACCCGGAGGCCAGGCATGCTCATTCATCACATTTTTGTCTACTGAATAGGCTCACCCTGCTGTATTTAATATATAATTATAATTATAATATATATGCCTTTGTTAATATGGATTGCTCCATTTTTGAAGTAAATCACAAATATTTTCTTTGATTCGGAAAGGATCGACACACCACAATATCGGGATTGGAGATATATCTCGATCATTGTTTAGACACAAGTACATGAATCCAGCCGGTTGATTTGCAGTTTAATCCTCTCTTTCAGATTGGCAACTGAATGAGAATTTAATTGACAATCGTGTGTTCCTGGCATCTGTATCTCTCCCACTTGGGTAAATGACTTAGTATTCACATCTAGGGCCGGAGTTGCTTTGTCTCGGTTGCTTGTGACACAGGGTTTGCATGTCTCAGTACTCCTTCTTATCGGATAAAGAATATGTGGACTATCTTCCTTCTTAAGGTGGGAATGGGCATCTTCACATTCCCTGCTGAACAGCAGGATGTCTGACACCTACAGTGGACCTCGTGGTTTGCATTCGTCCTTACATTGGGATCGGGGCGGGGGGAGAGCTACAGACTTTGTACGGAGGACACAGATCTCGTGGAGATAATTATCTACAAGCTCTGTAGACCTTGTGATTGTTTAACGAAGAACCCATCTTTTTTTATCGGCAAAAATTTTCTATGTATTAATAACAACAATATTACAGAAAGGTCCGAAGGACATCTATACACATTAGAGTTGAGAGAAAGAAAATAAAGAAACATTAAAGGCTAAGGGCCTGTTTGGTTGCAGGGTTGGGCAGGGTTGGGCCAACCCTGGTTACTATTCACAAGGGTACTTCCTCCTCACAGATTACTATTCACCCACCCCAACCCAGCCCAACCCAACCCAGTCCAACCCAGCAACCAAACAGGCCCTAAGGTTGAACTTGAGAAGCGCAAAAACCCGAGTACAATGTCAGTTCCTTAAAATCCTCACATCTTGCACAATGCGACTAGTGTAGTATACGAAGAACCCATCTTGTATTCTATTTTCTAACCAATGTCATCCATCATTTTTTAAGGGTAAAAGGCCAGTCAAAGTTCGGATGAGACAGAGGGCTGTGAAGCCCAGATCTAAGGCATGATGATTTCAACATTGCCCTTAAAACACTCCCTGTAACGTGGAAATGGTTGAAGAGGCTGAAGAACTATTAAATTATAGTATGAGCTATTGGAAAGCTTTTCTCCTGACTAGTCGAGGGCTTCTCTTCTATGTACATCATTGTTTTGGTGGGAAGGACGTGTTCCCATCAATCTGGCTGGATCGCAAAGCTCCCCCATCAACCTTCACTGGTCGTTTTATGCCATCATCCCTGCCAGCGAAACATCCCAGAGTTAAATAGCAGAAACTCCCCCACAACAGAATCAACCGGCAGCACCAAAACCACACTTCTGAGATAAGTAAGATCAAAGCCTTGATCTTTAATTGAAAGTTCTCTGCTCTTTGCTAGATGTCCTTACACTCGGGGTACACATCCACTGCCACTTTGTTCGCATACTTATTTTGCCCATTTCATCTACCAATCTACTTAGATTTCCATGGAAGGTTCCTACTTATCATGCATGTGCTCCCTTTTATAATAATAAAAAATGGTAAGGCAGGAGGGCAGGCGGGAAGATAACAAAAATTGAATTTCCTCTAAACACTGGACTTCATGAGGGCGATAAGACTTCATGAACGGGAAGGTGAAATAAGACTTAATGACGAGTGCCTCTCAAGGCTATTCTTGAACCTTGCTACAAAACCCCATGTCAAAACCAAACATTGCTGAACGACCAATGCCATTTGATCTTAATATCACTGGGAAACAGTAGTCAAGATGACGCCAATGCAGCACCGAGCTGCCTATATGGAAATGAGGATATAGGTTGTATTAAACCGATGACACTCCTGTAGCAGCAAAATTGCCTTGAAAACATACAAGCAGAACATTACAGATAAAGGTTTGCCATGAAGCAACTACATAACGTTTGCGATACTTGTTTTCCTAGTTAAGCAAAAAAGAACACAAGGTACATCTAAGGAAAGCAGAATCAGAAGCATGAAAGTCCACGGTCATAACCCTCAGCAGCTCTCACAGCAAATGGAGAATGCAACAAATTAACTAATTAGAAGCCAGCATCGTTCATCACATCTTATGGAATACAGCAATGGGCAAGACAGAACACCAGTTATGCCATCCCTGCCAGTTTCAGCACCAGAACATCTAAAAACTTGCAGAAACAAACAATTGGGCTGTCAACGGAATTAACAGCCTCAATCACATACGCTCTCAGTGAGTAGGTTAGATCATATTTTTTCCAGTGCCTGCACGAAATCCGCCTTCAAATCTTCAAAGTCCTCGATCCCAACACTGAACCTAACCAAGTTGTCCTTGATTCCAAATTTTGCTCTCTCGGTTGCATGAAGATCCCTGATTCCGATACCAACCACATAAAATAGCTGCTTACTGGCACTCAATATAGCTTGATATTACAATGGGAGTGGGGTTCATACCAGTAAGACATAATGGCAGGCTGGTCAATAATGCTCTCGCATCCTCCAAAAGAGGGGGCATTGTAAGGAATTTTTAAAGAATCAACGAACTTCGATGTAGCAGTCAAGTCCCCGTCTACCTGCACGACCAGTTTAAATCAGAATTTGATTGTAGAATTATATGAGCAGCACAAGTGGGAGAAAGCTCGCCTCGAAACTAACTACACCACCGAAACCAGTCATCTGTTTACAGGCAATGTGATGCTCAGGATGGCTAGGCAGACCAGAGTAATAGACACGTAAAATCTGCAGAAATCACGTAGAAGCTTGCACTTTAGTTATTCTACATAATAGTGAATTTAACATCATCTAAATAAATGGGGGGGGGGATCAGCATTAGCTTTCTTTGGCATTGGCTTTGGCTTTCTTAAAAATGCAATACCAACTGACAAGTTTAAAAAGATGTCAATTACTCTCCCAACACTGGAATTACTGTGTTTTTTCTCCCACACAAAAATAACAATAGGTCCATCAGAGGAAAAATAATGTACCACATAATGACAGGGATACCATTGGATGCACGTCTTGTTAGCATAGAAAAAATGGGATGGTTTTGCAATATTTTAAGGTGAAATGCCTGTCATAAGGCTCGAGTAGAGATTATATTGTGCCATCTTTCGGACTTAAAATGTTTCTTTCTAATGTAACATTTTCATCTTGAATCAGCGGACTCTGATGGGTTTTGCTATTCTTACCACTCTTTCTAAATATGGTTTGGTGGTGAAGTATTTCTCCCTTTACTCCAAAACCATGACTTCCTCATTACACTTCTCAAACAGAAAAGGAAAAAAAACATAAGCCAATAAAAGTGGTAATGGTAACCGACTATAACATGTTTTCTTCTTCCGAAATAAAAAAATTAGATGTCTGTAACAAAATAACGTTGTACCTTAGGATGTGCCTCTAAAAACTGGGCCATCCTCAATGCAGTGTCATTTTGTCGCTGTACACGAAGGTGCAGCGTTTTCATGCCGCGAAGTATCAGATATGCTGCATTCTGATAAAAAGATCAAGCACCCATGAATTTGATAGATTAAAGTTTTATTCACAATAAATTGATAGATATAAGCTCGAAAGGGAACAAGTGGAAAACATACTTATAACCTCATATAAAACAGTGAAAGCAAATATTCTAATAATTTATTACATCTAATTCTGATAGATTACAAGCTTTTCTGAAGCTGCTTATTAAAATAACATATAGGACTACTCAGCATTAAGAATAGAAAGAACGCTTACAGGATTCAGGACACCACCAATAACAAAATGATGTTTACGCACTTTGGCAATCAGCTCTTCCGAGCCGCTTAAACAACCACCAAGTACCTGGAAAATAGATATTATCGGTTAAAAAGAAATTCCAATTGTCAATTTCCAGAATATTATAAAAACTCACATCATTATGACCATTTATAAACTTAGTGGCAGAATGCAAAACAATATCAGCGCCAAGAACCAAAGGCTTCTGATTAATAGGCGAGGCAAAAGTACTATCTATGCAAACAAGAGCTCCTTTGCTGTGGCACAGCCTTGACACAAGTTCGATATCCACACATCGAAATAAGGGATTTGTTGGGGATTCTGTGAAGAACAAGGATACCTGAAAAATAGTTTTAGCATACATAGCAGCTCAAAAACAATATATTATTATCTTAGAATTTGAAAACACAGCTCACATTATATCTTTCTAAAGCATCCTTCAAAGATTCAATATCAGCAGGGTCAATGACTGTTGCCTGAAAATGGGTAGGAGCATAGTCACATAGATATTTAAAAAAACATCTTTAAAGGCAGGACAAAATTAATAACCTATGCACAATTCATTGAAGAATTAGACGTGCAGATGGATACACCAAGTCAAAAGAAGATTGCAAGGAAAAACATGTCTACAGGCTGCGACGGTTACGCTTGAGAACAAGAAAAAGCAACCTTAGAACACACAAAAGAATACCGACTTAACATCAGTTGCAATCTATTAACTATTCATATCATATTCAGAAAAATCCATGTCACTTCGCTCAATCAAATATGATATAAGACATCAAGGTTTCCCAGAATTGGACAGGGTCAATGATCAAATGTCCTCTTAGAAATTTATTGGAGAAAACCCCATAAGTAATGAATTTTCATTTCCTTTTTAGTCTTGATTCAACTGCTACAGAGTACCTGTTGCAAGCATGTATCCATATATTATACATAAATTCATTTTGTAGTAGAGACAGAGTCTTAATATCCTCTCATTCCAAAAATAAGAGGCAAATTGTTGAGCAGCACAAGTACGAATAACACAAATAAACATATTTTGGAATCTCCAAGGACATTGCAGTGGCCATTCATCTCCCCCTTAAGAGGAGCAATGTCCAATAATGGTGGTGTATGACATGTCAAAGTCTGCTTGCAACTAAAAGCCTTTGAAGAGGCTGATCTACAGACGATATACATTGCTGAAGCTTTCACCTTAGATAGCTTATTGTCAGATATAGAAAAAGCTTTTTATATCAAAAACTGATAATATCTAGAGAAGATACATATCACTGAAGGTGCATATTGGGCAGGCATTGTGACCCTCAATGTGCAAATTGACTTAGAAATGCACCCTCAATATCAAAAACCGTTGCATCCAATTCAAGGAAATGCAAAGCAGCGCCAACTAACAACTATCATACCGAAATTCCCATTTTAGGAAGCTCATTCTCAATAAAGACTCTAGTTTTCCTGTAGCAGTCAGTAGTAGTAATAATGTGTCCACCGGCTGGAACCAGAGCTGACATCATAGCAACAGCAGCATACATACCAGATGCCATGAACAAGGTAGTTTCAGCCTTCTCCAGAGCACTGCAGCAATTAACTCTTGCTTTTGAAAAAAATGGTAAAGTTGAGAGAAATCCAGATCTAAATAAGGAAAAGGGATGAACCTCATCTTTTCCTCCAATGCTTTTGTAGTGGGATTCCCATATCGACCATATTCAAAGCTGGAGTGCCTCCCCTCCTGCATATTGATTTTATTGCATGAATAAATGGAGC
The DNA here is from genome assembly GCA_037367405.1 of Ottelia alismoides. Taxonomy (NCBI): domain Eukaryota; kingdom Viridiplantae; phylum Streptophyta; class Magnoliopsida; order Alismatales; family Hydrocharitaceae; genus Ottelia; species Ottelia alismoides. The sequence continues at coordinate 154,096 of JAZKJV010008991.1, forward strand.
AGCATGTGCAGAAAAAAAATAAAAAAGGAACCGATGCAGAAACTTGTTACTAGGGTTTTTATCAGTTGTACCCCCTCCGAGATATAGCAATATTACTTATGCCACTCTCTTTTTGGGGCACAAGCAAAAATAAGTTAGAAAAAAAAGGCTGAGAGGTCTTTCTTGACCCTCCTCCCTCCCCTCCTCCTCCCTAGGTTGACCTTCTCCTCCCTCCACTCCCCCAACCCCCCCAGGCCGATCTCCTCCTCCCGACCGACCTCCTCCTCCCCCCCATCCTCCTCCGCCCCCACCCCTCCCTCGTCCTCCGCCTCCCATCTCCTCTGCCCCCAACCTCCACACTCCTTCGTCTTTCGCCCAACCCCCCCATCCCCAGCCTCCTCCCTCCTCTACCCCCAGTCTCCTCCTCTCCTCTACCCCCAGCCTCCCCAAGTCGACCTCCTCCCCCCACTCCTATCCTCTACCCCTCAGACGGCAGAAGAATCACTCCTCCACCGCTGCTCGTATCGTCTTCCTCACCGTCGTCGTGATCCCCTTCCCCCAATGCTCCCTCACTAGCACATACCTGAGCTTTGCCATCATCGTCGGAGGCCCATACATAGAAAGCGTCGAGGTCGGAGGGGCGAATGAGGAGATGGAGGCTTTTCTTTCAGGTATGTCCCTCTTAATTACACCATGATTTGATTAAACCATTATTAAGCTCAACTTGTTAATGATCAAAGTAACAAAGGGGCACGAGTGATAAAACGACAGGAAGTCAGGGGAATAATTGATATTGCAATATCTCAAAGGGACACAATTGATAAAAATCCTTTTTATTAACATGAACGTAAAATGATGATCAATAAACCCAATGTAATATATAGTCATATGTCTGGCAACTGATTTAACTAGTACCTTGAAATCAATCAGCTCAGCAGAATTCTTAAACCAATATGCAGAAGTGTTAACAATAGGAGTGGTGATGCCATCAGTAACTATGTTGCGTCCTGATCTTTCGCCTGCAAAAATGAGTTGCAACAAGTTAGATGTATCGTGCAAGGAGCCCAAACCTTGCATGTGGTTAGTATGCCTCTTCTAACTACTCATATGAAATCAAAATAGTAGGCGAGTGTTTCATGTAACTTTACTGATGAATCCTTGAAAGCTATATTACATATTTCACAAATGAATGAAACATCAATCCTACAACACAAGGACGCCCATACACACATAATTTAGGTAATTATTAGTCCGATAATATTTAAAGATGTTATATTTTACACATTCAGATTTTGAGATTTTAATAATAGCCATGTGACATCTCCATAGTTCTCAGAAGATAGTGCAGGATCTTCAGGTTGTGAGAGCAACAGAAAGATCTCAACGTACTGATACGATGGTCATCAACAGATTTTCCTTTTTTACTTGCTCAATTATCTCTTCAGATAGACAAGTTACATAAATCAATCAAAAATACACTCAATGGACGAAACTCCCAGAGTGTCCAAAGTTGAATCTGAAATCCAAAATCACCATCAGGGGAGGATTCTACCTCAAAATGCCTCTAATTTCGTGTTTTAACATCTACATGATGATTTTTCTGAAGGCGTCTACGTGATGCAATTAAAAAAGCTGTTCTATACTTAATGTCATGTTTCAACGTGCACTCAGAGTCTCAGAATGCTCTAGGTTTCCTGCACTAGGTTTCCTGCACGGATCCTATAAACAAAGGAAGGAAACGAGAAAAGGTATAATGAGCATTTATGGCAACACAAATCCCATTTTATGGAATAATTAAATTTGCAAAAAAAAAAACAGTTCAAAACCCACATAATCGGGATTAAGCGGCATCAAGTGCGACACCTCATTAACTAACAACTTTTAAAGCTAATTATTCGTTTCAGATGGGACCATTTCCATTAACAGCAAAGGGAAAAGCTCCCATTTGCAGATCTAGCTTTCAACAACAAAATAAAAAAACAATGGAAACAGAGCATAGATCTGTACCGGCGTGAACTGCAAGACTCCCGTCCCACCGGAACACCGGGGCTGACTTAATCCCGTCCAGAGCGGGATCCGCCAGCCCCATTCCCCGCACGCAATCAACCGTGCGGACGCCGTCGATGGCCTCGATGCCATCAACGGCCGCCCCCGCCTCCGTGACCGCCGCCGACGCCGCGTCGGCCGCGGAGGCGGAGAGCGCGTGGCGGTCCTTCCCAGCGGCGGACCAGGAGGCCGCCACGACCTGCGCCACCCCGATGTTGCTGCAGTTCCTCCGCGCCTTAGTGCTCAGCTGCCGGACGAAGTTGGGAGGGAACCGGAGGATTAGCGACGACGAGAGGCCGCCGCAGCGAAGGAGCGGCGTGGCTGGAGCACAGGGGCGGCGGGAGGAGGAGGCCGAGGGGGGAGGGGGGAGGCGGCGGAAGGAGGAGGCGGCGGTGGCCATCCGGCGGCGGAGATAGGGTTTTGGGAGGACGAGTGGTCGTCCAGAGGGCGATGTGTGCCTATTTGGCGATCTGTCTTGCGAGGGTCCGTGGAAGTCCGCGTGGGGATGGAGGGGACTTTTATATGCGGTCGTGGTGGGGGATTAGGTAAGGTGATTAAGAGGTGGGGAAATGGTGATTTGGGGATTAAGACAGTTGTGTTGGTTCTTTGCTTTGACTAATTTGATTTATTTTTTTGGACGCCCTTTGGGAACAGCGGGAGGTTGGAGCGTGGATGTCCTGAATTTCTCTAGCGAGTGGTTCCCAGATATTTTGCTAATGCTGCAATTTTGCGTGTATGCCCCTGTAAGCATTTACTCTTGTGATGATGACCCTCGAAGGTCTTTTTTCTTTTTTCCTAAAAAAAATATTGCCAGTTCACGTGACAATTGAATCGTTTTCTTCTTGGATAGACCAAGCAAGCTAGTGTTAAATTTCCTTTTTTATTGCAACCACATTGGAATAATACGCTATATTAATAAAATATAATATATATATATGAGAAAAGGGAGTATGCACCGGCGGGTGCAGCCAGAACAATATGCTATATTAATCAAATATGAAATATATATATATATATATATATGAGAAAAGGGAGTATGCACCGGCGGGTGCAGCCAGTTGGCTGCAACCGGCCATTTTTTTCATTGGTTTTTTATTTTTTTTTTGAAAAAAACTTATGGAGATTTACTTAGTTTATTGTGTGGAATATGTGTTTCAAATTTCATGCAAAACAAACATTCCTAGCATGCCAATCTAGATATGATCAATTTCAATAATTCTGAAACCGTTAAAATGTCATAGCCTTGATGGAGATGATAGAAATGTCGAATTTAGTTTAAATTGGTATGATATCATGGTGATATATAGTGATTTAAATCCCCCTAGGTTTCATTTCAAAAACACAAAAAATCAAAGAAAAAAATGGTCGGGTGCAGCTAGTTAGTTACACCCGCTGGTGCAGCCTCCCAACCCTCTCTCTCTCTCTCTCTATATATATATATAGAGGAGTGATCCTATGAGAGCAAAAAAATGTGAGAGCATGAGAGCATGCATTCTGGACCACATGATTCTGTTTTCTCTCTCCTGGTCTTCTCTCTCCTGGTTGGATTATGTGGTCCAGAATGCATGCTCTCACATTTTTTTGCTCTCATAGGATCACTCATATATATATAGAGGGCCGATCTTATGAGATGAGATTTATGTGAGATGGTGAGATGGGAGATTCTGGACCACTAGTTTCAGCTAGGAGAGAGAACCCATGAGAGAGAATGTTGAAATTAGTAGTCCAGAATCTCCCATCTCACCATCTCACCAAATCTCATCTCATAGGATCACTCTTCTCTCTCTCTCTATATATATATATATATATATATTCCCTTTTGCAGTATATGGACATCAATTTATAATAGTTAGTATGCACATGATGGAGAAGGAAGTGCTTTTGAATTTTCATAAACACGAATACATAGTCGTTTGTATAAGTCTGAATGGATACAGATACATATATTCATATGTTCTCATAATAGTAGTAAATTATTGACACCCAAGTCTTAATCTAAGGATGATATTCTGATGATCGTAATCATTAATCGAAAAATAGGCAAATAGTCATATTTAATTCACGCGTGTCTTTTAGTGGGTTCCCCCCTTATTCTATGAATGAATGAGCATAGATAACACTCTCTCTTGTGCTTGCCCGACCTTGAGACCTGCCCGCCACATAATCTTCGATTGTTGGGGAGCTAACTCGGACCTGGCTTCGGATCAAAGAGGCTTGATCTGAAATTGTTCACCTTCTATCGCGAGCTCCCCACCAACCACTGCAACTCGCAAAGTGTGAATATCTCCGACTACCTCTTGGGATGCATATCATCGCCTCGCCTTCCTTGTTTAGCGATAATCCACACCACATTTGCATGATCTCTTGGAGAAAATCAAAGGATCCATTTGAGAAAGAACACCCTTTTGTTACATTTTTTCTCTTTTGCTTTGGTTCAATTATAACTTTAATATTGGGTTGGAATGATTCCTAAATTTAGCTTCATTTATCTTTTAATCAGCTTTTCCCATGTTAGATTTTTTCCAAAATTGCATGTTCAATTAAGTAATTTTTGTTATTTACAATGAGCTATCGTTCGAAAATTGATTCCAAACATTGCATGTACTTTAGTTGCAATTTATTTATTTTTAATTAAAATTTTGATGAAATTGCACTGGTGTATATGCGATAATTAATCACTTTCAGTTAAATTAGTTGACTTTATTTGAATTTTAACCATATTTCCTATAAAAATTATATTTTAGCAACCAATTTTCTTATTTGATCATTTTTAACACGTATAATTCTTAACATGATTTTCTTTACATTTCGAGGTTCTAAACATCAAAGAGAGATTTTAAGTAATATTTAATATTTTTTAATTGAAATTTGTCACTAAAATCCAAAAAAAAACAGCTTGCTTGGTTCATGAGTTTGGTACAAGGTTTCATCCTATGTATCACGTATCGATCATTCATTTTATGATTGCTTGAATGTTCGAGTTTTGTGTGTATTTCTTTGCAACAACACAAAAATTCTCATTCAAAAGACAAATGCAGATCTCATTAGGAAACAATGGTGGTTTGAATCTCAAGACAAAGTTATACAAACTCAAAATACATATTTAAAACACTGGACAAAGGTCTTAGACTCAAGACCAATGATCAAAGGCTAAGGATATGTTTGGTTACTGGGATGGGGTGGGTTGGGGTAACCTCTTGTGAATAATAGTTGTTTGGATGGTAACGAGGGTTAGAGAGGGTTGGAATAATGAATGTGATGTGATATCACATTGATTTGTGATGGAATTCTAATCCATGAATGGAGGAGATTAAACAGAGTTACCTCGAGGTAACCCGGTAACCAACCGAACCCTAAGGCCCCGTTCGACTACCAGTTTAACCCCCCTTTGGGGGGTTTACCTCCCTTAACCCACTCTTTCTCTCTCCAATGTGGGTCCCACATTTTCTCTTTTTTAATACATTAAATAAAATTAATTCTCTTTCATCCACTCCATCAAAAATAATACATTATATTATCATATCATATAAAAATTATAAACTACTCAACTTCTACTCACTTTTCTAAACTTCAATACAATCACATCACAATAACTACTCACTTTTCCAAATTTCAATATAATCATATCACAATAAACCCACCCCCAGTTTAACCCTATATTCAAACACCAAAAATACAAAAATGGGTTACCCTTTACCAGTTTAACACATCCTAACCCACGTAACAACTGCACCCTAATGGTTTCTAGTATATAGGTATGTGTCATACCAAATGCACTAGTTACCCACCCCATCAAGATCTATGGACCATGAACTAGGTCAAGGAAACAATGAGAGATCTTGTTGTTACATGACATCGAAGATGAGGTCCATATCTACCTTGAGACTAAGTACCTAGCTTTGGATATGCCATTCAGGTGCCTTGGAGGACCCATGCGATTTCAATTAACATCAATTGTGATGTTAATTGAAATCTTGGAAATGTCAATTTGAAGCAATGAGAAGTTAGGGATAGAATATTAGTACCATATTTCTTGGTTTAAACTTTTGGTTGACTTATATATGAGTTCTCCTCTAAATTCATGTAGCAAAAGTCGAAAGGGGGATTGAAGGGACACATGCATGCACGATCTCAAGTTTGGGCTCGGAAGAGTCAATTCGGATCTTGATAGCTTTAGTGCATGTTGCTTTTTACAGGGGTAACCTCTGTAAACTGTATCTGCTCAGACTTTCTCTTCGGGTTGTTCAGGTTCAGCTCTATCTGAGTTGGTATGGCGGCCTTGCCCTTGACAATCTCCCTCATCTCCTGACAAAACTCGTTCATCTCCTGCCTAAAAGTGTCATGTTGCTCAGAAAGAAGGCGGGCTATGCCGTCGAATGTTGGGTTCTCATAGGCTAGCCCATAAGAATCGAACGGGTTGCCTCTCTGGAAGTGAGGCTGCTGTTGGGAAGGATGAGGGGGATACTGTTGAGAGTACTGTTGAGGCTGTTGCTGGTGTTGCCTCCACGGTTGTCCCTGCTGGTAGGGACGGGAACCTGTTGGTAATGTGGATGCTGGTGTGGGAACTGGGACTGCTGCTGATGTTGGTTGTACTGTCCACCCTGAACTAGAGGCTGTTGTTGGGATGAGGCACTTCCGATCGACCATCGGAATCCGGGATGGTCTCTACAGATCTCAAGCTGCGGTCGGTCGTACCAAATCCCGCTGACTTCCATCAACAGCTCCTTCTCAAATGGGGGTGGAGGAAGGACTGTCAGGGCTGCTCCTACCGGTATACCACCATCTGAGTGTCCCAAGATGGTGGTGACTGTACGTAGTGGTTCTACGGCTGCTGGAACGGCTCCGCCTGAATGTGGTGGACCCGTCTTTAGTGGGCGAAGGGCTGGGTCAAGCTGCTATTGTTGGGGTCAGCCTGTGACCTGAGATGGGGCTGAGAAGCTGTCTGTGCCTCATGGATACACATAATCTGGGTCTTTAGGTCACTCAGCGTATGTGACATCTGATCTATTTGTGACATGCCATGGCACTGCTTCTTCTCTATGATCTCGATGTGGTCCAGTTTCTCGCTGATAATGCCCATATCAGTGGGCGACGACTCTGCCTATGATGCGGCTGCTGAAGATGTAGAAGGACCTGCATCGACCCGTGATATCCTCTGATATGTCACGGCCTGGGGTGGGGGCTTCCCCTGAGTGTAGAGTCAGATCTTGGACATGACTGTGTAATTCTCGACCATCTCCTCATAGATAGCCCATACCTGATCCTCATCCTTCGTAAAATAGGACCTCCCACAGGATGTGTTCATGAGCCCCTGCAACTCTAGTGTCAGCCTACAAAAGAAACTCTGCACGAGGTTGGGCTTGGATATATCATGGTGTGGACACTAGTCGATAAGCTCTCTGAAGCGATCCAATGCTTCATGAAACTGCTTGTTGAGAAGCATGGATAAGTTGTTGATGAGGGCTCGCGCTGCGTTTGTCCGACCAAGTGGATAGTACTTATTCAAGTACTTATTCCGGAGTTGTTCCCACGAAGTCATGTATCTCCCCAAATGCTTCAGCCAGTAGGCTGCTCTGTCGACGAGGGAGAACGAAAAGGCCATCATATTTATGGTATCCTCATCCACGAATCTGTCGTGACCATGCTGTAGATCATCTCAAACTCTTGGAGATGTAGATGCGGCTCCTCGATGGCTAGCCCGTGAAATCTGGGCAATAGCTGGATCGTCTGAGGAGGGAGCTTGAAGTCTCCCAGAATGGCAGGAAGCTGAATCCAACGGTGTGTTAGAGTTGCACCAGGGTTGTGCAACTCTCTCATCGGGCGGGCTGGTCGGACTGGCTTATGTGGCTCCCCCAGCTGTCCTCCATCTCCTCCTCCTAGCTTTGGAATATCTCCTCCACCGGCTCTTTTCTACTCTCCTCTGTCTGCTCGCATCCATTCCATCTCCCTGCGCATATCGGCCATGAAAGCTCCCTGATCTCGGATTCGTCGTTGCATAGTCTCCAGGGAAGCTAACAGGGTGTTGTTGATGGTACCCTGGTCAAGAACATATGTGTGAGTCTGGACGGGTCCATCGGTGCGCTCCTCGCTGCTGGCTATATCTTGGGTCTCTACAAAGGTAAAAGACCCGAACTCAGGCCCTGTCAAATGTACAAATATATGCGGTTTCTGCTCGGACACCTCGGGACTGGTAGAAGGGTGGTCGAGGGAGAACAGGGCGGAGTCAAACTCGGGTTCGGAGAGCAGGTCTGGGCTCTCACGAACCAACCTAGATGAATGGGGCAGAGTGCTCAAAAGCGGTGCAACCAAGGGCTGCCTAAGGGACTTCCGGCCCATCATCGTGATGTGGAGAGGAATGCGGATGGGATCTAGAAACAAGCAAGATCATGAAAATAAAACCCCAATTCACCTACTCAACACTAAGCTGATGATCGTAAAAGTTTGGTCTTTATCTTATCGATTTTATTAGGTGATAATTCAGTCTATCAGAGCGATTAAGCAAGCTGGTAGGAACCCGACGCTCTCAGGATACTGGCCCAATCTCGAAGCTAGATCTTTCCCAGCCAGTACAAAGTTGCGGGCCGTTTATCGGCTACCCGATCAACTCGTTATGTAAAGGATATCACGGCCCGTTTTACCGGAAACCGGAGCGATCCTCACTGGAGAACGACTAACCCCGAATCAGTAGTCTGAAGAAAGGTCGAGTATGACTCTAGCCTAGTATGCGGGTCACTCTCTCGCGCATGCAAACCAACCAAGGAGGGGATTGCTCTCCCAAGACAGATTTTTCAGGCGAGTGTCTTTTATGATCAAGTGAGTTTAGCGGTCCCAATTTTATGGTTTTCACTTTTTATGTATTTTTCAATAATCAAACAAATGCCTAACGGATTTTTCGATCTCGTAGTTATTTTAAGTCCAAAAACAGGGGGAGAAGTCAAAAAAGCTGATGCGCTGTCAAACAGAATGATGCATGCAAAGTCAGAAATGCATACCTGTCACCAGCACTCTACATGCAGGGTGATCCACACATGATATAAAAGACAGAAATTAAACTACATATATGATGCATGAAGAAAACGACCTTAGACGAAAAATTTCTACACACGAAGAACAGTAGCTAATAGGTCAAAGAGAGAGGTCAGAGTCCGATCTCTGACGCCGATCGGTGTCCGCCACAACGGATTTTGCACGCGCTGTATACGGCCTCTAGCGGCACATGACCTCTCAATTGACCAAATTAGCTTTTTCTTCTGATTTAATTAATTAAGTCCACTTAACGATCTACAGATGCAGGCAGATAATTAGGGTTGGGACCTTAATTAATTACATCACAATCAATTATAAAATCCTAAGTCTAGGGGCTAAATCTTTCGAGAATAAAGTAAAAGACAAGCCGAAAAAGCAAAATCAGCAAAAATTACGGTGAGGTCCCCCCCGAGCACACCGGTGCTCAGCGAAACAGATTCCGATAAATGCCAAGTGTCCAAGAGTCTCTGGTCTTGTATTATTATAATAATAGAATAAAAAATGCTAAAAGTCCTCCAAATCCTATGCTCCTCTTCTCCTATGCTCTCCTGCTGCTCGATGAAGAAAAGAGCCACCTCCGCTTCGCTCGGGTGCGCCGGCGCTCCTAGGAATACTGCCCTCGCTCGTCGGGCCCCCGCAAGAAATAGAGAAACAAAAGAGATGTCAGATCACCGTTATGAAAAATAAAATTAGAAACAAATAAATAAAGAGAAATAAAAACAAAAATAAAAAGCAAGCAAGCAAAGAAAAGGAAAATAAAAAGAAAAATAAAAACAGAAAGCCGACTACTAAGCCTGCTCCCCAGCAACAGCGCCATTCTGATGACGACCCCAAACAACTCGGGCTAAGTAATATCGAAGGTCGTTGCGACCCGAATTACTAGGCACGATCAACTAGAAAAATCAAACCACCAATCAGAGCAAACAAGCACAAAAATCAAGGCAAGCAGTCTTGCTATTTATTTAACCTGGTATAGCCACCAGGATCAAACAGAAGGAGCACGAGGTAGTCCTACGAAGTAGTCGAGAAATCAAAGAAATAAATGTATTTTTGGTGGTTTTCGATTTTTATTTTTTTTATATTTTCTTTTAAGAAAGAGAATAAGAAAATAAAAACAAACACAACACAACAACTTTTTATTATAGTCTAAAAAGCTCAAAAATTCAAAATAAAATTATTTTTGTTTTTTAAATATTCAAGTATTTTTGGGTATTTTATGGGCTTTTCCAGATTTTTTATATAATTTTCTAAAAATAAAAGAAAGGCAAAACTAACAAAAAGTGTACAACCTTGATAGAAAGGCAATTTTAAAATATTTAAAATGCCTCTAAATTCCTAACAATAATTTTATGTGAAAATAGAAAATAAAATTTTACTACATAGCTTGATTTTTTTTATTTTTATGGAATTTTTAATGATTATAAGGTTTTTAGTCTTTTGTAATTTTTAGGTGTTTTATAAAAGATAATAAAATGGAAATGCTACATAAATTAAAACACAACAAAACAAGCACACAGGATTTTTTTAGAATTTTTAAAATTATTTTTATATTTTTTATGGGTTTTCTAAAATAGACAGAAGCAATTTTTAGGGTTTTTATTTTTACAAAATAACAAATAAACTCAAAATACGTCAGAAAAATTACCAAAATATTACACAGTAGCAGGAGCTACTAGAAATTTTTTAGGAATTTTGGAGTAATTTTGATAGTTATTTAATTAAAAACTAAACACACAGGTTGTAGGGACTTAAACGTAATTATTTTAAGTCACTGGATTAAACAATAATAAGCATAAAAAGTCTAGGGTCGAATCTACAACTTTTCCAATTAATTCAAGCACATGCGTCAAATCCACGTTCGCAGGGCATAAATGCAATTTCAGAAAATATCCATTCAAACATCAACACAGGAAATGTTCAGGGAAAATAATGCAAATACACCACAGTTCACATAAAGAAGCACGTGTTTCCATATAGGAAGGACTAAATAGCAAATAACAGAAACTCTAGGGACTGGAATGCCAATAAGTTCAACTATAACTTTATTTTACAGACTAAAACGTAAAAAAACAAATGCAGAGTAAAACGAGATATATACCCTGACAGCACGTGAGGCGCGCATGGAGGGGGGCATGTGGCGGCCGCTGATGAAGGCTTGACGTGAGGCTCTGATGGACATCAGGTGTCAGATCTGACGGTCCAGACCTGGTCGAGGATATAGGGCGTGCGTGGACGTCAGATCTGACAATCCAACGGCCTGACGCATCTGCTATGGTTGTGGTCCGGATGAGATCTGGAAGTACGGGGTTGATCCAACGGTGATGGATCAACCTAGACGAACAGCTCCGGGGTGAACTTCATCGGAGCCTAGGAGGAGATCCTCAGCCTCGATGATCGATTGAGAAGCGTTGGATGGTTCGTGGAATGCTTCCGCGTCGACTGAACGGCTCAGATGGAGGTCCCACCGGCTGGATAGGCGCGACGATGATGGTGGCTTGGAGGCACTCCGACGAGCCCTGGGATGGATGGAATGAGGGCTCCCAACACGTGCAAAGACCTGCAAAAGGTAGCTCGGACTCGGAGCTACGCTCCGGTCTGGGTTATTTGAACCAGAGAGCAAAGAAGCGAAGTGGGGCACTGGTCGATCTCCAGCGAAGGCGATGGAGGAGATTCAAATCCTAATCTCGACCTAATGGACGAGGGTCAGGGTGATCAGGGTGCGGAGCGAGATGGGGGATGAGCGTGCGGGTGTATCGGAGCGGTTGGGAATGGGTAGCAGGGCTCCGATCGGCTGGTCGGAGCTGGCGAACGTGTGGCGGCGAACAAATGAAAGATTCGATCAACTGGAAAATGCGAAGGATAGAAGGGATACCTGAAGGTCTAGGAGTGATCCTGAGCTCCGGGCGAAGGTGGTCGTCGGGGTAATGGCCTCGACCGAGCTGCGGAAGGTGGGGTAGGCTATTCACGGCGGAGCTCCGGCCACGATGGTCGAGCGTCGGCTCTGCTGCACCAAATCGGCCGCCAAGCGGCGCTCCAGGCAGTTGCCACTCAGTTGGAGGTGGCTAGGGAAAGAAATGGGAGCGAGGCATGAGCTGTCGTCCTGGGGGAGCGGATGAGAGGTTAAATAGCAATCCCAGAAGGCTGCAAGAAACAGACAAGGGCGCATGAACCAAGGAAGATCCGCATCTCTCTAGGGATCCGCGAGGGTCTTGGATCCATGGGGAAGATGCGGGTGAAAAATCAGGGCGAAAGGCTGCGCGACCCGCCTGGGAAAATTTGGAGAATAAGGTCCGGTGACGCAGTCGGGTCGGGTCAAGACCTGGAAGAGGGGGTTGACCCGGGTCAACATGCCTGCGTGGACCTATCAGAAGCGGCGGGGGAAGAAGACAAAAACCTCTACAGGACAAAATAGTAAGGAAAATAAAAGATAAAGGGTTTTTATCACTTGTGCCCCTCCGAGTTATCGCAATATCCGTTATGTCCCTATCTTTTTGGTAATATCAGTTGTGCCCCTCACTTCTTTCTCCGTTATCACTTGTGCCCTTCCGTTAGATTGACCGTCAAAAAGTTGACTTAACCATGGTTTTTTCAAACCTTGGTGTAGTTAAGAGGGATATTATTGCCCAGACATCTCCTTCATCTTCTTCCTCCTCAGGAACCCTTCTAAGTGCATCTACGGGAAGCAGGGTCAATTTTACAAGGGCTTCGATCTCTCCTCTGTGCTCAATTGCGAGGACACACCGACGATGGTCGACCTCCCGATTTCCATGTTCAACAACACGGAGTTCGACTACATAATGTCCTGCTGCTGCAACGACATCATCCTTTCGAATATCATGGACGAGACAAAGTTGCGATCTGCCTTCCAAATGGAGGTGAGGAAGATGCCACCGCACATGAACCGCCCTGACCTCATGCCGCTGCTAAAATGACACATCTCGAGATCGGAGAACACAATGAACCCCACGTACAACTGCTCGATCCACGTCAACCTGTCGATGTTCCCGACCCCAGCGGGCTCCCGACTTCTGCGTCTGTAATCGCGAGTTGGCAGGTGGTCTGCAATATCATTGTGGAGAAGTGGAGCCGAGCCGAGGGAGGGGGCACGGGGGCGGTGGGGGAAGGTGCGAGGGGGGGGGGGGAGGAGCAGTGGGAGGGGGCACGAGGGCGGCGGGGTGGGGGGGTGGGGGGGTGGGGGAGGAGGCACGGGGGAGGGGCAGTGGGGGGCGCGGGGTGGCGGGGCCGAGGGCAGCGGGGGGCACGGTGCAGGGGGCAGGGGGAGGTGCAGCGGCAGGCGAGGGTGACGGGGGGGGGGGGGGGGGGGGGTGCAGGGGTCGGGGGTGGGGGTGGGGCAGGGCGGGAGGCGAAGGGGGGAGGTGCGGGGGCGCAGTACAGGGGGGCAGAGGGGAGGTGCAGGGGACGGAGGGGGGAGGTGCGGGGGCGGAGGAGGAGGAGGATGGATGCAGGAGAGCTCAAGGAGGAGGAGGAGGGAGGAGCTATGGAGGAGGAAGAGAAGGGAGGAAGAGGAAGAAGATGGGAGGAAGAAGACGGGGGAGGAGGACTTTTCTATCCTTTTTTTTAATTTAATTCCATCTGTGTCCTTGAAGTTAACGTCTGTTTGTGTTGGTTATGGACAGTCACTAACCCGAGGGCACACGTGATAGATTAGCAAGAAGTGAGGGGCACAACTGATATTACCAAAAAGATAGGGGCATAACTGATATAGCGATATCTCGGAGGGGCACAAGTGATAAAATCCCAAAGATAAATAGATTAGAAATAATAAATGAATTTCAATTAAAAAATGAATAAAATAAAAAATGTTTATTATTTTTCAAGGAATTTTTCTGTGATTTTTATTTATTTTTATGAAAAATAAACTTACTCTATATACAGTATATTGTATTATATACATGTATAATATACCTATGTATTTTGTACAATTATTTTTAATTTATTATTTTTACAAAATATCCCAATTTTATATTTTATTTATTTACAATATAATCTTTGGAGTATGAAATAATTTTTGTTTTATTTTTATTATTTATTTACATGTATAAACTAAATAGAGAAGGAAATAAATATACACGTTTTATGTACAGAGAAGAGAGATTTTTATTTTACTTTTATTTTATTTTTCTGATTTTTATTTTATTTTTAAGAATATATACAAGGAGGTAAAAACATATTTTTGTTTTTATTTTGGCAAAAATAATTATTTTATTTACACTCATGATATGTATAGTATAGAGTAGGCCCATCCCTCTCTACTAGTTTATTTGACGATCATCCCAATGCTTGGCCCTCTCTTGGGATTCGAGTCACTCTATATTTATTCTAAATACCTCCTTTCTTTTTCTTTTTCTTTATTCTTTTATTTTTGCACAAATACATGTTAATTATGTAATATTAACACATGCATGCATATTGCTAACTTATTGTATTTACATATATTTATATGATTCTTTGCCAAGATAAATAGCTAAAATAAAAGAATAAAGAGTGATGATCAGGGATTCATCAGTTACCTGCACTATTGTAGTGATTATTATTCTTATCCAATTGATAGTGATTTAATATTCATTTTTCATTTTGAAAGATCAATATCTTTATACTAGAAATCATAATATCGAAATAGAAGAAAGCGGGCAACAAGTTGCGCCGCTAGTCATTTTAGAATTGAAAACCCAATCCACTTAGTATATCTGTCAATATTCATAACTATATTCATATGCAAATATTAAAATAGACACAGACAATGATTATACCTTCTATTTGACCATTTTTATCTCTGTTTTCCACTCTTTGTAGGAGTCCGATAACATCCTAACTATTTATGTAAACACAAACGTCTGAATCATGAAGACGACAACTACCAATCCAAACCAACAGGCTTCATCAGTTACATGCGCTCACTCATATTACTAGACAATACATTTAATTTTTATCAAATATAATCATACAAGCAAAATCATATTACATATTCAGCAGTGCAGAGTTGTGACGCCATACGTAGTGAACGATATATATTCGTATTGCCACAGGCAATCTTTTAGTTATTTTATCAGGTGGTCTTCTTAGTGTTAGCCTTCCATTCCTCTATATCGGCAGCGACTCTCTTCTGGACGCTCTCTTCAAATCCCGGATATGGCTCATACTCGAACAGTATCTGCAAAACCTGCAAAAATATAAACGAACAAAAAAAATCGAGAGTACATGTCTAAATATCTACACATGTTTGTGTCTTTCCTATATAAGATTCGAGGAAATTACATATCAACTTACCTGTAATGAGATAAAGAAGGGATGCAACACCACAGCTTCGAAGGGGTTCTGCAGGATATTCGGAGCTCGCTTCTGTTGGAGGAAGCTCGACGTTTTATCGTTTATTTTATTATTACGTAAACTAAGATTATATACAGAATAATAAAAAAGGTTACCTCAAATTTTGCATGACCTAAGACTCCGAATATCCAAAGTACGAATTCAGTTGAAACTACCACCTGTAAGATTTTCAAATAGATGTCAATACTCGAGAGGTCGCGTGCATAAATGTCGACTTTGATTCTAAAGCCACGTTGGAAAAAGCAACGAACACGAAATAGTATACATATGTAAATTCATGGTTAGTAATTAACAGGAACCTTGCAGGAAAGAGAGTAGCCCAGTGAGCTGGCGAGAAGGCTGCTCCCCACCCAACTGAGGAAGACGAGAGCGGCAGCGAGCGAGCCCGCTCTGACATCGATGGACACGTAGAGAAATGCGTAGAAGAGTGTGAGTAGGAAGCCGTAGTTGAGGACGAGGACGTCGGCGACAACCGAGGGCACAAGAGAGGCAACGGTAGGAGCCGCGTGTAATAGAGGTGGGGTGAAGTGGAGCATGAGGATGCCGAAGAAGACGATGGGCCATGCGGAGACTCCGTGAATGAATATATTGATGGGATTGGAATGGTGGGCGCGGTAAAAGGCGTAGTTCTTCTCGAAGTCGAGCAGTCCGCTTCCTCTCGCCATTGCTAGGGTTTCACAGACCCAGATGGAGCACACCGGTATAGAGAGAGAGTTGATATTATGGAGAAACACCTTCCTTCTGCAGGTGATATATATTGGCGCCGGTGCCCGCAAATGAACGAATGGGATTCTCTCTAGAGGGATGATCTGGATCGCCAATCAACGATTTAGCGATTGTGATCATTTCTCAGATAAAAAATAGGGATCTGACAATCAGACGTTTGTTATATCTGCTATCCGAGACAAGATTCCTTGCTCCATGCTCCAAAACAGAAATATGGTCTTATATGGCTTATCATCAGTCAATTTAATATATATTCTCCACCGTCTAGCAGGTTGAGGACCCTGATAGTTCTAGAATGCCAGCCTTTAATTTGTCTTCATGTAACCTAATCCCAAATTCTATAATCCCAACCGTGCCCGACTTTATTTAATTTAAGTTTAAGTAAATTTAGTTTAACGGGGACATTTAATTTGCACGTAAATGCAGTTCTACTATCAGCTTCACCATAATGCAGATTTTCCACGTAGACGAGTCACATACACACACGTGTGAGTGTCTACATACATACATACATACATACATACATACATACATACATACATACATACATACATACATACATACATACATACATACATACATACATACATACATACATACATACATACATACATACATACATACATACATACATACATACATACATACATACATACATACATACATACATACATACATACATACATACATACATACATACATACATACATACATACATACATATATATATATATATATATATATATAGGGAGCCTTTCAAATAGGACACGGTCCTTCCATCTCTAAGGAAGACCAAACAATTTGGTCATTAGATCTACATTCAACGGATGTGATCGAAACCACTTCGTTATACAAAATTAGATTTGCAATAACTATTCGTTCCTAATTTTTAGGGAGGTCAAATACAGAAATTCTGAGGAAAGAGAGAGCCACAATCATGTTAAAATGTTATATCCTCGAGAGATTTTTTGTACATAAAAGTTACATATTATACAAACTCAGTAAACTAAAATACAAAATAAAGGTAATTTTCAGTTAACTAGCACTGTATTATACAAATATTCACACATCTCTCTGTCCATATTTTTAGGAGGGTTGTTATGGAAACTTCAATCGAATGTGCTCTATAAATATAAATATTTCTCTTATCTCTCCATTGAAGATTTGCAATAACCATCTGTTCCTAATTTTTTGGGATGTCAAATACAAAAATTTTGAGGAAAGAAGAAGACACAATTATGTTAAAATGTGATATCCTCGAAGGATTTTATCGTACAAAATAAAGTACATATTATAAAAACTCAAAAATTAGAATACAAATCAAAATTTAATTTCCATATAATTATTATTGTATTATACAAATATAATATTCACGCATCACTCTATCCCTATTTTTAGGGAGGGTTGTTATCAAAGTTTCAGTTTTGTGTATCAAATTGAAATTTTATGAGTTATAGTTATTTTTGTAAATTTAGTTTCATATCACACAGTGATTGTTTTGTATATTATACAACTTACATTTGTAACTGGGAAACAAAATAACTAAAATTTTCTCTCAAATTTCATTTGGTATGAATTATAACTAAATCATTCCACCAAGGACCAAATAGTAACGTCCACCGATAAATGCTTCACAATCATCTTGTTCCGTTGCCATCAGGGACAAATTCACCAGTGTTTTCATTAAAAAATAAATTTGTAAAATAAAATAAGAGTTTAGAGAGCTAAAATGCAAACCAAAATATGGTACCTTATTTTTTATTGTGATGAAAATTGACTTGAACGGTTTTTTGGGGAAAGTACATATATGCTGGAAGAAATTCCTGATAATAATCATTCTCGATTTGTATGGAAATCAGTTACTTCCATAAATTTTAGCTAAGGCTGTTATTGATCGGTGGTTTCAGGTATATAAAGTGGTTTTACTTCTAACCGTGGATTCTATTATATTGTCAATCCAATGGACGACGGCATTGACCTTCCATATGAAAGGAAAGACCAAGTCCTATTTGAAAGATATCCTATATATATATATATGTATATGGGAAAAAGGAGCCTACCTCGGCGGGTGCAGGTATCTCCCTACACCCGACCTAATTTTTCATTATTTTTTGATTTTTTTGAAATGAAACCTTGGGGGATTTAGATCACCATGTATCACCATATTGTCATTCTAAATTCAACTTAATTAGAGACTTCTATCATCTCCATCAAGACCACCAAATTTTATCGGTCTCAGAATTGCTGAAATCAACCATGTCTAGATGAACATATTAGGAATGTTTGTTTTGCATGAAACTTGAAACACATATTCCCCTTAACATATTAAGTAAATCCCCCAACTTTTATTTCAAAAAAAATAAAAAAATAGTCGAAAAATGGGGTGGGTGCAGGGAGTTTCCTACACCGCAGGGTGCAGGCTCCCTGCCCCCTATATATATATATATGGAAAAATGGGGCTGTCCCCACCCTATTTTTCGCAAAATTTTTTTAATTTTTTTGAAAAATATCATCATGTATATTCATCCCTATATCCCTCCTATATGCCATTTGAATTTCGTCAGAAACAGAGACTCCTAAGGCCTCCATCAAGACGTCATTTGGAAAAATGGGGTTGTCCCCACCCCATTTTTCGCAAAATTTTTTTATTTTTTTGGAAAAATATCACCATGTATATTCATCCCTATATCCCTCCTATATGCCATTTGAATTTCGTCAGAAACAGAGACTCCTAAAGCCTCCATCAAGACGTCATTTTTTTAACAATCGCAGGATTTTTTAAATCGACCATGTCTGGATGGAGGCCGCAGGAGGATGGATGCAGGAGAGCTCAAGGAGGAGGAGGAGGGAGGAGCTATGGAGGAGGAAGAGAAGGGAGGAAGAGGAAGAAGATGGGAGGAAGAAGACGGGGGAGGAGGACTTTTCTATCCTTTTTTTTAATTTAATTCCATCTGTGTCCTTGAAGTTAACGTCTGTTTGTGTTGGTTATGGACAGTCACTAACCCGAGGGCACACGTGATAGATTAGCAAGAAGTGAGGGGCACAACTGATATTACCAAAAAGATAGGGGCATAACTGATATAGCGATATCTCGGAGGGGCACAAGTGATAAAATCCCAAAGATAAATAGATTAGAAATAATAAATGAATTTCAATTAAAAAATGAATAAAATAAAAAATGTTTATTATTTTTCAAGGAATTTTTCTGTGATTTTTATTTATTTTTATGAAAAATAAACCTACTCTATATACAGTATATTGTATTATATACATGTATAATATACCTATGTATTTTGTACAATTATTTTTAATTTATTATTTTTACAAAAATATCCCAATTTTATATTTTATTTATTTACAATATAATCTTTGGAGTATGAAATAATTTTTGTTTTATTTTTATTATTTATTTACATGTATAAACTAAATAGAGAAGGAAATAAATATACACGTTTTATGTACAGAGAAGAGAGATTTTTATTTTACTTTTATTTTATTTTTCTGATTTTTATTTTATTTTTAAGAATATATACAAGGAGGTAAAAACATATTTTTGTTTTTATTTTGGAAAAAATAATTATTTATTTACACTCATGATATGTATAGTATAGAGTAGGCCCCATCCCTCTCTACTAGTTTTATTTGACGATCATCCCAATGCTTGGCCCTCTCTTGGGATTCGAGTCACTCTATATTTATTCTAAATACCTCCTTTCTTTTTCTTTTTCTTTATTCTTTTATTTTTGCACAAATACATGTTAATTATGTAATATTAACACATGCATGCATATTGCTAACTTATTGTATTTACATATATTTATATGATTCTTTGCCAAGATAAATAGCTAAAATAAAAGAATAAAGAGTGATGATCAGGGATTCATCAGTTACCTGCACTATTGTAGTGATTATTATTCTTATCCAATTGATAGTGATTTAATATTCATTTTTCATTTTGAAAGATCAATATCTTTATACTAGAAATCATAATATCGAAATAGAAGAAAGCGGGCAACAAGTTGCGCCGCTAGTCATTTTAGAATTGAAAACCCAATCCACTTAGTATATCTGTCAATATTCATAACTATATTCATATGCAAATATTAAAATAGACACAGACAATGATTATACCTTCTATTTGACCATTTTTATCTCTGTTTTCCACTCTTTGTAGGAGTCCGATAACATCCTAACTATTTATGTAAACACAAACGTCTGAATCATGAAGACGACAACTACCAATCCAAACCAACAGGCTTCATCAGTTACATGCGCTCACTCATATTACTAGACAATACATTTAATTTTTATCAAATATAATCATACAAGCAAAATCATATTACATATTCAGCAGTGCAGAGTTGTGACACCATACGTAGTGAACGATATATATTCGTATTGCCACAGGCAATCTTTTAGTTATTTTATCAGGTGGTCTTCTTAGTGTTAGCCTTCCATTCCTCTATATCGGCAACGACTCTCTTCTGGACGCTCTCTTCAAATCCCGGATATGGCTCATACTCGAACAGTATCTGCAAAACCTGCAAAAATATAAACGAACAAAAAAAATCGAGAGTACATGTCTAAATATCTACACATGTTTGTGTCTTTCCTATATAAGATTCGAGGAAATTACATATCAACTTACCTGTAATGAGATAAAGAAGGGATGCAACACCACAGCTTCGAAGGGGTTCTGCAGGATATTCGGAGCTCGCTTCTGTTGGAGGAAGCTCGACGTTTTATCGTTTATTTTATTATTACGTAAACTAAGATTATATACAGAATAATAAAAAAGGTTACCTCAAATTTTGCATGACCTAAGACTCCGAATATCCAAAGTACGAATTCAGTTGAAACTACCACCTGTAAGATTTTCAAATAGATGTCAATACTCGAGAGGTCGCGTGCATAAATGTCGACTTTGATTCTAAAGCCACGTTGGAAAAAGCAACGAACACGAAATAGTATACATATGTAAATTCATGGTTAGTAATTAACAGGAACCTTGCAGGAAAGAGAGTAGCCCAGTGAGCTGGCGAGAAGGCTGCTCCCCACCCAACTGAGGAAGACGAGAGCGGCAGCGAGCGAGCCCGCTCTGACATCGATGGACACGTAGAGAAATGCGTAGAAGAGTGTGAGTAGGAAGCCGTAGTTGAGGACGAGGACGTCGGCGACAACCGAGGGCACAAGAGAGGCAACGGTAGGAGCCGCGTGTAATAGAGGTGGGGTGAAGTGGAGCATGAGGATGCCGAAGAAGACGATGGGCCATGCGGAGACTCCGTGAATGAATATATTGATGGGATTGGAATGGTGGGCGCGGTAAAAGGCGTAGTTCTTCTCGAAGTCGAGCAGTCCGCTTCCTCTCGCCATTGCTAGGGTTTCACAGACCCAGATGGAGCACACCGGTATAGAGAGAGAGTTGATATTATGGAGAAACACCTTCCTTCTGCAGGTGATATATATTGGCGCCGGTGCCCGCAAATGAACGAATGGGATTCTCTCTAGAGGGATGATCTGGATCGCCAATCAACGATTTAGCGATTGTGATCATTTCTCAGATAAAAAATAGGGATCTGACAATCAGACGTTTGTTATATCTGCTATCCGAGACAAGATTCCTTGCTCCATGCTCCAAAACAGAAATATGGTCTTATATGGCTTATCATCAGTCAATTTAATATATATTCTCCACCGTCTAGCAGGTTGAGGACCCTGATAGTTCTAGAATGCCAGCCTTTAATTTGTCTTCATGTAACCTAATCCCAAATTCTATAATCCCAACCGTGCCCGACTTTATTTAATTTAAGTTTAAGTAAATTTAGTTTAACGGGGACATTTAATTTGCACGTAAATGCAGTTCTACTATCAGCTTCACCATAATGCAGATTTTCCACGTAGACGAGTCACATACACACACGTGTGAGTGTCTACATACATACATACATACATACATACATACATACATACATACATACATACATACATACATACATACATACATACATACATACATACATACATACATACATACATACATACATACATACATACATACATACATATATATATATATATATATATAGGGAGCCTTTCAAATAGGACACGGTCCTTCCATCTCTAAGGAAGACCAAACAATTTGGTCATTAGATCTACATTCAACGGATGTGATCGAAACCACTTCGTTATACAAAATTAGATTTGCAATAACTATTCGTTCCTAATTTTTAGGGAGGTCAAATACAGAAATTCTGAGGAAAGAGAGAGCCACAATCATGTTAAAATGTTATATCCTCGAGAGATTTTTTGTACATAAAAGTTACATATTATACAAACTCAGTAAACTAAAATACAAAATAAAGGTAATTTTCAGTTAACTAGCACTGTATTATACAAATATTCACACATCTCTCTGTCCATATTTTTAGGAGGGTTGTTATGGAAACTTCAATCGAATGTGCTCTATAAATATAAATATTTCTCTTATCTCTCCATTGAAGATTTGCAATAACCATCTGATCCTAATTTTTTGGGATGTCAAATACAAAAATTTTGAGGAAAGAAGAAGACACAATTATGTTAAAATGTGATATCCTCGAAGGATTTTATCGTACAAAATAAAGTACATATTATAAAAACTCAAAAATTAGAATACAAATCAAAATTTAATTTCCATATAATTATTATTGTATTATACAAATATAATATTCACGCATCACTCTATCCCTATTTTTAGGGAGGGTTGTTATCAAAGTTTCAGTTTTGTGTATCAAATTGAAATTTTATGAGTTATAGTTATTTTTGTAAATTTAGTTTCATATCACACAGTGATTGTTTTGTATATTATACAACTTACATTTGTAACTGGGAAACAAAATAACTAAAATTTTCTCTCAAATTTCATTTGGTATGAATTATAACTAAATCATTCCACCAAGGACCAAATAGTAACGTCCACCGATAAATGCTTCACAATCATCTTGTTCCGTTGCCATCAGGGACAAATTCACCAGTGTTTTCATTAAAAAATAAATTTGTAAAATAAAATAAGAGTTTAGAGAGCTAAAATGCAAACCAAAATATGGTACCTTATTTTTTTATTGTGATGAAAATTGACTTGAACGGTTTTTTGGGGAAAGTACATATATGCTGGAAGAAATTCCTGATAATAATCATTCTCGATTTGTATGGAAATCAGTTACTTCCATAAATTTTAGCTAAGGCTGTTATTGATCGGTGGTTTCAGGTATATAAAGTGGTTTTACTTCTAACCGTGGATTCTATTATATTGTCAATCCAATGGACGACGGCATTGACCTTCCATATGAAAGGAAAGACCAAGTCCTATTTGAAAGATATCCTATATATATATATGTATATGGGAAAAAGGAGCCTACCTCGGCGGGTGCAGGTATCTCCCTACACCCGACCTAATTTTTCATTATTTTTTGATTTTTTTGAAATGAAACCTTGGGGGATTTAGATCACCATGTATCACCATATTGTCATTCTAAATTCAACTTAATTAGAGACTTCTATCATCTCCATCAAGACCACCAAATTTTATCGGTCTCAGAATTGCTGAAATCAACCATGTCTAGATGAACATATTAGGAATGTTTGTTTTGCATGAAACTTGAAACACATATTCCCCTTAACATATTAAGTAAATCCCCCAACTTTTATTTCAAAAAAAAATAAAAAAATAGTCGAAAAATGGGGTGGGTGCAGGGAGTTTCCTACACCGCAGGGTGCAGGCTCCCTGCCCCCTATATATATATATATGGAAAAATGGGGCTGTCCCCACCCTATTTTTCGCAAAATTTTTTTAATTTTTTTGAAAAATATCATCATGTATATTCATCCCTATATCCCTCCTATATGCCATTTGAATTTCGTCAGAAACAGAGACTCCTAAGGCCTCCATCAAGACGTCATTTGGAAAAATGGGGTTGTCCCCACCCCATTTTTCGCAAAATTTTTTTATTTTTTTGGAAAAATATCACCATGTATATTCATCCCTATATCCCTCCTATATGCCATTTGAATTTCGTCAGAAACAGAGACTCCTAAAGCCTCCATCAAGACGTCATTTTTTTAACAATCGCAGGATTTTTTAAATCGACCATGTCTGGATGGAGGCCGCAGGAGGATGGATGCAGGAGAGCTCAAGGAGGAGGAGGAGGGAGGAGCTATGGAGGAGGAAGAGAAGGGAGGAAGAGGAAGAAGATGGGAGGAAGAAGACGGGGGAGGAGGACTTTTCTATCCTTTTTTTTAATTTAATTCCATCTGTGTCCTTGAAGTTAACGTCTGTTTGTGTTGGTTATGGACAGTCACTAACCCGAGGGCACACGTGATAGATTAGCAAGAAGTGAGGGGCACAACTGATATTACCAAAAAGATAGGGGCATAACTGATATAGCGATATCTCGGAGGGGCACAAGTGATAAAATCCCAAAGATAAATAGATTAGAAATAATAAATGAATTTCAATTAAAAAATGAATAAAATAAAAAATGTTTATTATTTTTCAAGGAATTTTTCTGTGATTTTTATTTATTTTTATGAAAAATAAACCTACTCTATATACAGTATATTGTATTATATACATGTATAATATACCTATGTATTTTGTACAATTATTTTTAATTTATTATTTTTACAAAAATATCCCAATTTTATATTTTATTTATTTACAATATAATCTTTGGAGTATGAAATAATTTTTGTTTTATTTTTATTATTTATTTACATGTATAAACTAAATAGAGAAGGAAATAAATATACACGTTTTATGTACAGAGAAGAGAGATTTTTATTTTACTTTTATTTTATTTTTCTGATTTTTATTTTATTTTTAAGAATATATACAAGGAGGTAAAAACATATTTTTGTTTTTATTTTGGCAAAAATAATTATTTATTTACACTCATGATATGTATAGTATAGAGTAGGCCCCATCCCTCTCTACTAGTTTTATTTGACGATCATCCCAATGCTTGGCCCTCTCTTGGGATTCGAGTCACTCTATATTTATTCTAAATACCTCCTTTCTTTTTCTTTTTCTTTATTCTTTTATTTTTGCACAAATACATGTTAATTATGTAATATTAACACATGCATGCATATTGCTAACTTATTGTATTTACATATATTTATATGATTCTTTGCCAAGATAAATAGCTAAAATAAAAGAATAAAGAGTGATGATCAGGGATTCATCAGTTACCTGCACTATTGTAGTGATTATTATTCTTATCCAATTGATAGTGATTTAATATTCATTTTTCATTTTGAAAGATCAATATCTTTATACTAGAAATCATAATATCGAAATAGAAGAAAGCGGGCAACAAGTTGCGCCGCTAGTCATTTTAGAATTGAAAACCCAATCCACTTAGTATATCTGTCAATATTCATAACTATATTCATATGCAAATATTAAAATAGACACAGACAATGATTATACCTTCTATTTGACCATTTTTATCTCTGTTTTCCACTCTTTGTAGGAGTCCGATAACATCCTAACTATTTATGTAAACACAAACGTCTGAATCATGAAGACGACAACTACCAATCCAAACCAACAGGCTTCATCAGTTACATGCGCTCACTCATATTACTAGACAATACATTTAATTTTTATCAAATATAATCATACAAGCAAAATCATATTACATATTCAGCAGTGCAGAGTTGTGACGCCATACGTAGTGAACGATATATATTCGTATTGCCACAGGCAATCTTTTAGTTATTTTATCAGGTGGTCTTCTTAGTGTTAGCCTTCCATTCCTCTATATCGGCAGCGACTCTCTTCTGGACGCTCTCTTCAAATCCCGGATATGGCTCATACTCGAACAGTATCTGCAAAACCTGCAAAAATATAAACGAACAAAAAAAATCGAGAGTACATGTCTAAATATCTACACATGTTTGTGTCTTTCCTATATAAGATTCGAGGAAATTACATATCAACTTACCTGTAATGAGATAAAGAAGGGATGCAACACCACAGCTTCGAAGGGGTTCTGCAGGATATTCGGAGCTCGCTTCTGTTGGAGGAAGCTCGACGTTTTATCGTTTATTTTATTATTACGTAAACTAAGATTATATACAGAATAATAAAAAAGGTTACCTCAAATTTTGCATGACCTAAGACTCCGAATATCCAAAGTACGAATTCAGTTGAAACTACCACCTGTAAGATTTTCAAATAGATGTCAATACTCGAGAGGTCGCGTGCATAAATGTCGACTTTGATTCTAAAGCCACGTTGGAAAAAGCAACGAACACGAAATAGTATACATATGTAAATTCATGGTTAGTAATTAACAGGAACCTTGCAGGAAAGAGAGTAGCCCAGTGAGCTGGCGAGAAGGCTGCTCCCCACCCAACTGAGGAAGACGAGAGCGGCAGCGAGCGAGCCCGCTCTGACATCGATGGACACGTAGAGAAATGCGTAGAAGAGTGTGAGTAGGAAGCCGTAGTTGAGGACGAGGACGTCGGCGACAACCGAGGGCACAAGAGAGGCAACGGTAGGAGCCGCGTGTAATAGAGGTGGGGTGAAGTGGAGCATGAGGATGCCGAAGAAGACGATGGGCCATGCGGAGACTCCGTGAATGAATATATTGATGGGATTGGAATGGTGGGCGCGGTAAAAGGCGTAGTTCTTCTCGAAGTCGAGCAGTCCGCTTCCTCTCGCCATTGCTAGGGTTTCACAGACCCAGATGGAGCACACCGGTATAGAGAGAGAGTTGATATTATGGAGAAACACCTTCCTTCTGCAGGTGATATATATTGGCGCCGGTGCCCGCAAATGAACGAATGGGATTCTCTCTAGAGGGATGATCTGGATCGCCAATCAACGATTTAGCGATTGTGATCATTTCTCAGATAAAAAATAGGGATCTGACAATCAGACGTTTGTTATATCTGCTATCCGAGACAAGATTCCTTGCTCCATGCTCCAAAACAGAAATATGGTCTTATATGGCTTATCATCAGTCAATTTAATATATATTCTCCACCGTCTAGCAGGTTGAGGACCCTGATAGTTCTAGAATGCCAGCCTTTAATTTGTCTTCATGTAACCTAATCCCAAATTCTATAATCCCAACCGTGCCCGACTTTATTTAATTTAAGTTTAAGTAAATTTAGTTTAACGGGGACATTTAATTTGCACGTAAATGCAGTTCTACTATCAGCTTCACCATAATGCAGATTTTCCACGTAGACGAGTCACATACACACACGTGTGAGTGTCTACATACATACATACATA
Source organism: Ottelia alismoides (assembly GCA_037367405.1). NCBI lineage: Eukaryota > Viridiplantae > Streptophyta > Magnoliopsida > Alismatales > Hydrocharitaceae > Ottelia > Ottelia alismoides. Next base: position 181,508 of record JAZKJV010008991.1, read on the forward strand.
CATACATACATACATACATACATACATACATACATACATACATACATACATACATACATACATACATACATACATACATACATATATATATATATATAGGGAGCCTTTCAAATAGGACACGGTCCTTCCATCTCTAAGGAAGACCAAACAATTTGGTCATTAGATCTACATTCAACGGATGTGATCGAAACCACTTCGTTATACAAAATTAGATTTGCAATAACTATTCGTTCCTAATTTTTAGGGAGGTCAAATACAGAAATTCTGAGGAAAGAGAGAGCCACAATCATGTTAAAATGTTATATCCTCGAGAGATTTTTTGTACATAAAAGTTACATATTATACAAACTCAGTAAACTAAAATACAAAATAAAGGTAATTTTCAGTTAACTAGCACTGTATTATACAAATATTCACACATCTCTCTGTCCATATTTTTAGGAGGGTTGTTATGGAAACTTCAATCGAATGTGCTCTATAAATATAAATATTTCTCTTATCTCTCCATTGAAGATTTGCAATAACCATCTGTTCCTAATTTTTTGGGATGTCAAATACAAAAATTTTGAGGAAAGAAGAAGACACAATTATGTTAAAATGTGATATCCTCGAAGGATTTTATCGTACAAAATAAAGTACATATTATAAAAACTCAAAAATTAGAATACAAATCAAAATTTAATTTCCATATAATTATTATTGTATTATACAAATATAATATTCACGCATCACTCTATCCCTATTTTTAGGGAGGGTTGTTATCAAAGTTTCAGTTTTGTGTATCAAATTGAAATTTTATGAGTTATAGTTATTTTTGTAAATTTAGTTTCATATCACACAGTGATTGTTTTGTATATTATACAACTTACATTTGTAACTGGGAAACAAAATAACTAAAATTTTCTCTCAAATTTCATTTGGTATGAATTATAACTAAATCATTCCACCAAGGACCAAATAGTAACGTCCACCGATAAATGCTTCACAATCATCTTGTTCCGTTGCCATCAGGGACAAATTCACCAGTGTTTTCATTAAAAAATAAATTTGTAAAATAAAATAAGAGTTTAGAGAGCTAAAATGCAAACCAAAATATGGTACCTTATTTTTTTATTGTGATGAAAATTGACTTGAACGGTTTTTTGGGGAAAGTACATATATGCTGGAAGAAATTCCTGATAATAATCATTCTCGATTTGTATGGAAATCAGTTACTTCCATAAATTTTAGCTAAGGCTGTTATTGATCGGTGGTTTCAGGTATATAAAGTGGTTTTACTTCTAACCGTGGATTCTATTATATTGTCAATCCAATGGACGACGGCATTGACCTTCCATATGAAAGGAAAGACCAAGTCCTATTTGAAAGATATCCTATATATATATATGTATATGGGAAAAAGGAGCCTACCTCGGCGGGTGCAGGTATCTCCCTACACCCGACCTAATTTTTCATTATTTTTTGATTTTTTTGAAATGAAACCTTGGGGGATTTAGATCACCATGTATCACCATATTGTCATTCTAAATTCAACTTAATTAGAGACTTCTATCATCTCCATCAAGACCACCAAATTTTATCGGTCTCAGAATTGCTGAAATCAACCATGTCTAGATGAACATATTAGGAATGTTTGTTTTGCATGAAACTTGAAACACATATTCCCCTTAACATATTAAGTAAATCCCCCAACTTTTATTTCAAAAAAAAAATAAAAAAATAGTCGAAAAATGGGGTGGGTGCAGGGAGTTTCCTACACCGCAGGGTGCAGGCTCCCTGCCCCCTATATATATATATGGAAAAATGGGGCTGTCCCCACCCTATTTTTCGCAAATTTTTTTTAATTTTTTTGAAAAATATCATCATGTATATTCATCCCTATATCCCTCCTATATGCCATTTGAATTTCGTCAGAAACAGAGACTCCTAAGGCCTCCATCAAGACGTCATTTGGAAAAATGGGGTTGTCCCCACCCTATTTTTCGCAAAATTTTTTTATTTTTTTGGAAAAATATCACCATGTATATTCATCCCTATATCCCTCCTATATGCCATTTGAATTTCGTCAGAAACAGAGACTCCTAAAGCCTCCATCAAGACGTCATTTTTTTAACAATCGCAGGATTTTTTAAATCGACCATGTCTGGATGGAGGCCGCAGGAGTCTCTGTTTCTGACGAAATTCGAACGGCATATAGGAGGGATATAGGAATGAATATACATGGCGATATTTTTCAAAAAAAATAAAAAATTGCCAAAAAATGGGGCGGGGCAGCCCCATCAACCCACATATATATATATATATATATATATATATATATATATATATGAGAAAAGGGATGGAGTGTGTGTGTGTGTATATATATATATATATATATATGAGAAAAGTGATCCTACTCCATGGAGTAGGTAACTTAACTACTCCATTTTCTTCTTTTTCAATTTTTTTTTGAAAAATGCTTCCATAGATTTTCATAATTATATCCCTCTAATATGTTATTCAAATTTCGTCAGAAACAGAGACTCCTACGGCCTTCATCCAAACAACCATTTTTTAACGGTCACAGATTTGATGTATTTTTCATGTTCTGGATGGAGGCCGTAGGAGTCTCTGTTTCTGATGAAATTTGAATGACATATTAGGGGGATATAATTATGCAAATCTATGGAAGCATTTTTCAAAAAAATAAAAAATTGAAAAAAAGAAAGTGGAGTAGGTAAGTTACCTACTCCATGGAGTAGGATCCCTATGAGAGAGAGAGAGAGAAAGGACAGGGAAGTTGCTCCATGGACAGCTAAGTTGGCTGCTCCACAGGGCAGTTTCCCCTCCTTTTTTATTTTTTTTTGAAAATTTTTTCATATATATTCATCTATATATCCCTCCTACATGTCATTCGAATTTCGTGAGAAACGGAGACTCCTATGCCCTTCATCTAGAACAGGTACTTTACAACAAATTTCAGACCGTTAAAAATTACCTGTTCTAGATGGAGGGCATAGGAGTCTTCGTTTCTCACGAAATTCGAATGACATGTAGGAGGGATATATAGATGAATGTACATGAAAAAAATTCAAAAAAAAGAGAGGGGAAACTGCTCCGTGGAGTAGCCAGCTTAGCTGCTCCATGGAGCAACTTCCATTTCCTTATATATATATATAATGGAAAAAAGAGATAGGTGTAGGTAGTGTGTGCGTGTGTGTGTGTGAAATGGAGCTACTCTCTAGGTAAAGCTAACTTAGCTCCCCTTTCTCATTTTTCCTATTTTTTTATTTCTTTTGAAAAACTTCAGTGGAAATTCGTCGCTATATCTCTATATTATGTCATTCAAATTTTTTGTGAACTAGAGACCCCTAGGACCTCCATCAAGATAGTCATTTTTAACGGTTGTAGAATAGTTGAAAACAATCCTGTCTGGATGGAGGCTGTAGGATTCTCTGTTTCGCATGAAATTTGATTGACATAATATAGGGATATATTTATGAAAATCCACGGTTTTTAAAAAAATAAAAAAAATAGGAAAATGGGATAGGAGGAGCTAAGTTAGCTCCCCTAGGGGGCAACCCCATTTAACCCTGTGTATATATAAGGTTGATCTTGTGAGAGCCAAAAATGATGAGAGCATGAGAGTAATGATTCTGGACCACTAGATTCAGTCATCTCTCTCCTTATTGATTGCAGGAGGAGAGAGAAGAGCAGAATCTAGTTGATTGATTTCAAGAGGAGAGAGAAGAGCAGAATCTAGTGGTCCAGATTCACTGCTCTCATGCTCTCACAGTTTTTGGCTCTCACAAGATCAACCCTCTATATATAATATATATGGAAAAAATGAGGCTGCCCTGACCCCATGTTTCCATTTTTTGTAAAAATATCACCATGTATATTCATATATATATATATCCCTCCTATATGTCATTCGAAATTCCTCAGAAATAGAGATTCCTTTGCCCCCATCTAGAACATGCAATCTTAACGGTCTAAACATTGTTGTAATCGACCTGTTCTAGATGGAAGGCATATGAGTCTTTGTTTGTGACAAAATTCGGATGACATATAGGAGGGATATCTAGATGAATGTACATGATGATATTTTTCAAACAAAATAAAACACACTTGAAAATGGGGCGGGGGCAACAATGTTGGGACAACCCCATTAAACCCTATATATATACCTAAACCATATATATATATATATATATAGAGAGAGAGAGAGAGAGGGCAGATCGTGTGAGAGAATGAGAGCAGTGAATCTGGACCACTAGATTCTGCTCTTCTCTCTCCTCCTGAAATCAATGAGGAGAGAGATGACAGAATTTAGTGGTCCAGAATCATTGCTCCCTTGCTCTCACAGATTTTTGCTCTCTGAGGATCAACCATCTATCTCTCTCTCTTTATATATATAGGAGTGATCCTGTGAGAGCAAAAAACTGTGAGAGCATGAGAGTAGTGAATCTGGACCACTAGATTCTGTCTTCTCTCTCATAGTTGAATCTAGTGGTCTAGAATCACTGCTCTCATGATCTCACAAGTTTTGGCTCTCATAGGATCACTCCTATATATATATATGATTTAATGGGGTTGTCCCCTGGGGGCAGCCAACATGGCTTCCCCGTCCCCTTATTTCGATGTTTTTTTTATTTTTTTGGAAAAATATCACCATGTATATTCATCCTTATATCCCTCCTATATGCCATTCGAATTTCGTCAGAAACAGAGACTCCTACGGCCTCCATCGAGATAGTGTCACAACAACAAAGCCTTTTCCCACAATTAAGTAAGGTCGGCTACATGGAGGTTCTTCCTTTTAGCTCTATAAATGTCCATTGTTCTCCTCAGCAAATGGATGGCTTCAATAGTCGAGCGACCCGGCATGAATGCGAATTGATTTTCTTTTACGTTGGAAATTTTCCTCAGCCTTCTTTCGATCACACATTCTCAAATTTTCATAGTGTGACTCATCAGCTTGATAGCTCTGTAATTTGGACAATTTGGATGTCTCCTTTATTCTTATAAAGAGACACCACGATACTCCTCCTCCAATCTTTAGGCATTTTCTTGCTTCGCCAAATAACATTGAATAGATTCGTAAGACAAGTCAAATCACGCTCACTTAAAACTCTCCATACTTCTACAGGGATATCATCCGGTCCTACACCTTTCTCAGGTCTCATAACCTTCAAAGCCTCCTCTACTTCCTTTCTTTGTATTCATCTACACCTTGCACGATTCAAGTAACTTTCACTATTAGCTACATCACCTAAAGCGATCTCTCTATTTCCTTCCCCAATGACAAGTTTATGAAACTCCCATCTATTCTCTATGTCCTTCTGAGTAACAAGCACACGACCTTCCTCATCCTTAATGCATCTCACTTGAGAAAGGTCTTTGGTTTTTCTTTCTCTTGCTTTGACCAACTTGAATATATCCTTCTGGCCCTCCTTAGAGTTGAGATTTTTATAAAAAACTTCATAATCTTTTGACTTAACTTCGCTTACAACATTCTTTGCTTCCTTCTTTGCTATTTGTAGCTTGTGACAGTTTCCGTTGTTCTATCTTTAGACATCGCTTTAAAGCATGCTCTTTTAATTTTTAGTTTCCCTTGCGCCCCTTCACTCCACCACCAAGCCTCCTGTTGACCTGGGGCTCCTCCCTTCGACTCGCCTAGTATCTCTTTGGCTACCTTTCAGATACACGATGCTACTGCCTCCCACATCTCGTTTGCATTTCCGCTACAATCCCAAGATAAGTCTTCTAAAACCTTCTCCTTGAAGTTCGATTGCTTCAGTGGAAGATTCCACCATCTAGTTCTAGTGATCTTAGGAACCTTCCTTTTCTTTACCAGACCTTTTATTTGCACATCCAAGACTAACAAGCGATCTTGAGTTGTCAAACTCTCTCCTGAGATTACTTTGCAGTCTTTACAACACAACCGATCTCTTCTCCTCAATGCAAAGTAATCTATCTATGTTCTAATTGACCCACTCTTATAAGTAATTAAATGCTCCTCCCTCTTCTTGAAGAGAGTGTGATCATATTTCGTTACAAAATCCTGAATGACTTTTCCCTCTTCATTTCTATCACCAAAACCATGTCCTCCATGAACACTAGCATATCCTGAAGCATCTTTTCCCACATGTCCATTAAGATCTCCACCTATGCAAATCATCTCTCTTTGTGGGATTCCTTGTAAAATCTTATCCATATCCTCCCAAAAAGTTTGTTTAGTCATTTCATCTAAACCAGTTTGTGGTGCATAAACTGAGATGATATTAAGAATTTCTTCTTCAAGCACTAATTTTAGCAAAATAATCTGATCCCCGAATCTTTGCACCTCAACCACACAATCCTTCAAATCCTTATGAACAACCACTCCAACACTGTTTCTACCCTTATCTTTACCTGAATACCAAAGTTTAAAGCATGTCTTCTCGATCTCCATTGCTTTTTCTCCAACCCATTTAGTCTCTTGAAGACATTGTATATGAATCTTCCTTCTTTCCATCGTATCCACTATCTCCATCAATTTTCCATTTAAAGTACCAACATTCCAACTACCAATCCGCAACTTCCTTTGCACTCTCTTATGGACTAACTTCTTTACTCGCATGTGTCCATAATGGGAGAACCCTTGTAAATTTTGGGCTGCATCCGGGCGGTGATGTAGCGGAACTAGCTTAATTACCCGCATGCATTCCTCATGCGAGAACCCTTGTAAGATTTGAACTACATCCAGGCTGCGATGTAGTGGCCCTTGCCAATTTTTCATTGCATTCGAGCGATGCAACGCGTCAAAAGTAGGGAACGCCCCAACGAAATCTGTGCGTTTGCTTAAATCCATGTTAAAAAGATCTGACTATCATGAGGCAACTTCTGAAATAGTATTTTTTTAAAAAAATAATATTTAGGAAGTTGTCTTTGATTATTTTATGCTGGCTGTCGGCTACCTAATGCAACCCTACTCATTTATCCGGGCTTAGAACCATCCATGGCTGAGTTTAAAAAATCACGTGACCGTTAAAAAATGGTTGTCTGGATGGAGGCCGTAGGAGTCGTTGTTTCTGACGAAATTCGAATGGCATATAGAAGGGATAGAGGGATGAATTTACATGGCGTTATTTTTCAAAAAAAATAAAAAAATATCGAAAATAGCGAGGGGGCAGCCATGTTGGCCGCCCCAAGGGGGCAGCCCCATTAATCTCATATATATATACTTATATATATATATGTTCATATATATATATAGGTATATATATACACACACACGAGAGGAAAGGGAAGCTGCTCCATGGAGCAACTAAGTTGACTGCTCCACTTAGCATTTTCCCTCAAAAAGTTTTTATTTTTTGAGAAAATTCTACCATGTATATTCATCTATATATCTCTTGTATATGTTATTCGAAATTTGTCAGAAACAGAGACTCATATGCCCTCCATCTAGAACATGAAATTTTAACATTCTCAGATTTGTTGTAATCGACATATTCTAGATGGATGGCATAGGAGTCTCTATTTCTGACGAAATTCGAATGACATATAGGAGGGATATATAGATGAATATACATAGTGAAATTTTCTCAAAAAAATAAAAAATAAAGGGAAATAGTCAGTGGAGCAGCTTCCCATTATATATATATATGGTTGATCATGTGAGATCCAAAAACTATTAGAGCATGAGAGCAATGATTCTAGACCACTAGATTCTATCATCTCTCTCCTCATTGATTGCAGGAGGAGAGAGAAGAGCAGAATCTAGTGGTCCAGATTCAATGCTCTCATAGAGTTTGGCCCTCGCAGGATTAGCCCTATATATATAGGAGTGATCCCATGAGAGCAAATAACTGTGAGAATGAGAGCAGTGATTTTGGACCACTAGATTTTGTCTTCTCTCTCCTGCTTGAATCTAATGGTCCATTGCTCTCACAGGATCACTCTCTCTCTCTCTCACACACACATATATATTATATATATGTTTATATGTATATGTATATATATATGTATATATATGTATGTATATATGTATGTAGGTATGTTTGTTTGTATATATATATATGTATGTATATATATGGATTGTGAGCCTACTACTATGTGTAGGAAACTTTCCTACACTCACCCCTTTTCTCTAAAATTTTTATTTTTCTTTAAATAGATCCTTAGAGATTTACTTAAAGTATTAAGTAGAATATGTCTTTCAAATTTCGTGTAAAATAGACGTACCTAACATGTCCATTGAAAGAGGTCAATTTCAGCCAATCTAAAACCGTTAAATTTTGATGTCTTGATGGATAAGTTAGAAGTGTCGAAATAAGTTGAAATGTGAATGACGCGACGGTGACTTATTGTGATCTAAATCCCCCAAGGATTCAATTCAAAAAAATCAAAAAAGAGAGGAGAAAAGATGCGGGTGTAGTTGATGAATCCATGATTCATCACCTTGGCGAAACACCCTGTAAATACTTGTAAATATAATAACTTAGCTTTCTGTATAACATTGTTAATATTGCATATTTAGCATGTATTTTTGCAAAATAGAAGAATAAAGGAAAAAAGAATGTTGTGTTTAGAATAAATACAGAGTGACCCAAATCCCAAGAGAAGGTCAAGACTTGACATGATCGCAAAATAAAATAAGTAGAGAGAGATAGGGTCTACTATGTATTAGAGATATCACCTATACTTATACATACTATTTATTTATTTATTTTTGATAAAACCAATACTATTTTATTCTTTTACACCCTTGTATATAGTTTTAATAATATTATAAAAATAAAATAAAAATCAGAAAAATGAAATAAAAACAAAAACCTCAATTCCCTGTACAAAACACACATATATACTCTATGCTCACTATTTAGTTCATACCCGTAAATAATCTATAAAAATAAAATAAAAATTATTTTATACTCCTAAAATTATGTTGTAAGTAAATAAAATATAAAATAAAGGTATTTGTGTAAAAATAATAAAATAAAAATACTTGTACATAATACATAGGTATATCATACCTGTATATAATACTATATATTATATATATATTATTTTATTTTTCATAAAAATAATTAAAAATCATAGAAAATACTTGATAAAATAATAATCATTTTTTATTTTATACACTTTTTATTTTAAAATCATTTGTTTTTATTGGATTTCCTTTTATTTTGTAAATCCTAATTTTCTATTGGTCCACGTGAGTTGTTGACTCCGATCAACGTCACCATCTAGGTCAGGTCGGGTCACTTTCCTCTCACCGGAGCTTTTTCTCTAACTTTTCACACCTGAACCCGACATCCTCTTCTCCCGGTTCTTGCGCTCGATTAAAGCCCGATCTCCCATGATCCTCGCGGATCCCTAGGTGCAACTGGATCTGCTTAGGGTTCCGTGATATGCTCCGATCTTCTAGGACCCTTGTACAACATATATAAACTATCTTCCAGCTCTGCCAGCCTTTCAGCTCATCCCTCACACCACCATTCTTCCCTAGCCACCTTCTAGGATCATTAGGAGATGTTTGGGTCTCGTAGCTCATCACGTCGTCGGAGAGCCGCCGCGAGAAGCCTCTCAGCCTGATGCAGCTCGATCGAGGCCATAACCTAGCTGACCACCTTCGCCTGAAGCGCAGGAGCTCATCTGAAGCTTCAGGTATCACCTTTATCCTCCGTATTTCCCCATTTGATTCCATATTTGCATTTCGCTCCGCCATCGTTCATTGGCTCTAATCACCAGGTCTGGAGCCCATCATCCACATCTTTCTATTTGGATCGAACCCCTTGCTCTTCTCACTCCTTCCCATGCAACCTGATCACCCTACATCTCACTCACTGGAGCGAGATTAGGACTGAGACTTCCTTCCTCCATCCCCATCGGAAGTCGAGCATCATCCCCACCGTTTCACTTCTCTCCCTATGAAATAACTTGGACCAGAGCACCGCCCCGAGTCCCTCTACCTTCTGCAGGCACTGGTTCGCGTGAAGGAACCCAATTGATTTACCAGCTGACCTGGTGGAGTAGCTCCAAGTGGTGCGACGCTGCCACTCACATCCAACCGTTTGCCATTCCATCAGACCTACCCTAGATGCGAAGGAGCTTCATGATCGTGCTGGACCTCTCAGCGACGTCATCGGAGCTGTAGATCTTCCTCCACGAGTGAAGGTCGCCCGAGCTGAGTTCATCCAACACCTTCAACCAACGTCTGATCTGGACCCCATCTTCCAGATTGCATCTCTACCGTCCATCCAACCCCTTTTTCAGAGGTGTCAGATTAACGTTTAACGGCCATTAAGGCAGACATTCTCTGCGCCGTCTGATCTCATCAGAATCCATCAGACCTGTACGCTTGCTCCGTGATGAATACCCATTCATCACTCTTTATTCTTTTATTTTAGCTAAAAACCTGTGCAAAACACCATGTAGATATGTGTAAATAGAATAAATTACCATCATGCATGCATTGTGTAAATAATAATAATTAGCATGTTTTTGTGCATAAATAAAAGAATAAAGAAACAAAAGAAAAAGAGGAAAATATTTAGAATAAATATTGAGTGACCTAATCCCAAGGGAACTCAGCATGGGCCTGACCGCACAAGAATCCAAGTAGAGGGAGATAGGGTCAATCATATGTGTATATATACCTATGTATATAAATAAATTTATTTTCCTCTAAATAAAAATAAAAATGTGTTTTTGTTATTTTGTACATATTTATAAAAATCAAATAAAAATTAGAAAAATAAAAATAAAAATAAAAATAATAAAAATCAATTTCTACCTTGTACATATACCATGTAAATATGTATATAAACCTATTTATTTAACTCATGTAAATAAATAATAAAAATAAAATAAAAATACCTTTTTATTCCAAATTTTATGTTGTAAATAAATAAAATATAAAATTGGAATAATTGTATAAAAATAAATAATTAAAAATAAAAATAAAAATCCTTTTATATATATACCTATATATAATAATATAATGAAAATACATTAATTTTTTTCAAAAAAATAAAAAAATCACTAAAAATTAATTTGAAAAATAATAAACATTTTTTATGTTTTAAGTTTTTCAAAATAAAATCATTTAATAATTTTAATTGAATTTTGAAAGAATTAATAAAAAGCGGCCTGTGATTGGTCCATGGGGGATTGTTGACCCCCGGTCAACTCTCACCCCAGGACTACCAGACCCGGATCCGTTGCTTTTGACATGACTTCTCTTAATTTCCCCCACTCAATCTTACACCCATTCGCCTAAACCCCGAGTCCTAATCACACTCGATACATCCGAGATCCACGCCCGCCTTCTTGTCTAGGGATCCGAGCTTCACCGTGCCCTGCTCGATCCCATCTTCTTGGACCCTCAGTTGTATAAAGCTCCAGCTCCGGCCGCAATTTCATACCAACTTTGGCTCCGCATTCCCATCCCAGGACCTCCACGACCTTCCCTAGAGTGACAGCTAGCCGAGGGTCGTGTCGCAGCGAGGAGGAGGTGCCTCCAGCCACTGATCCGGCGACCTTCATCGCCGTGCGCCGCCGCGAGGTGCGCCAAGCCTCGGACCCCGACGACTCCTTGAGGCCAGGATCCCCAGAGCTCTGGCAGCTCACCCACAGTCGATTTCCTCCGTCAGGTAGCTTCGATACCCCCTCGTTTCTCCTAATTTCCATTTACGCCCAAATCGCTCCTCCATCGTCGTCGGTCGATTCCGTTCGCTACGCTCACCCATTTGACCATCGGACCATCCAGTCACCTTCGCGAGACCTCTATCCACGTTCTCCGCACCTACGTTCACCTTGGTTCACTCCGGAACCAAGGGTCGAGTCTCCTCCACCGTTGCCTCGCCGGAGACTACGCTCCGACCCCTTTCCGATCACCGTTCTGCCCCCTGTCTCCTCCGTCGTCGCCTCGCCAGAGACTACACTCCCACTCCTTTCCGATCACCGTTCCACCCCCTGATGGGTCGAGGCAATTTGCCCTTGACCCAAGAGCTTGTCTGTGCCATTTTGCAGGTTAAAGGACCCCATCTGGGGGTCGAGTCGTTCGAGCACAGGAGCTTCGCTCCTCCACCGTCGTCGGGCCGCTCCGGTGGTCCCTGGCTTCATCGGAGGAGCTCATCAGCTGCAGAAGAGCCCACGCTTCACGTTCCCTATCTCACCAGCACCAGAGGAGGTCCTCGGCGTGCGCATTGGGCCAGCAAACATTGCTGGCTTTGAGTTCTTAGAGGACCCTCCTCCATTGTCCGATCAGCCCCGACGCTCCAGATTTGATCCTCGCCGTCTATTTGAGGAGCTTCAGCCACCGCCCGATCCACCTAGGGCTTGATCTGGACCCTCTATCCAGCTGAAGAGGCGTGTGCGTACTATAGCCCTCCGATCCTCCACATGGCGCCTCTCCAGCCGTCGACCGTTAATAATAGGGGTAATTTGCACTTAGGCCCCCTCTGTTTATTGTATTTATAGAATAGCCTTGTAAATATTTTTGTACTTTGTTTTTAATTAGGTTAAATTGCACTCTGGACCTTCATGTTTCTTCTATTTGCAAGTTAGTCCCTGCGTATGTAGACCACGTGCATCGACACGTGAGGTTTTGGAATTTTTGCACTATTGATCCTGTGTTTACTGTGTGTTACCGTTTGATATTTTATAAATAGGATTTACATATATGGCTCTCCGTGTCTGATTCACATGCATTGCACGTGCTTTGTGGACTTTTTGCATAAGGGGCCCTGAACTTTTGGTTTTTGTTATTGTTTAGCCCTAGAAACATGTTTTCTTACATTTAGGTCCCTATGTACTATGTGCCTTGTTTTTATTAAATAAAATAGCAAATTAAATCCAAATTAGGTGAAATTTGGACATGTGGCTCCTACCACTGTGTAAAAATTTCCCTAAAATGTTGGGACATTTTTGAGGCGTTTTGTTATTTTTAAAAATTCAAAAACAGTGATTTTTCCTACTGTCTGACTTAGAAAATCAAAGAAAAATATTAAAACCTCTTTAAAAATTCTAAAAAAATTAGGTTTAGTTAGGTTTAGTGTCTTTTAATTCCGTCAAATTTTCGTGCTTTTTGGATATATAAAACTCTTAAAAATTAAAAAACCCTAAAAATATTATAAAAATTCTAAAAAATTTTATAAAAATTTAGAAAATACAAACTCTTTTTCTATAGTTTAATTTTTGCATATAATTTTCATAAAAGTTGCCTACATACTTTTATAGATCCATTTTATATTTTTAATGGATCTTTCAAGTCTGGCTGTACAGTGATCCTCTGTTTTTTGTCTTTCTTGATTTTTAGAAAATTATATAAAAATTATAAAATTCTGAAAAATTCACCAAAAACACTAAAAACCTAAAAAACACAAAAACAATTTTATTTTGATTTTTTAGAATATTTTTGAGTGTTTTTAATAATGGTTAAAGTTGTTTGTTTCCTCTTTTCTTTATAATAAAAAATCCAAAAAAAATTTAAAAATCATTAAAAATCCACCAAAAATATTTTCTCTTTATTTTTTATTGAGTCTGACTACTTCGTATGCAAGGCCATATCATGCTCCCTGAGTCCGACCCTGGTCTCTATACCAGGTTAATAAATTAGCGAGGATCGCTTCTTTATTTTTATTGTTTGATTTCTCATTTGGTGGTTCTACATTTTCTTGATTGATCGAACCGCGAGTGATTGAGGTCGCAACGACCTGAGTTATTTATTTGCCTTAGTCGCTCGATCATTTTGGTCTTCAAAATGGCACCGTTGCTAGGGAGCACGACTTAGTAGTCATTTTTCGATTGCTGTTTTCTTTTATTTTTTGCGGTTTTCCGCGGCTTTTCTTTCATCCGCGGGTTTTTGTGGCTTTTTGTTTCTATTTTGTTTTTTTATTTTCTTTTATTTTGTTTTATTTTGTTTTTTTTCTATTTTGTGTGTTTATTTTTGCATATAGCTTGTTTTATTTTGCTTGTCTTTTATTTTTATAATAACCTGGACTAACACATTTTTGTTCTGTTTCTTGCGAGGGCCCGAGGACCGAGGTGGCCTTTTCGGAAGCCGAAGCAACCGCGGGATTCGGAGGCAGCTTCCTTCTGTACAAAGCCGCAGGAGAGCACGAGGAGCGAGCAGGAGTGCGGGAGCCGTGGAATAGCCGCGGAGATCGTTTAGCTTAGTGTAGATTTCTTTTCAACACATTATTTTATGGTAATAATACATGGATCTGAATTGGACACTTGGTAGATTTCGGGGTCTGTTTCGCCGAGCACCGGTGTGCTCGGGGGACCTCACCGAGTTTTTCATGGTTTTTTCACGGTTTTGATCGTTTATTTACTGCCCTTTGATTTATGCGGTTTCTCAGCCCTAGCTTAAGATTTTTATTGATTGTGACGTAATAATTAGGGTCCACACACCTAATAATTTGCTTGTACCTATTAGATCGTAATTGGACCAAAATAAAATCAATAAGAAAAGACTACTTGGTCACTTGAGGGGTCCCGAGCCGCTAGAGGTCGTATACAGCGCTGGTAGGACCCGTTGTGGCGGGCACCGATCGGCATCCGAGACCAGACACCGACCCCTCCTGTTGACCACTTAGCCATCTGTTCTCTCGTGTAGATCTGCTTTGCTTAGGGCCGGTTTTCCACGTGTATCATATAGGTAGTTTATATTCAGACTTTTATTTTATGCGCGGATCATTTTGCATGTAGACTGCTGGAGTCAGGTACGCCTTCTATCTCGTGCATGCATCATTGATTTCCGCGCATCGACTTTTTCATCTTCTCCCCCGATTTTTGCACTTAAAATAACTAGGAAAACCGAAAAAATCGTTAAGCGTTGTTTGATTTGAAAAAAGACCTAAAAAACAAAAACCATAAAATTTGGGACTGCTAAACAAACTCGACCCTAAAAAACACCTCACTGGAAAATTCTGTCTTGGGGAGAGCAACCGCCTCATTGTCTGGTTTGTATGCGCGAGAGAGTGACTCGAACACTAGGCTAGAGCCATATCCGAGCCCCGATCAGACTACCGACCTTTTATACGGGACAGTCTGTTTGGCGGATTGGATTCCTACCAGGTCACGTAACCGCTCTACTATCCTGACATGATTACCTAATAAAATTAACAAGATAAATTGACCGAGCCCTTACGGTCTTCAGCTCAGTGTTGAGTAGGTGAACTTGGGGTTTATTTGCTCATCTTGGTTGTTTCCCAGATCTCATCCGCCTGACCCGTCAGATCAAGATGATGGGCAGGAGGTCTCTTAGGCAGCCTCTGGCTGCACCGTTTTTTAGCACTCCAGCCCACTCATCTAGGTTGGTTCGTGAGAGCTCAGACCCGCTCTCCGAACCCGAGTTCGATTCTGCCCTATTCCCCCTTGACCACCCTTCTACTATTCCTGAGTTACCAGTGCCAGATGCGAGACAACAGACTGATATTTCGGCACCTGATTTTGGGTCTTTTGCCTTTACAGAATCCATGGCCAGCAGCGAGGATCGCACCGAGGGTCAGAGAGCAGAGATGACCACGTACGTACTGGACCAGGGTGTGATCAACACCACCATGCTAGCTTCCCTCGAGACCATGTAGAGACAGATACGAGATCAGGGGGCTTTCATGGTGGAGACGAGGAGAGAGATGGAGCAGATGAGAGCCGAACGCGAGCAGCGCGGGCCTGGAGACGGACCACGGAGACCCGATGAGGCGGCAGCAGCTGCAGCAGCAGCAGGAGAGCCGAGGCCGATGCGGGAGTTGCACAACCCTGGATCAACACTGACGCACCGGTGGGTAGTACTTCCAGTGATCGTGGGGGACTTCAAGTTCCCCCCGAACACACTTCAGCTCCTACCCCGCTTCCACGGGCTCGCCACTGAGGAGCCCCATCTACATCTCCAGGAGTTCGAGATGATCTGCAGCACCGCCCACGATCGTCAGGTGGACGAGGACACGATTCGGGTGATTGCATTTCCCTTTCTCCCTCGCCGACAGAGCAGCCATTTGGCTGAAGCACTTAGGGAGATTTGTGTACACCTGGGAGAAGCTCCGCACCGAGTACTTGAACAAGTACTATCCACTCGGGCGGACCAATGCAGCGAGGATCCTGATTAGAAACTTCTCCATGCTCCCCAACGAGCAGTTCCATGAGGCATGGGAGAGGTTCAAAGAGCTGACTGATAGATGCCCGTACCACGATATCACAAAGCCGAACCTAGTTTAGAGCTTCTTCTGCGGGTTGACACCAGAGCTGCAGGGCCTGGTGAATGCTTCGTGTGGTGGTTCCTACTTCGCCAAGGATGAGGATCAGGTCTGGGCCATCTACGAGGAGATGGTCGAGAACTATACAGTGATGTCCCAGACCCGACTCTACACTCAAGGATGCCCACAGCCACAGACCGTGCAGTACCAGAGGATAGCACGGGTCGATGCCGATCCTTCTACTTCGTCCGCGGCAGCAGCACAGGCCGAGTCTACAACCGCAGACATGGGGATCATCATCAAGAAACTGGACCGGATCGAGCTGATAGAGAAGAAGCAGTGCCAGGGCATATCTCAGATGGATCAGATGGCACAGGCGCTGAGTGACCTGAAGACACAGCTCATGTGTCTGCAAGAGGCACAGACGGCTTCTCAGCCCCGTCTTCAGGCACGAGGAGATCCGAGCAGCAGTGGTAGCTCGTCCCAGCGCTCCAGTCAGCCTAGACAGGTTCACCTTGTATAGGCGGAGCCGTACCAGTAGCCACAGCCGTACTACCAATCGCCACCATCTCAGGACACTCAGATGGTGGTCTACCAGCCGGATCAGCCCCTGTCAGTACTCCTGCCACCCCCCTACGAGCTGGAGCCGTTGATGGATGTCAACGGGATTTGGTATGATCGACCCCAGCCTGGTATCCAACGAGACCATCCTGGATTCCATTGGTCAGCCGGAGGTGCTAGTTCCCAGCAGCAGCCTCCAGTTCAGGGTGGCTAGTACGACCATCAGCGAGAGCACCAGCAACCCCAACCCCCAGTACACCAGCAGCAGTAGTCATCCCAGCCATAGCACCAGCAGTATGGTCCTCGTCCCTATCAGCAGGGACAGTCTTGGAGGTGAGAGAAGCCTCAGCAGTATCATCCCCATTACCCCTCTCACCCGCACCAGCCACAGCAGCAACCTCACTACTAGTGACGCCACTCGTCAGGTTCTCATGGGCCAGCCTATGAGAACCCCGCCTTAGACGACCTAGCCCGCCTCATGACAGAGCAGCAGGCTACCTTCAGACGGGAGATGGATGAGTTCCGCCAAGAGGTGAGGGAGATAGTGAGAGGGAAGGCCGCCATTCCTGCCCAGATTGAGCCGAACCCGAACAATCTGAAGAGGAAGTCTGAGCAGGTAGATTTCACAGAGCATGCCACTCCTAGTGATTCATTTGGTGATATGTCTGCATATTTGTTTGATACTGATTTTGTTACACTTAGGAGCGGCAGGATGCCAGCAGGCGACGCCTCGTCTGAGCGACGATTCCATGCCACTTCCAGGGCGCCAGGTGAGGAGGAGCGCGGTACTAATGTCGCGAGAGATGATGACGGTGGTGTTGATGCCACCATGGATGTTGATCCCACCGACGGTACTGAGGCCTTCGCTTCACCAATTGGAGGAGGTGGTACTGACGCCAACGCAGTTTTTGAGCCAGAGCACGGTACTGATGCCGCGAGTCGACATGCCGAGAGTGGTACTGAGGCCATCGTTTCTACTTCTGCTAGTCCTGTTGTCTTTCTGTCTGTACATGTACCTCAGGACATTTCTGGAAATAAAGGAAAGGGTTTATTTTATTCTGATCCACCTGTGGTGCATGATGTATGTGTGGATTCTGCCGTGCTTGAGCAGCCTAGACCCTCTCCTAGCCCTTCATCTGAGAAGGACCCTGTTGTCCCCTTTCCTAGAGCACTCCATTTGGGTAAGGGGCAGAAAAAAGAAAATCCCAAAAAGAATCAGCAGGTAGAGTTCAGCCAGCAGATGATCGATAGATTCCATATCCAGCTGACTCTCCAGGAGGCCTTGGAGCACATCCCTCTACTCCAGAGATCACTCAGAGACAGGACCACAATTAGGAGGAAGAGGAGGAACCATCAGTCTGAGATCCATGTGCTTACTCGAGCCACTTGTTTCGTGATTCAGAACCGTCTGCCGGCCAAGAGGTCAGATTCAGGAGCCCCGTATGTCAGATGCCACATCCATGAGCAGAGGTTCGACCGCACTCTATTAGACAACGGTTCTTCGATCAACCTACTTCCGGCAGCCCTTCTCGACCACTTCGAGTTGGGCACTCTACGACAGAGTAGGACGGTCCTTCATTTTGTTGATCGATCTGTCAAGAGGCCAAAGGGATTGCTAAAGGACGTTGTCGTCACGATTCAGGGCATGAAATTCCCTGTGGACTTCGTTGTGTTGGACATGGAGATCCCTGACTCTGTGACAGATACCCCGATCATTCTAGGACGCCTGTTCTTAGCCACAGCCAAGGCGGTGACCGACCATGATAGCAGGAAGGTATACTTTCATGTTGAGGGCGAGAGTGTACAAATAGAGACGGTCGAGGGTACTAGAGCCAGAGATTCAGCTTGCTCAGAGCCGACCACAAATTCAGAGAAGATGACAGAGGCAGGGGGAGACATCCACCAGGACTGCGATTTTGTGATCACAGATGATGAGGCAGTTTGGGCAGATCCAGTCGCACAGGCCATCCTCTCACCTTCATAGTTCGTTGATGTAGAGATGCCAGCAGAGGAGAGCTTGGAGAGCACATTCCTGGTCCAGGATATTTTTCAGGCAGCAGATTCGGTTCCTGATCGTAAGACAGATTTTTGTGAGCATGATACATATCCCTCGGAGTCAGCTATTGATTGGGCAGAGTTTGATGATTTTATACCATGTCTGACTTCCACTGAGCCTACAGCTAGGGAGGAGGTTGATATCGTGCAGAGCAGAGATAGTCCAGCAGAGCAGCCTTCTCCAGATACAGATTGTGAGCGAGAGTTTCCGTTCTCCCATGTAGATTTTGCAGCATTTACTCAGAGCTTTCAGAGGCCAGATCCGCCAGCACCTACTTGTCCAGAGCTAAAGCCGCTACCTGCGTCGCTGAAGTATAGGTTCCTTGCGGGTGAGCATGAGATGTATCCAGTCATTATCTCCGCCGATTTGACTGGAGAGCAGGAATCCCGTCTGATGGGGGTTCTTGAAAAGAACCGCAAAGTGATAGGATGGAGCGTAGCCGATCTCCAGGGGATAAATCCGGCCCTGTGCTCCCACCATATCTATCTCGAGGAGGAGGCAAAGCCGTCGCGTGAGTTCCAGTGGCAGCTGAACCCGAACCTTCAAGATGTTGTCATGAAGGAGATTTCGAAATGGTGAAGCGCCGATTTTATCTACCCCATCTCCGACTCCAAGTGGGTCAGTCCGTTACATGTGGTGCCCAAGAAGACGGGCATCACTACAATTGTCAACGAGTCTGGAGAGGAGATCGCTACCCGGGTACCCACTACTTGGCGGGTCTGCGTAGATTACAGATGACTCAACCAGGCCACCAAGAAGGATCATTTCCCCTTGCCCTTTATTGATCAGATCATTGAGAGATTGGCAGGGAAGAGCCACTACTGTTTCTTGGATGGGTACTCCGGCTATAATCAGGTGGCCATAGTGCCCGAGGACCAGGACAAGACCACCTTCACTTGTCCCTTCGGGACATATGCTTTCAGACGCATGCCATTTGGGTTGTGCAACGCCCCAGCGACATTTCAAAGATGCATGCTGTCTATCTTCTCGGACATGGTGGGGGAGTGCTTGGAGGTCTTCATGGATGATTTCTCGGTTTACAACGATGGATTCGACTCCTGTCTTGACTGCCTAGACTGAGTCCTTCAGCAATGCATTGAGGTTCACCTTGTGTTGTCTTGGGAGAAGAGTCACTTCATGGTGACTCAAGGGACGATGCTTGGCCATATCATCTCCAACAGGGGCATGGAGGTTGATCCGGCCAAGGTGGATGTCATTAGAAAACTCGCTCCACAGTCCAACTTGCGACAGTTACGGTCTTTTTTGGGGCACTTCGGTTTCTGCCGATGCTTCATTCATGATTTCAATAGGATTACCCGACCGTTGACTGATCTGCTGACGAAAGACACCGAGTTCCTTGTCGATGACAAGTGTCTATCGTCATTTGAGACTCTCAAGAGCTGTGTTGTAGAGGCTCCTGTTGTCCAACCACCCGATTGGTCTCTCCCATTCGAGATCATGACGGATGCCTCCGATTTTGCTGTAGGGGACATGCTGGGACAGAGGAGGGATGGAGTCCCATTTTCTATTCACTACGCTAGCCGTACATTGGATGCCGCACAACGGAACTACACATTCACTGAGAAGGAGATGCTAGCCGTAGTTTTTGCCCTAGATAAGTTCAGATCTTACATCATTGGATCTAGAGTGACCATCTATACTGACCATACTGTCATCAGGTACCTCATGGAAAAGAAGGATGCCAAAGCCAGATTGACCAGATGGATCCTTCTACTCCAAGAGTTTGATATAGAGATTAAGGATAAGCCTGGAGTCAAGAATGTGGTGGCGGATCATCTCTCCCGATTAGAGCATCTTGAGGATTATGAGAAGACTGAGCCTATTTGTGAGACCTTCCTAGATGAGGCGATCCTTGCTATCGCCTCTCTCCCGTGGTAAGCCGATATTGTGAACTTTCTTGTCGCCAAGAAAGTCCCACAGGATTGGCCCAGGCAGAGACTTGAGACCTTCCTCGCGAAGGCCAAGTTCTACCACTGGGAGGATCCCATCCTTTACCATGAAGGAGGGGATAGCGTCTGGCGTAGGTGCATTCCTCAGGAGGAGCACCACAGCGTCCTCACTTACTGCCACCAGCTTGAGGCAGGAGGACATCACTCTGAGAGGAGAACATCACAAAAAGTGCTCCAATCCGGCCTATGGTGGCCTACCCTCTTCAAGGACTCTGATGAGTTCGTGAAGAGGTGTACTGACTGTCAGAGGATGGGCACTTGTGGACAGCGTGATAAGATGCCGATGCAGCCCATTCACTTTTGTGAGGTTTTTGACGCATGAGGCATCGATCTCATGGGTCCATTCCCTAGGAGTCAGGGATTCGAGTACATTCTGTTGGCCGTTGATTATGTGAGTCGTTGGGTTGAGGCCATCCCCGTCCGAACCGTAGATGCTAGGACTGTTTGCCGATTTTTGAGGAAGCATATCATTTCACGGTTCGGGGTACCTCGAGTGTTGATATCTGACGGGGGGTCTCATTTCGTCAACGACAAGGTAAAGGCCCTTGCTAGCGAGTTTAGCATAGACCATCGAGTTGCCACTCCATACCACCCTCAGACGAATGGTCTTGTTGAAGTGTCGAACAGGGAGATCAAAACTATATTGCAGAAAGTCGTCCGCCCTGACCGAAAGGATTGGTCACATCTTTTGGACTCGGTCTTGTGGGCATATAGGACGTCTTTCAAGACGCCTTTGGGTACATCTCCCTTTCGCCTCGTCTATGGCAAGTCGTGCCATTTACCTGTTGAGCTGAGATATAGGTCACTTTGGGTTGTCACTGATATACTTTTGGATCCAGAGAGCATAGGAGATCAGAGGAGGGCAGAGTTAGCAGCCTTGGAGGATCTTCGTGATACCGCCTTTTCAAACAGCCTACATTACAAGGAGAGAGTGAAGGAGTGGCATGATTCTCACATCAGCCACAAGCATTTTGAGCCAGGATAGAGAGTATGGCTATTTTATGCTAGGCTTCGTCTATTTCCAAGGAAGCTACAGAGCAAATGGAAGGGACCGTATTTGTGAGAAAGGTACATGACAATGGGAGTATCGACATATCTGAGATGTCTTCTGAGAGTACCTTTCGTGTGAACGGCCAGCGGCTCAAGCCATATCTAGATCATGAGCCGCGGGTCGTTGATGTTGCCCCGATTCACTTTGCGTGAGATGTGGTCTCTTGTTGACGCGCCTGACAATCGGGTTAAGTATGTAAATAAAATGGTCGTTGTGACCCAAATCACCAAGCGCGGTCAATCGAGAAAAATGATAAAACCACTTGGAAAAGATAAATCAATAAAACAAATGTAAGCGGTCTTTCGCTATTCTTTTTACCTGGTATAGCGACCAGGGTCGAACACAAGGAGCACGATTTAAAAACTCTATAGTCAGATTTCAGAAAATGAATTTTTTAGTGGTTTTTGAATTTTTATTTTTTTTAATTTCGAATAAGCACAAATGAATAGAAACACACACACACACTACACTATTTTTGTATTTTTTTAAAAGGTAAAAAAAAATGCTCAGAAAATTAAAGAGATTAAAATGCACCTAGAGAAATATTTTTGGAATTTTTAGGCAATTTTTCTATTTTTTATGAATTTTCAAAGTTGAGATATGCAAAAAGGCAATGTTTTTGAATTTTTTAATATATTAAACGACAATAAAAAGATATGAAAATTTTATACAATGTAAAACACCATGACAGGAGCAAGCACAAATTTTCGCAAAATATTTAGAGCATGATAATCATTTATTCCATCAAAGAGAGCAAGCAAGTTAAAGTACCGGAAAATAGGGACCTTAACGCAATTATTCAAAGTTTATGCACTGAAATATAACAGAATTAAAATTCTGGAAAAGAAACGCAAATTACCCACTAAAAGCATGCACAGCACATGCCTCTTTGAGCTCAAGAATGTACCTGCAATTTTAAACTACTCCAGGGATTTCACTGAAATTTTTTCAATATTATAATCAAAACCCCATTTCTAGGGTTGGTGCCTTCGTTCTTGTTTTTGTTCCTGTTCCTCACAAGAGAGCCTCCGCCGCCGCACGTTTTCTTCAAGGCAGACGAGGAGGTCGACACGGCGGGGAGGGCGCACCGCAACTGGAGTCTTCGCGCGCGCGGGGTCAACAGTGGAGGAGGGCGGCGCTGCGTTACGCCGCCGCGTGGGATGGAGGCTCGGCCGCCTGGAAGGAGGACGACGTCGCGGAGAGGACGGGACTGGGCCGGAAGAGGCGCGCGGGCACGTGAAGGGCGGCTGGGGCACCGCGCGCTGGTTGGATCGCGGGCAGGTTGGAGGTTCAGCGCCAAGGGAGGAGAGGCGCGGTCGGCCGACTTTGCGCGGCCGCGGGCCGGATCTGGAGGGCTGTTGGCGGACGCGTGGGAGTGAGGCCGCCGCTGGAGATGCCTGCGGCTGGAGGAGTAGGGCCGCCGCCCGCTGGAGGTCGGTGGACGGCACACGCGCGGGATGACGGAGCCGCGGCCACGCGCGGTGGAGGAGGCGCGTGGCAGCGGCGGCGAGAGCGGCTGGAAGCCGCTGGCGTCTTGCAGAAGGCCGGGCGCGGGAGGTCGCCGGCGGTTGGGCGTGATGGGCGTGGGCGGCAGGGGTGGCGACCTGCTGACCCCCTTTTTTATTTTATTTTTTTTATTTTTGCTGCAGGAACGTGTTAGAAAAAAAAAAGAGTTTTTTTTTATCAGAAATATGTAAACAGTAATAAAAAGTTTATTGTTCTTTTTTATATTCTCCTGCAAAACAGAATGTTAGAGACAAAAAGAAGAACAAAAATTTTATTGTTTTTTTTTTTTTACTTCTTCCTGCAAAAACAACTGTGAGATAAACAGGGAGAATCCTTATATGATTTTTTTATTTTTTTTTATTTATGCACAATACTAGGAAATATGGATGGAGATCCGGTGGAAATGTGAGAGATGGATCTGAGGCTCCGATCACCGTGCGTGACTGGAGGTGAAAGATTGCGTGAGGTAGAATGTGAAGATGGAGGGATACGAAAATGAGATGAAAAATCGGTGTCGGGCGAAAATGTATGGAGAAATTTTTTATGATTTTTAATCTAAAAACTACACCTACTCTTACGCTAAGATCTAAATCTATGATTACCTAGAGAAAAAGACAAGTAAAAGTGGATCTCACCTCGGGGATCGGACACACCTCCTCGCCTCCCTGCAACAAGGGCGATCGCTTGCTGTCACTCTCGCGATGCCTCTGGAGTTCACTGGGAAGAAGGGAGCCATGATCGCCTCGACGAAGCTCAAGCCGCTGTCACCGACTGGATCGGAGGCTAGGACCCTCTTCAACAAGAAATCTCTCGGAAAATGGGCTCCTCTCCACCAAAGATTGATCAAATGTGAATGAGGGAGGAGGAGCCCATTAAAAAGAGGCAAAAAATCAAAAAAGGAAAATATTTACAAAAAAGGAATGTGTTTATTGGATGGATTAATAAAATAATTAAATAAATAAATTAATTAATTAATTAAAAACGAATTTCGTAATAAATAAATTAAATAAATTAATAAATTAATTCAAAATCAATTAGCCACCTTAATGGTGGCCATATATGGTGTGGAATAAAATCATATATACAAGGCAAGTTATTAAACCAAATAAATTCAAATAAATCAAATAAATTAAATAATTACATATGATTTTCGTAATTAAATAAATTAAATTAATTAATGTGAGACAATTAATTTTTTTGGTCATTTTTATTTAGGGAAATTAATTGTATACATATATTATACACATATAATACAATATACATAGGTACAAATAAGGAAATAATTTTTATAAAAGATTTTTTTTTAATTTTTATATTTTTTATTTTTATTGAAAACAATATTTATAATATATACATTAAGTAAAACTAAATATTAATAATTATATACAACAAATACATGGGTAAACTGCACAATACACCCCAGAAAACCGACTTTTTAACCGTAACTCCAAAAAATACAAAACCACAGCCATTTGAAAGATAATTTAATTTATAGTTTTATGGAAGTGAGTTTGGTTCGATTTGAGCCCTTATGGAGCCGGAATTGATTTTTCAATTATCTCTTTGTGGCTTTTTCTGGGTGTAATTATTTGCAATATATACAATATTTTATTTTACAAATATTTTTATTATTTACAACACAGTTTTGTTCACAACTTTTATTTACAAAAGTAAGTGGTTTGAGGTCAAATTATGTACAAATAAAATAATGTAAGTTTTGTACAAATATACATGAAAAGTATTTACAAGATATTTTTGGATTTTCTGACAGACAACCTTATCTCCCCCTACTTTATTCCTGGTCGATCAGGTCAAGTCTTGACCTTCTCTCGGGGTTTGGGTCAGTCTGTATTTATTGCATAACTACATCCTTTATTTTTCTTTTCTTTTTCTTTTCTTCTTTATTCTTTTATTTATGTACAAAAAGTGTTAAAAATGCAATTTTAACAAATGCATGCAAAATGGTAAGATTATGAAATTAATGGGTATTTACAGGTGTTTGACTAAGAAATTGAAGCTAAAATAAAAGAATAAAGGCGATGAATCGTGGATTCATCATTCCCCTATACTTTACCTTTGCTAGTCCCTTAGCAAACACTTATTTGAAAAATAAGTGAAAACAAAAATAAAGAAAAGAAAAAGGAAAGAAGTCAGAATAATGTTGACTTTTAAACTTATCTTCATAAAAATGTAGTCTGGAGCTCTGTCGGACCTTTGGATTATTAGTGTGTCGGAACCTTAATGGGATGTGGATTTAAAACCTAACAGCCTCTAAGTTCCACCAATCTATGGACAAGACTCCTCAATAAACCAGATCAGAACAAGTCTACATACACAAACTCTAATGACCATGAATCTTTCCATGCAGTGTAAGTGATATGTAGCTCCCCACCTCAGAAGTAACAAAGAAACAACCTCCCCCAACCTGGTAACTCTAATGCCTCGGTCTAGCAACTCTTTCCTCGAGAAGCGGGGTATTCCCTTCTAAGTTCAAGTGCAACCGGCTCAAGAAGAGGGGGAAGAAGTATAGACTTTTGGAAGCTCAGCCAGTGTAGCTAAGTCTCCCGCTGCAAGCTTCATGAGATGTAACATGGATGCCATAAGCTTTTGCTTTATTTCACTATATACACTCCGGTGGGGTTATTAAATTTTCAATCCGACCCACCACTTTTTTGGAGTTCTTTTTGCATTTTTGCATTTTTTTCTTCTTTTCTTCTTTTTTTTTTTTTTTTGTACAACATATCTACATGGTGCAGCATATATACAAGAAATTTTCCTCTTGAGCCAGTAGACTATCCCTCTTTTGAAGCTTTATTGCAACCCACGGCTTCTGTCTTTAGCCTTCATCACCACTAGACCAAGTTGAGACGCACTTCCTTCACTAGAAGAAGAAGAGAGGTTCCGCCTAGAAGTACTACCCTCATATGCTACCCCAAGCCAAAGGAAACTGCCTCCTCACCACCTCATCCGTGGAGAGCCATGTGTAAAGTGCTGGTGCAAGTTAAGCCATTGTCTCTAAGAGTCATGCGTGTGTTGTTAAGTGCTCTACTTAGGCTCATCAAGATGACATATGCTCATAGTCGTGTGGACCCAAAGAATTAAGTCACTAGGACCTGAAAAGTCTTAACTCCACATCTTATAAGATTCCTCTGAAATTAAGTGGATTAAGGTCCAACTAAGCTCCATTCTTCAAATTTATTCCAGACATAGTTTAATCGTCAAGACTATCCTGAAAAATGCACATGCCAATGCAAGAAAATATGTATAATGCATAGAGAAAACAAAAATCTTTTTGTGAAACAATTTTCAAATTTTTGAAATTTTTATGGATTTTTGAAAAAAAAAGCACATGCAAAAGTTTTTTTTTTCTTCAAATAGTTAGAAATATATACAAATATATACAAGAGATTTTTTTTTTTGAATAAGATTCATATTTACACAAGAGTGAGTTGATTATTTTACAAGAATAGGATGCAAGAATTTACATCTTGAGTAATTTATACAAGTATATACACAGTTGGATTTTTTTTTTAATTTTTATTTTATTCATTTTTTTTATTATTTTTTTTTGTGTTGCATATATTCCTCAAATTTATTTGAAAATAATTTTACAAATAATTTTGAAAACTATAGTCCAAAATATTTTTTTCACACAATTTTACAATCATTTACAATCATTTGAAAATATTTTGCAAACATTTTTCAAACAGTATATATAGATTTTTGAAAATAATTTTTTCAACCATTTTTCCAAACATTTGCAAATAGTTGTACAAAATCTTTTTATTTCACACAAAGAGAAAAAATTTTTTACAATCCACAATATTTTTACAAAGGTTGAAAATAGTTTTCAAACATTTTTCAAATAGTTTTCAAAAGATTTTTCAAATAGATTTTCAAACTACTTTCAAAATATTTTTCAAAATATTTTAACCTGACTTATTAGCCAGTATGTACAAGGAAAAATTTTTGAGGAAATTTATGCATCTTTCTTTTTTTTTTTTTTATTTACACAGTATTTTAGCCATATTAAAAAATATGAAAGTACGAGTTATGGCTAAAGTATATATACAATATATACGACACCCCCCTATACTTAGCTCGAACTATGTCCTCATAGTGATCAAAGAGCTGGAAGTAAAGACATAACTCGTGCTTTGTATAGAAAAGTGAGAAGAATAGTATACTACAACAACGAATAAAAGAATACAATAGAAGTCGGTGATCCCCCTATACTTAGGATCAAGTAATCCTAAGTATAGCAGACTGTACACAAAGGGGAAAACCGAGGGGTAGAATGTACTGGGTTTACCCCCCCTATACTTAGGGTAAAATATCCCTAAGTATAGGCAGCAAAACAGAGGTAAAAAGAATCAAAAGAATAATCACGAGTCGGACACCCCCCTATACTTAGGGTAAAGTGCACCCTAATTATGGGTTGATCAGGAGATGAATAAGGGGTGTGAGAAAGAATGGATGAATGATATGGACAGATGGATCTATACATATGTGATCATTGTTGAGGTGCCTCTCAACGAGCGCTAGAGTTTACGCCCCTAGCTGGGCGCAAATGTTAGGATAACGCCGTGTCAAGGTTCAGGGCGGCATCTGTCAGACGAATACCGTACTGTCGTCGCAGTCTCGGCGGGAGAATAACGACGAGTTCAACAGAGTAAATGATAACACCCAGATAATCAGTCAGGTGGGTGTTTACTACCGAATCAAGATATGAGCAGATGAAGTCGGGCTCCGGTAGCACAAAAGAAATCATCGGCTCAAGGTCTATATGGAGTGAAAGGATGGAGCCGAAGTAATCAAACGTGGAGAAGGAAGGATCGGTCAGAGAATCCTCCACGTCAATCACCGTCTCGAATAAGTATGGAAGATCATGATCAGGAGACTCACTAAAAAGGCTGATATCCGATGCATATAATGTAGACAAATCAGTGAAATCATCGAATACCTCAAAGATCGGGTCATCCTCGCGAGGGTCGTCGAGGAGAGAATCATCAAACTCATTATCAGAAATATCAAAATACTCGGTCTCGTGATCCGACAGATCGGATGCACTCCCAGAAAGTGAAACCGAGTACACATGGTCCATGGCATCCTCCCGCAGATAACCCTCGGGGAGTAATGCCGAATCATAAGGGAAGTTGGGATCAATGCTGTCAAATGTCATGTCCTCTAGAAATGTATCAACCTCATCAAATGGGAGGACACAAGGCTCAAATACGGGACTATCAAGGTCTGTCGAATGAAAAATCGGTCCCTCATCAAGCTTGCTTTGCTGAGATGGATCCAAGTATATCCCCGAATCTGAGAAGATCTCCTGAAGACAAGACACTGAATCAACTGTGTATGGATACTGGAATGACTCTAAGGATGGCTGAAATGTGGGCTCCTCATGTATCTCTTGGGATCCTAGCAGATCTAGAATCGAAGAATCTTCTATGTGAAAGAGCGGGACTGGCTCAAATTCTGACTGTAAATTCATTTGGTCCTCAACCAATATCCGGCTCTGAGAACTCACAACAATAGGCAACACATCCATCAAATGAGAAGAATCAGTATTCATATCCTCTGATCGGTGTGTGATGTCAAGATCAGCATGGTGTGTCACACACTCAACAGTTGTCATCTCTCCGTCATGTGTTCTCCCAAATAAATCATCTGGTGTATATGCAAGATCAGAAAGTGTGTCCAAGATGGTCTCAACAAAATCCAAGTCGGGACAATGGTGTGAACCACTACACGAGGTAATGACATATGATATTTGCTCTGCGGTCCTCCCCCTCATGGCGATATGGATAAGGTCAGTCATCGAAAATCCATGATCTGGAAATCGCCTCAAAAGTTCTCGTAACTGCAACCATGTATCTATTAATGGCTTCTGGGGGTTAACTGAAAAATCACGAATAAAAGACCGCATCATCTCGGCTCTAAGTCGGGGGTAAAATTTTTGCAAAAACAATGATCGTAAATCTCCCCACGTAGCAATCTTCCTTCCCAATCGTCTGTGCCAAGTCTTGGCTCTACTCTGAAGTGTGAATGGGAAGGTAATCAGCATCATGTCCTCAGAAGTGATATCCAAATATGATCGTGATACACAAAAATCCTCAAATTCATCAATATGCAAATAAGGTTCCTCGTGCATTTCCCCAAAAAACTTAGGCAGTAGATCAATTAACTCTAAATCCAAAATGAAGGGGCTCAGTGTAGAAGCGGAGTGTGCTTCTTGATCGGTGTACTCATCCATCATCTTAGGATTAAAGTCATCCAAAGCTTGCCAATGCCTTATTCGATTGTCTATGGGATGCACTCTCATCTCACAAATGTGAACACCCATGCCTCGTGTTTGGTCAATCTGGTCTCTGTGGGTGTCACGTACAGCACGTCCCAAATGGGAGGGTGGGTAGGGAGAAGATGAGAAGTCGGATGGGGTTCCGACCTCTCGAGAGAATGAACGTGAGTGATGGGCGTGAAATGAAGAAGCCGCAAAATTCGGCTGGAATGGAAAGTGGCCCATCGTAATCAGAGGAAACTGAAGGGGGGGGATGGAAGGGACTGAAAGAAAGAAAAGGCAGGAACGAAGAGAGAGATAGAAGGGAGGGAGGGTGGGTTAGAGACAGAAGGTGACTGCTAATGATAAAGGAAGATGATTGTAACCGACTCACACCAAAGACATACAAAACACAAAGCAAACCCCCAGTTCACCAACTCAACACAAAGTGAAGACCATGAGATTCGGTCCTTTATCTTTTCAATTTTAGAGTTAAGGTGATCAATGAAAGTTGTACACACACTTAAGAGGCTTGAATAGGATTTGGGCACTACTCCTTAGTGTGTACGCGAGCAATTAAAAACGCAGACAATGAGGGGGTTGCTCTCCCAATACAATGAGGAATTGGTTACGTTTAATTTTAGAGGTCAAGTTCAATTAGCAGTCCCATTTTTAATTTTTGATTTTCTATTTTTTTTGGGATTTTTTTTTTCAGAAAATAACGCCTAACGAGCTTTTGGATTTCCTCTTTGATTGATTTGAGTCCAAAAACAGGGGGAGGAAGTCGAAAAAGCCAATGCACGGTCAAACACAATGATGCATGCAGAGATAGAAAATGCGTACCTTACTCCAGCACTCTACATGCAATATGATCCGCGCATAAAATTAAAGACAGAATATAAACTAACTATATGATGCACGAAGAAATCGGCCTTTAGACAAGCAACTTCTATTGATCGTGAAGAACAATAGTTAGCTAACCGAATCGAGTCCGGAGTCCGATCTTGGGAGTCACTCGGTGCCCGCCACAACGGGTCCTGCCAGCGCTGTATGTGACTCCTCACGGCACGTGGTCTCAAATCCAATTAAACTAACTTTTTCAGTGAATTTTATTAAGGTCCAATTACGTTCTATAGGAACAGATATTCTATTAGGTGTTGGGCCTTAGAATTTTACGTCACAATCAACAAAAATTCCTACGTCTAGGGGCTAAATCCGCACGAATCAAGATAGCAAGTTATGGCGTGAAATCAAAAACACGGAAAACAGCGGTGAGGTCCCCCAAGTGCACCGGCACTTGGCGAAACAGACCCCGAAAAATGTCCAAGTCCACAGTTCAAAATCCTAAATTATTACAAAAAATTGTTCTCTCTCAAAAGTAAAATTCTTCTTCTTCTCCCTGCTTCTTCTTCCCGTGCGGGTCCTCAAAAAGTAAACTCCAAGTTGTCCACGCAGTACCTCGCACAAAAAATTAGAGAGAAAAAGGTTAGAAAACAATTATAATATAGAGAGATAAGATAGAAAAATGACTACAAAGCCGTGCTCCCCGGCAACGGCGCCATTCTGTTGACGCGCCTGACAATCGGGTTAAGTATGTAAATAAAATGGTCGTTGTGACCCAAATCACCAAGCGCGGTCAATCGAGAAAAATGATAAAACCACTTGGAAAAGATAAATCAATAAAACAAATGTAAGCGGTCTTTCGCTATTCTTTTTACCTGGTATAGCGACCAGGGTCGAACACAAGGAGCACGATTTAAAAACTCTATAGTCAGATTTCAGAAAATGAATTTTTTAGTGGTTTTTGAATTTTTATTTTTTTTAATTTCGAATAAGCACAAATGAATAGAAACACACACACACACTACACTATTTTTGTATTTTTTTAAAAGGTAAAAAAAATGCTCAGAAAATTAAAGAGATTAAAATGCACCTAGAGAAATATTTTTGGAATTTTTAGGCAATTTTTCTATTTTTTATGAATTTTCAAAGTTGAGATATGCAAAAAGGCAATGTTTTTGAATTTTTTAATATATTAAACGACAATAAAAAGATATGAAAATTTTATACAATGTAAAACACCATGACAGGAGCAAGCACAAATTTTCGCAAAATATTTAGAGCATGATAATCATTTATTCCATCAAAGAGAGCAAGCAAGTTAAAGTACTGGAAAATAGGGACCTTAACGCAATTATTCAAAGTTTATGCACTGAAATATAACAGAATTAAAATTCTGGAAAAGAAACGCAAATTACCCACTAAAAGCATGCACAGCACATGCCTCTTTGAGCTCAAGAATGTACCTGCAATTTTAAACTACTCCAGGGATTTCACTGAAATTTTTTCAATATTATAATCAAAACCCCATTTCTAGGGTTGGTGCCTTCGTTCTTGTTTTTGTTCCTGTTCCTCACAAGAGAGCCTCCGCCGCCGCACGTTTTCTTCAAGGCAGACGAGGAGGTCGACACGGCGGGGAGGGCGCACCGCAACTGGAGTCTTCGCGCGCGCGGGGTCAACAGTGGAGGAGGGCGGCGCTGCGTTACGCCGCCGCGTGGGATGGAGGCTCGGCCGCCTGGAAGGAGGACGACGTCGCGGAGAGGACGGGACTGGGCCGGAAGAGGCGCGCGGGCACGTGAAGGGCGGCTGGGGCACCGCGCGCTGGTTGGATCGCGGGCAGGTTGGAGGTTCAGCGCCAAGGGAGGAGAGGCGCGGTCGGCCGACTTTGCGCGGCCGCGGGCCGGATCTGGAGGGCTGTTGGCGGACGCGTGGGAGTGAGGCCGCCGCTGGAGATGCCTGCGGCTGGAGGAGTAGGGCCGCCGCCCGCTGGAGGTCGGTGGACGGCACACGCGCGGGATGACGGAGCCGCGGCCACGCGCGGTGGAGGAGGCGCGTGGCAGCGGCGGCGAGAGCGGCTGGAAGCCGCTGGCGTCTTGCAGAAGGCCGGGCGCGGGAGGTCGCCGGCGGTTGGGCGTGATGGGCGTGGGCGGCAGGGGTGGCGACCTGCTGACCCCCTTTTTTATTTTATTTTTTTTATTTTTGCTGCAGGAACGTGTTAGAAAAAAAAAGAGTTTTTTTTTATCAGAAATATGTAAACAGTAATAAAAAGTTTATTGTTCTTTTTTATATTCTCCTGCAAAACAGAATGTTAGAGACAAAAAGAAGAACAAAAATTTTATTGTTTTTTTTTTTTACTTCTTCCTGCAAAAACAACTGTGAGATAAACAGGGAGAATCCTTATATGATTTTTTTATTTTTTTTTTATTTATGCACAATACTAGGAAATATGGATGGAGATCCGGTGGAAATGTGAGAGATGGATCTGAGGCTCCGATCACCGTGCGTGACTGGAGGTGAAAGATTGCGTGAGGTAGAATGTGAAGATGGAGGGATACGAAAATGAGATGAAAAATCGGTGTCGGGCGAAAATGTATGGAGAAATTTTTTATGATTTTTAATCTAAAAACTACACCTACTCTTACGCTAAGATCTAAATCTATGATTACCTAGAGAAAAAGACAAGTAAAAGTGGATCTCACCTCGGGGATCGGACACACCTCCTCGCCTCCCTGCAACAAGGGCGATCGCTTGCTGTCACTCTCGCGATGCCTCTGGAGTTCACTGGGAAGAAGGGAGCCATGATCGCCTCGACGAAGCTCAAGCCGCTGTCACCGACTGGATCGGAGGCTAGGACCCTCTTCAACAAGAAATCTCTCGGAAAATGGGCTCCTCTCCACCAAAGATTGATCAAATGTGAATGAGGGAGGAGGAGCCCATTAAAAAGAGGCAAAAAATCAAAAAAGGAAAATATTTACAAAAAAGGAATGTGTTTATTGGATGGATTAATAAAATAATTAAATAAATAAATTAATTAATTAATTAAAAACGAATTTCGTAATAAATAAATTAAATAAATTAATAAATTAATTCAAAATCAATTAGCCACCTTAATGGTGGCCATATATGGTGTGGAATAAAATCATATATACAAGGCAAGTTATTAAACCAAATAAATTCAAATAAATCAAATAAATTAAATAATTACATATGATTTTCGTAATTAAATAAATTAAATTAATTAATGTGAGACAATTAATTTTTTTGGTCATTTTTATTTAGGGAAATTAATTGTATACATATATTATACACATATAATACAATATACATAGGTACAAATAAGGAAATAATTTTTATAAAAGATTTTTTTTTTAATTTTTATATTTTTTATTTTTATTGAAAACAATATTTATAATATATACATTAAGTAAAACTAAATATTAATAATTATATACAACAAATACATGGGTAAACTGCACAATACACCCCAGAAAACCGACTTTTTAACCGTAACTCCAAAAAATACAAAACCACAGCCATTTGAAAGATAATTTAATTTATAGTTTTATGGAAGTGAGTTTGGTTCGATTTGAGCCCTTATGGAGCCGGAATTGATTTTTCAATTATCTCTTTGTGGCTTTTTCTGGGTGTAATTATTTGCAATATATACAATATTTTATTTTACAAATATTTTTATTATTTACAACACAGTTTTGTTCACAACTTTTATTTACAAAAGTAAGTGGTTTGAGGTCAAATTATGTACAAATAAAATAATGTAAGTTTTGTACAAATATACATGAAAAGTATTTACAAGATATTTTTGGATTTTCTGACAGACAACCTTATCTCCCCCTACTTTATTCCTGGTCGATCAGGTCAAGTCTTGACCTTCTCTCGGGGTTTGGGTCAGTCTGTATTTATTGCATAACTACATCCTTTATTTTTCTTTTCTTTTTCTTTTCTTCTTTATTCTTTTATTTATGTACAAAAAGTGTTAAAAATGCAATTTTAACAAATGCATGCAAAATGGTAAGATTATGAAATTAATGGGTATTTACAGGTGTTTGACTAAGAAATTGAAGCTAAAATAAAAGAATAAAGGCGATGAATCGTGGATTCATCATCTCTTGATTCACATCTATTGCATCTCACGCCTGATTATCACTGTTCTTCCGACTTGTATAGATCCAGATGTCCATATCACTCTATTCTTTAGTCCCACATCCCTTTTCTCATCTTATGATTATGCTATACTTAGGGTCTGTTTGGTTGTAGGGTTGGGCAGGGTTGGGTCAACCCTGGTTACTATTCACAAGGGTACTTCCTCCTCACAGATTACTATTCACCCACCCCAACCCAGCCCAACCCAACCCAGTCCAACCCAGCAACCAAACAGGCCCTTAGGGTGTACTTTACCCTAAGTATAGGGGGGTGTAGGACTCTCGGGTATTCTATTGATTCATTTCTACCTCTGTTTTGTTGCCTATAATTAGGGATATTTTACCCTAAGTATAGGGGAGGTAGACCCCGTACATTCTCACTCGGATTTCCCTTTGTGTACAGCCTGCTATACTTAGGATTAGTTGATCCTAAGTATAGGGGGAAACCCCGAGATCGTCGTGCATTTCTATTCTTTCATTCGTCATTGTATGTAGCCTTCCTTTTCACTTCCCTATACTAAGCACGAGTTATGTCTTCTTCATCGCTCATGACTCTGAGGACATCGTTCGAGCTATGTATAGGGGGTGTGTATATATTTCATATATACTTTAGCCATAACTCGTACTTTGTGTGAGTGTATAAATAAATAAAAATGGATAAAACCTAAAAACCCATAAAAATTGAAATTTTTCCTTGTAAATAAAATTCTTTTATTGCACATACATAGCTAGTGTACAAATTATTTTTGTAAAAATGTTTGCAAAAACTTTTTGTGTAAATAGTGTGTAAATATTTTCTTATCAAAATTATGTATATAGTACAAAACTTTTCCAAAATATTTTGAAAATCAAAAGTTTGCAAAAACCTTGTGTAAATTTGTGTAAATATTTTGCAAAACCTGCATTCATGCACACATCCATGTTTTCAAAACATTTTTCAAAAATTTTGCACATGTGTAAATAGTTTGTAAATGCATTTTTGTAAATACTTGTATAGGTTTTCCTGGATCATAGTTGAAATTTAAACTAGCTTGGAATTAAATTGGAAAATGGAGCTTCGTTAAGATCTTAATCCACCTAATTATAAGAGGAACCTTATAGGGCTTAG
Source organism: Ottelia alismoides (assembly GCA_037367405.1). Lineage (NCBI taxonomy): Eukaryota > Viridiplantae > Streptophyta > Magnoliopsida > Alismatales > Hydrocharitaceae > Ottelia > Ottelia alismoides. The sequence continues at coordinate 217,215 of JAZKJV010008991.1, forward strand.
GGTTGAGGCTTTTCAGGTCCATGGTGACTTAATTCTTTAAGTCCACTAGGCTATGATCATATGTCATCTCAATGAGCCTAAGTATAGCACTTAACAACACATACATGACTCATATAGACACTTGACTTGGACCCACACTTTACACCGAGCTCTCTACGGATGAGGTGGTGAGGAGGCAGTCTTCCTTGACTTGGGGTAGCATATGAGGGTAGTACTTCTAGGCGGAACCTCTCTTCTTCTTATAGTGAAGGAAGTGTGTCTCAACTTGGTCTGGTTGCCATGAGGTCTAACGACGGGAGTTGTGGGTTGCAATAATGCTTCAAAAGAGGGATAGTCTACTGGATCAAGAGGAAAAACTCCTTATGTATATATGCTGCACTTTGTAGATATGTTGTATAGATGCACATTGAAAAAAATGCAAAAAGAAAATAACTCCAAAAAATGGTGGGTCTTAGAGAAAATGATAATCCCACCGGAGTGTATATAGTGCAATAAGCAAAGCTTGAGACTCATGTTCCATCTTATGTAGCTTGCAGCAGGGAGACTTAGCTACACTGGTTGAGCTCCCAAGGATACATGGCTACACTGGCCATGGTCCATTCTCTTCTTCCCCCTCTTCTTGAGCCGGTTGAACTTGAACTTAGAAGGGAATACCCCGCTCCTCGAGGAAAGAGTGGCCAGACTAAGGTCATAGAGTTATCTTGTTGGGGAGGGTTGTCATTTTGGTACTTCTGAGGTGGAGAGCTATACCTCACATACACTGTACAAGGAAAGATTCATGGTCTTTAGGGTTTGTGTATGTAGACTTGTTCTGATCTGGATTATTGAGGAGTCTTGACTATAGATTAGTGTATCTTAGAGGCTGTTAAGTTTTAAACCTAAGTCTAAATAATGTTCTGACACGTTAATAATCCAAAGATCTGACCGAGCTCCATATTTCAAATTAACGAAGGAAAGTTTAATAATCAGCATTGATCCATGCATTTCTCCTCTTTTTCTTTTTCCTTTTCTTTTTCACTTCTTTTTCAAATAAGTGTTTGCTAAGGGACTAGCAAAGTTAAGTATAGGGGGGTGATGAATACCCATTCATCACTCTTTATTCTTCTATTTTAGGTAAAAACCTATGCAAAACACCATGTAGATATGTGTAAATAGAATAAATTACCATCATGCATGCATTGTATAAATAATAATAATTAGCATGTTTTTGTGCATAAATAAAAGGATAAAGAAACAAAAGAAAAAGAGGGAAATATTTAGAATAAATATTGAGTGACCTAATCCCAAGGGAGGGCTCAGCATGGGCCTGACCGCACAAGAATCCAAGTAGAGGGAGATAGGGTCAATCATATGTATATAAATAAATTTATTTTCCCCTAAATAAAAATGAAAATGTGTTTTTGTTATTTTGTACATATTTATAAAAATCAAATAAAAATCAGAAAAATAAAAATAAAAACAAAAATAAAAATAATCATTTTCTACCTTGTACATATACCATGTAAATATGTATATAAACCTATTTATTTAACTCATGTAAATAAATAATAAAAATAAAATAAAAATATCTTTTTATTCCAAATTTTATGTTGTAAATAAATAAAATATAAAATTGGAATAATTTTATAAAAATAAATAATTAAAAATCAAAATAAAAAATCCTTTTATGTATATACCTATATATAATAATATAGTGAAAATACATAAATTATTTTTCAAAAAAATAAATAAAAATCACTAAAAATTAATTTGAAAAATAATAAACATTTTTCATGTTTTAAGTTTTTCGAAATAAAATCATTTAATAATTTTAATTGAATTTCTAAAGAATTAATAAAAGGCGACCTGTGATTGGTCCACGGGAGATTGTTGACCCTCGGTCAACTCTCCCCCCAAGACCACCAGACCTGGATATGTTGCTTTCGACCTGACTTCTCTTAATTTCCCCCACTCAATCTTACACCCATTCGCATAAACCCCGGGTCCTAATCACACTCGATACATCCGAGATCCACGCCCACCTTCTTGTCTAGGGATCCGAGCTTCACCGTGCCCTGCCCGATCCCATCTTCTCGGACCCTCAGTTGTATAGAGCTCCAGCTCCGGCCGTAATTTCATTCCATCTTTGGCTCTGCATTCCCATCCCAGGACCTCCACGACCTTCCCTAGAGTGACAGCTAGCCGAGGGCCGTGTCGCAGCGAGGAGGAGGTGCCTCCAGCCACTGATCCGGCGACCTTCATCATTATGCGTTGCCGCGAGGTGTGCCAAGCCTCGGACCCCGACGGCTCCTTGAGGCCAGGACCCCCAGAGCTCCGGCAGCTCACCCACAGTCGATTTCCTCCATCAGGTAGCTTTGATACCCCCTAGTTTCTCCTAATTTCCATTTACGCCCAAATCACTCCTCCGCCGTCGCCGGTCGATTCCCTTTGCTACGCTCACCCATTTGACCATCGGACCATCCAGTCACCTTCGCGAGACCTCTATCCACGTTCTCTGTACCTCCGTTCACCTTGGTTCGCCCCGGAACCAAGGGTCGAGTCTCCTCCATCGTCGCCTCGCCGGAGACTACGCTCCGACCCCTTTCCGACCACCGTTCCACCCCCTGACGGGTCGAGGCAATTTGCCCTTGACCCAAGAGCTTGTCTATGCTATTTTGCAGGTCAAAGGACCCCATATGGGGGTCGAGTCGTTCGAGCACAGGAGCTTCGCTCCTCCACCGTCGTCGGGCCGCTCCGGTGGTCCCTGGCTTCATCGGAGGAGCTCATCAGCTGCGGAAGAGCCCACGCTTCATGTTCCCTATCTCAGCAGCGCCAAAGGAGGTCCTCGGCATGCGCATTGGGCCGTCAAACCTCGCCGGCGTAGAGTTCTTAGAGGACCTTCCTCCATCGTCCGATCAGCCCCGACACTCCAGATTTGATCCTCGCCGTCTATTTGAGGAGCTTCAGCGACCGCCCAATCCACCTAAGGCTTGATCTGGACCCTCCATCCAGCTGAAGAGGCGTGCGCGCACCACAACCCTCCGATCCTCCACGTGGCGCCTTTCCAGCCGTCGACCGTTAATAATAGGGGTAATTTGCACTTAGGCCCCCTCTATTTATTGCATTTATAGAATAGCCTTATAAATATTTTTGTACGTTGTTTTTAATTAGGCTAAATTACACTCTGGACCTTCATGTTTCTTCTATTTGCAACTTAGTCCCTGTGTATGTAGACCACGTGCATCAACACGTGAGGTTTTGGAATTTTTGCACTATTGATCCTGTGTTTCCAGTGCATTACTGTTTGATATTTTATAAATAGGATTTACATATATGCCCCTCCGTGTCTGATTCACGTGCATTGCACGTGCTTTGTGGACTTTTTGCATAAGGGGCCTGAATTTTTGGTTTTTGTTACTGTTTAGCCTTGGAAACATGTTTTCTTACATTTAGGTCCATGTGCACTATGTGCCTTAGTTTTATTAAATAAAATAGCAAATTAAATCCAAATTAGGTGAAATTTGGACACGTGGCTCCTACCACTGTGTAAAAATTTCCCTAAAATTTTGGGACATTTTTTAGGCGTTTTGATATTTTAAAAATTCAAAAACAGTGATTTTTCCTACTATCTGACTTAAAAAATCAAAGAAAAATATTAAAACCTCCTTAAAATTTATAAAAATTAGGGTTAGTTAGTTTTAGTGTCTTTTAATTTCTGTCAAATTTTCGTACTTTTTTGATATATAAAACCCTTAAAAATTAAAAAATCCTAAAATTTTATAAAAATTCTAAAAAATTCTATAAAAAACTAAAAAATACAAACTCTTTTCTGTAGTTTAATTTTTGTATATGGTTTTCATAAAAATTGCCTCAAGACTTTTATAAATCCATTTTATATTTTAGTGGATCTTTCAAGTCTGGTTGTACAGTGATCCTCTGTTTTTGTCTTTCTTGATTTTTAGAAAATTATATAAAAATTAGAAAATTCTGAAAAATTCACCAAAAACACTAAAAACATAAAAAACACAAAAACAAATTTATTTTGATTTTTTGGAATATTTTTGAGTGTTTTTAATAATTGTTAAAGTTGCTTGTTTCCTCTTTTCTTTATAAATAAAAATCCAAAAAAAATAAAAATCATTAAAAATCCACCGAAAATATTTTCTCTTTGTTTTTTATTGAGTCTGACTACTTCGTAGGCCGCAAGGCCATCTCGTGCTCCCTGAGTCTGACCCTGGTCGCTATACCAGGTTAATAAATTAGCGAGGACCGCTTCTTTGTTTTTATTGTTTGATTTCTCATTTGGTGGTTCTACATTTTCTTGATTGATCGAACCGCGAGTGATTGAGGTCGCAACGACCTGAGTTATTTATCTGCCTTAGTCGCTCGATCATTTCGGTCATCACTCCACTCGCCTACATTGTCAGATCCTTAGAAAAGTAGATCAGAACTGTCAGCACCCGCCTTCAAGAGAGCCTGCCATGCGTCCCACATGCTCCGCATGCGCTTGCAAGGGTATCTTTCACTCTTAACCCTGCATGTTTAGTTATTTTGCTTTAGTCCATTAAATAAATGTTGTAGCTCGGAACTTTTGCAGTTTAGACCTCGTAGTTTATAATATTTACACTTTAGTTCCTCTCAGTCTGTAGCATGTGCATGTCCACGTGAGCTTTGGGATATTTACGCTTTATACCCTGCATTTTTCTACTGTTAATGAATGGATGTCATGTTTTTAGAAATTGCATATATACCCTTGTGCATTGAATATTAAGCATGTGTATGACTTGATTGGGATTTTTGCAGATTAGACCCTAAGCTTTTCATCTGTGTTATATGTGTGGTCCATAAACTTAAAATATTTATAAAGAGATCCCTGTGAGTTGTGCCTAAGTACATGTATTTTGGACTTAATAAATAGTAAATTAATTCGAAAAATTACATGAAAATTACCATTGACACATGTTAGTGTGTAATATTTTCTATGATTTTGATTTATTTGCATTTCCTACTTTTATAAAAAATCAAAAACCTTCAAAAATATCCTTGTTTGCTTTAAAAAATTAATAAAAATTCGAAAAATGTTTTAAAAATTTTATAAAAATTCTCGTAGTTGTCTTTTTATGCGTTTTACTTACATTATAAATTTTGTTTGAAAAACCCTTAGAAAAATCATAAAAATCACAAAACATTCAAAAACTTACAAAAATCATATAAAATCATAGAAAACTCCAAAAATTCCATTTTCAGTTCCTATTTGTAGGCTTTTATTTATATTTTATTATAAAATTGCTCTCCAGGATGTTAGGGTATTTTAAATATTTTTAACTTACAATTTAATCCTGACTGTGTACTGGTTTGAGTTTTGAGCACTTTTTGATTTTTATAAAATTATAAAAACATTTTAAAAACTCAATAATATTACCAAAAATACTTCGAAAATCAGAAAATTCAAAAATATTTTATCTTAATTTTTTGAGTACTCTTAGCTTTATAGAAAAATCTAAAAGGATTATTGTGTTGCTTTCTCTTATTTTTGTTGCTTTTGTTTTCTTATTAAAAATAAAAAATTGCAAAATTAAAAATCACTAAAAATTATTTTAATTTAGGATATTTGACTACTTTGTATTTCTTTTTGTGATCCTTGTGTTTGACCCTAATGGCTATACCAGGTAAATAAAATAGTGAGCCGCTTACATTACGCTTAATTGTTTGATTTCTTTTGAGTGGTTATTTTTCTCGATTAAGTCAGCCTAACGGTTGGGGTCGCAACGACCTTGGATTTTACTTTGATACTTAACCCTGGTCGATGGGTCGCTCATCAATATGTAACAACCCACTCAATAGGCATCGGTTTAGATCTCAAAAATGTCAGATATGGATGTTAGTTTGAATTCCATCAACAGACGGATTTCAAACTACAATCCAAGTGATTAATTTATCTAAACTTGTTAAATGAAACCCACAACAAAACTATCAAGATCCAAATTGACTCTCTTGAGCTCGAGACCGAGCGGAGCATGCGGGTGCATGTGCGTGTGATCCTCCATTCTTGTGTGTCATGCATGCATTTGTGATGTGCATTATACTTTGCATTTCATGCGTGCATGGTTGATATGTTTGATCTAGATGATTTATCGGTCGCATGACCTAGATATTTAAATGCCTAAATAATCATATTATGGCTCGTGTCCTTGTGTTCGACCTTGGACTTCCCAAGATAAAAATTAAAGCCGAGAACCTCGTCACTGAGATTTTTCTCGATTCTGTATGAGAAGCTAAGTGCTTGTGCCCCCCTATACTTAAGCTAAGATCATCCTCGAACTAATAAAGAAAGAATTGATTAGATTAATTAGTGAATTCCCTCACTTGTTCTTGTGAAATTACAAGGCTTGATTGGACCTACAACACGAGGTTTTAGGAATCCCAAAACTCTAAGTTCATCCAAGTATTAATCGAAAGGAATTCAACTCATCTAATTGTCAGACTCTCAATGTATACATCAATATAAAGAATATGACCTAGTGTTGAATGCATCATGAGAGTAAAATCAAAACATTACCAAAAGTTCCAATCTCAGAAGCTCTCCTAAGGACCCAACCCTCAACTAATCTTGCCTCAATCCTTCCTCTCTTTAGTTTTAGATGGAAGGCCAGAAATTAGAGTTCGTATGATTGTGTACTTATTTTCTCTTCCTCTCATTGGAACAGGGTTCTCTTAAATGCCAAAACTCAACACATTTTTATATTTTTGTCAATCAGTGTGGCAGTCAAGAGAAGTTGGAGTCGTCTGCACTTGTTTTCCTGGGAATACACTGGGATAAGCCTTTTTTAGTATCTAATATACCTTATACACCCATACTTGTAGCATTTACGATGCAAAGCCCTTTTTGGGTGCTAGCCTGACTCCTGGTTCTTACAGCGGTGGTCCAATTGGACACTTTAAAATGGTTGGGAGCGCTTTGTCTTTGGTGAAGCTCTTTTGATATTTATCTTTATGTGGTGAGAGCTTTTCTTGTATCATTTCTTTCTTTATTTTGTTTTTGGCTAGATCCACTACTTTTACCAAAAGATTGGCGCACACTGATCAACTTATTAATTAATGTCATCACACCCTCGTACATTAGGTTAAAATCAAGAGATAGCATGAGAACATGTCCCATGCCGGTTAAGATGCTGACAATCAGGTTTCATGAAGCCGTCATTAATCTTATCCCATCCCCGAGCATCATATAGATCAAGTCCAAACTTAAACATCCAAGTCCAGTCTCCTTAGTGATATCTTGACTCATGTCAATCATGACTGCAGTTGTGCATGTGAGTGAAAATCAAATTCTTTTAAGAAATATTAAGCATGAAAATATAGAACGCATATCTTCGAACTAGGAGAGTGTGAATTTTTAAGTCCAAGACCTAATGATTAAGACAGAATAACTTTAAGTTTTAGGGACTCCTTAAACCCAGTGTTAAAGATCATCTCAAGCCTTGAGTGCATAGTGAAAGTGTCAGAGAAGAATAACACCAACTAATAAGTTAATTTTTGTGATTTTAATTTTCCATTTTTTTAAGTTAGAGGGTTAATTGCTTAGACTCATTTTCACCCTTAGCTTTGAAAAAGTTTTCTGAATTTTTTTGCAAACATTATCACATATGTATAGATTTTTCCAAATATTTTACAAAGATTTTTTAAAGCAAGTAAAATCCCATTTTTCAAACCTCAGTGAAACATTTTTTTTAAAACAATGTCACATAAATATGTTGGTTTTCAAAACATTTTACAAATGATCTTCAAAACATGTCAAACCGTATTTTTGCAAACCATGTAAAATATTTTTGAAAACCATGTCAAATATATATAATTTTCAAAATCATTTTCAAAACATTTTTTTTTACAAAAATCAGTTCAAGAATGTAATACGATACCCATAACCCCAATAGTTTGAAAAAAATTAAAATATGAGATATGGCTAAAGTATATATATATATATTATATACGGTAGACCCCCCTATACTTGACTTTTGCTATGTTCTCATAGCACAAGATGATATGAAGACATAGCTCATGCTAAGTATAAAAGAATATACATGAACTGGATCTAGAATCACAGATGCATCATGAGTATAAGAATCAATCAGAGGAAAATATGGACTCAGATCAACCTATATTTAAGCTGAAAAATAGCTTAAGTATAAAGATATGAATTAACACTAGATGACCTGAGGGGAACAATCAGAACGATATGGATTCCCCACTATACTTAGGTTGAAAATAAGCCTAAGTATACATGATAGGAAGCTAAATGATGAAGGGATCAATATTAGCTGAATCTCTAGATGATGAATCTCAGGAGATGCTAATGGAGCCTAGAGATTTTCGGGAGGTCGAAGAATCAAATAAGATCAAACAAATCAATTATTTCACCAACACAATAATGAAGACCATAAATATGGTCTAATTATCTTGTCTCTTTTATTGGTGATAATGCAAGAATTGTGTTCATTACGAGCATGCTGAATTAGGATTTTGGGCTCTATCCTAAGGATCCGTCCTCACCTCTCAACGAATGAATATATATCTACAAGTAAAGCGGGATTTTCTCTCCCAAAAACAAGGTGAATTTTAGCTCCATTTTAATTATATCAACTTGCATTAGCAGTCCAATTTTTAGAGATTAAGTTACCACTTGTATTAAATCTCCGAACACAAAAAAACATCATCTACCGTCCAGTCCCAATTCCATATTATCCTAAGTGACAAATCATGAAAGAAAAAAATCATGCAGACGTAAAATCATGATGTTATGCTCAAGAGAAGTACTTACAGTGTCGCCAGCTATCTTCATGCATATGCTAGACTGAATATAAAATATTATCTAAATACATGCAAATTGATGGAAATTCGCACCTAATCATATGTCTATTAGCAGGAAGATGTTCAATTTATTTGGGCTAAGTTGAACATAGATTACATGCATATAATGAATCTTAGAGATGAGTGAATCTCATAAAATGAAGTTAGTGTGCCCTAACTTACGAATCAAACACTTAAGGTAATACATCAAAAGTAGCTCTATTAGCTGTGTGCCTAGATCCTAAATCGATCACTCAAGTTGAGTCCCATCCGCAAGGATGAAAACAGACTCAACACACACAAATAATATAGTCCAAAGTCCAAAATTATACATCAAATATGAACAAAATAATCTTCGATTTATCTTGAAGGCATCTTCTGTGGTTCGTCTCAGGAGGAACTCTAGCTTGAGCATCCAGCCTCCATTCTTCACGAGTGTCCTCATGAATGGCCCTACCACATAAGAGAAGAGTTTAGAAAATTCAAAGATTATCAAAACATAATAATGCAGAAAACATTACATCACGGGATTGACCTAGATAAAATAAAATCATCTTAACCAAAATAAATAACCTAAATAATTATATTAATGAAGTTGTGTCCCTGGCAACGGCGCCATCTAATGAATCACTAAATGCATGTATTAAACTAGATCCGTTGTAGCAGGGACACTTAGCTTCCCATACAGAACCGAGAAGAATCTCAGTGATGAGGTTCTCGGCTTTAATTTTTATCCTGTGAAGTCAGGGTCGAACACAAGGATACGTGACATAATATGATTATTTAGGTTAAAATCTATGTTATGCGATTGATTAATCATCTAGGTCAAACATACAAACCATGCAGGTAAGCAATGCAAAGTATAATGCACATCACAAATGCATGCATGGGATGAAATATGATTCTTAAACAATTAATTAATATTAGAAATAATTACATAATGAACATTATGATATACTCACAAATATTCCCTAAAATGATTCATCAAACTTACGCAATTATAGAAATTAATTCTAAGTTCAATTGATCAATGCAATGTAGAGTTATATTTCATTTGATTAGCATGGGTGCACAATATAGACTCTACACAAATTAATCTTTCATTTATTATCTAATCAGAAAATAAATCAGATCAGATAAAAGAAAATTAAATGAGGATTAGAATGCCACTAAAATCATCTCAATCGGATAAAAGGTGCTTAAGTTATTCAACATAAAATCATGGGGCACAAATGCAATAAAACATAATTTAAACATGACAAACAAGTCCCTGAAGGGACTAAAATGAAAATAAAAAAAATCAGCAATGGAATTTATAAAATACCACCTACGCGGGGGTATTCTTGCAAATATGAAAAACCGGTGGGTAGAAGTCCAATTAACCTAGGCCCGCACGTGAAGGGCACGTGCGGTCCTAGGCTCAGGCGGTTGAGCATGGCTCGAGCCATGTGGCATCTCATTGGTGCCTCGGTTGTGGTTTTGTTTGAGCGAAGCCGTAGGGTCATATACATCGACGTGGTCTGATCTCAGCCGTTGGATCACGCTCAATTTGGCACGATCCAATGTTACCTGTAAGTCTTGTTCTTCTCCTCTGCTTTGCAAGGCTGCGAAAGGGGCAGGGCTCTGGCGAGCCCTTCCTTCCTCTGCCAAGCTTCAGGAGGATGTCTGCTAGTTAGTGAAGATCCAGAAGGGGCCAGCGAAGGTATTGCAAAGTCGGTGAAGGCATGACTCTCTTCTGATGTTAACGACTATGGCTGAACCATGAAGGTGGAGATCCAGATCGGTAAGGTTCTTTTGATTTCTACCATTAAAGGTCTCATCGCCTACAATGTTAGAAAAAGATAGTCAAAGCAATTTGAAATGTGTGTGTGTGATACGAGTGGGATGAAGGGCTTAATGGATCGGGGAAGATGGAACCCAAATGTGTTCTTCTTCGTTGCTGAAGGAGAACGTTGGTCGAGGTGACAAGCTGCGATGGAACGAGGAATACAGAGGAAGATGCCTCCTGCGTGGACCACAGATCCATGGGAAAGGTCGCGATCACTTTGGTTCTAAGGATGGATGTATATACATCTAGTGAAAAGTCAATGAAAATGAATAGAAAATAAATCCTAATCTAAACCTGAATATCGAGATGAAAGATGGAGGATCTTTGGCTTGGGCTTGAATCTCATTTAGCTTCATGGTCGTCGCTTAACCTGTACAACCATGCCAGAAAGCTCGAACAACCACCAAGTTGATGTTGTAGCATGGCCGGACGGCCATGGGTCTACCAGAGCTCAGGTCGTCTTTGCATCTTCGATCCAACCTTTCTCTATCACAGAAAGGTGGAGAGATACTTGGCCATGGCTCATGCAAGGGTGGACAACCGCCACTGGAGGCGGTGGTGGGCTTTTCGAAGGTGGAGGTTGGCAACCTCCAGGTGGTTATGGCGGAGGTTTCAACCGCCAAACATGGAGCAATAGGGTTTGGAGGTAATTGATGAATATCCATTTCATCACCTTTATTCTATCATTTTGGTCTTAAAACCCTAGTAAATGCTTGTAAATACCCTTAATTTGTGCATTTTATCATCCATACATTGTTGTGTAAATAGTGTATAAAATACTATTTGTCATGCCAAAATTATAGAATAAAGAAAAGAAAATAAAAAGAATAAAATATTGAAAATATTTTATGACCCTAAACCCCGAGACCTAGGCATCTTGATGACTAGATCGACAAGGAATGAAGTAGGGGGAGATGAGGGCCAAAATACAATAAAATTCCCTTTTATTTTATTCATTTTCCTTCATTTTGGGACCTATTTTTAGTTCTACTTTTTATACTTCAAAAAAAGAAACTTTGTACATGAATGTTGTATATAAATAAATATAGAAAAATAAAAAATTTACATCACACAAAAATAATATACAGAGAAAAAGTTATGATCTGAATAAGTTTCCAAAATCCCAACTTCCCAGACCCATATCTCTCAAATAAAAACTCGGAATATATCAAAATCAACTTTAATTGTATATAAGTTTTAATAAGCTATTTAATGAAGGTGGTTTCATATTTTTTGGAGTTATAGTGTGAAAGTTAGATTTTAGACCCCTATTGTATAACTATACCAATTAAAATATTCTTTTTATTTATTTCATTATCTTCATAATTTTATAATTTTGTAAATATTATTTATAATATATTTGCATATTAAAACTAGAATAAAAACATTAAATCATTAAAATAAAATACTTGCATAAAATACATAGGTATAATACCTATAGGTATACCTATAGAACAAACAAATCTATTTATTTAATTAAATATATTATACCATAAAAATAAAATAAAAATATTTTTATGTGTATAAAATTAATTTGTAAATTTATAAAATAATATATTAAATTAATAAAATCAAAATTACAAAATAAAAATAAAATACTAAAATACATAAGTAAATATACCTATATATATAGCCCTCAAAAAGGTAAACCTCTAAAAAATAAATAAAAATCATAATAAAATAATTCAGAAAATAATAAATATTTTTTATTTTATAACCTAAATTTAATAAAATCTTTATTATTTTTAAATAGATTTCTAACTATTTTCCATTTCAGTTTCCTGGTTGGTCCACGTGGACCAACCAAGAGCGTCCGAGAGTTGACTGCAGGTCAACTCTCCGACCTGTCCCTCTGCTTCTTGTCAGAACTGATTTTTCTCCTCGTTTCGAGGATTTTTGGAGGACGCATCTTGCACCATTTTGCGATGCACCCTTCACAACTTTATCTCCTTGTGGAATGCTCTTACACGCCCTTAGCTCTCCTCGGGGATTGGATCGATGCATCGTCTGCTATTCATCGTTCTTTGGAGTCGCCCACCTCTCTTGTACAAAAACCACCTCAAACTTCCCATGACCTTTTGAACCCCTTTTGATGAAGCTCCCGCCCTATTTTGGTTGTGCTCTGGACCGGCAAGGTGAGAGGTAGCCTCCAGTCAACTGCAGCTAGGTCGAGCAAAGGCCAAGGCGGCGTTCCGCATCTCCGGAGAGACCTCGCCGTTGAGGTACATATCCCTGCTTCTGGTTGGAGAGGTAACGCTATTTTCCCACTTTTATTACATTTCTAGCTAAGTTTTAATCCCTTTGTTCGATCCTTGTCCTTAGATTTAGGTTTCCTCGCTCGTTTATGCCTCATCCACCGCCCGTCTGAGCCCGCACCAGCGAGCTCCCATCTAGTGTCCCCCGCACCCCATTTCCCTTCTAATAGGATTGAGGCATTTTGCCCTCGACCCCATATTAGTCCTGTGCAGGTTTAAATCCCAAATGATCGCTGGAGGTTCATTTTGGAAGTTGCCGGAAGTTCCTGGGGGGGCGCTTGGCATCTTCGACTCTACTGACACGCTCTGGTGGCAGCCGGACCTTTTTAGAGCCACTAGAAGTTAGAGAGGAACTGCAGGAGCACTAGGCACCATTTTGGAGCAGAAAGGGCCACCGGAGAGGGGAGATCTCGCCGGGGGAACTTCGCATTGGCGGAGTTCTTCCCTTTTCGTCGACCGACCCTCTTCGCCGTCGGATCATCAAGATGCCCAAGATCGAGCAGCTGCCATCTGATGATGATGCGCCTCCACCGTTCGATCTTCCTTTGAAGATCTAATCCATGCCATCGGTAGCGAACCGTTATCGGTCGTCTGGATCGTGACACGTGGCTTAAGTGATCCATCAGCAGTCGTCTGATCCGCATAGGCATGGGTATTTTATATCTTTTCCCTCACCCTTTTTGTATTTATCAAATACACTACTAACATTCATCGGCCATTGTATATTTTTGTAATATTTGCAAAGCACCCCTAACATTCTGATATTTGTGGTTCGGTCCTTGCCAACGAAGCTCACGTGCGCGTGCACGTGAGCTTAGCTATTATGCAGGAAAGGGCATGTATTTTTGCGTATTTTGAATTAGTCCGTAAACTTTTTGAGTATTTTATTATATTTTTAGACATTTCATAATAAAGCCCTCAAGTTTCTGGTAATTGTGTTTCAGTCCCTGCCAGGGGAGCACGTGTTCACACACATGATTTTGGTGCATTTGCATGAGGGCCCTCGGGGCTTTATCTATTTGTAATTGGTCCTATAATTTTTAAATTCAGATATATATTTCTGTGAAAATTACACTTTGGGCCCTTGATTTCTTACTATTTACACTTATGCCCTTGCCAGTATTGTAGTTTTTCTTTGTTGATTGCATTTATTTTAAATAGCAAATTAACTCGAAAAATGCCAAAAATAGACAAAGCTTCTTGTTGCATTTCTCTGTCATGCCATATTTTTAATTTCATTTTGAAGCTTTTATTATTTATAAAAAATCAAAAACTTCGTATTTTACCCCTTTTTGCAAAAGAAAATACATAAAATTATAAAAACTTTTTGAAAAGTTCTCAAAAATATATATTTTGTGTAATTTTATATCTTTGACCTTCAGCCCAAAAATCACTAAAAAATATAAAAGAAAACTAAAAAAAATAGAAAAAACCTAAAAACCTTTATAAAAATATAAAAAATTGTTACAAAATTCAAAAATTCTATTTTCTATTTTATATTTTTCTCTATATTATTATCTTTATATAAAAATTATTTTGAAGCAATTTTGATACTGTTTGGTATTTTTTCCCTCCATTTTAATTTCGTTTATTTATTGTAACCCTGATTTTGGGTATTGTTGACTTTAAAAATATATAAAAATTAGCAAAAAATCTTAAAAAAAATCAAAAAATAGTAACAAATTATTAAAAATCCAAAAATATTTTAGTTACTTACTTTTGATTATTTTTGTTAATTTTTATCTCAACCCTAGCTTACATTGTATATATATCTTATATATAGCTTTATATCTATATTAAAAGAAAAAGAAATTAAATATATATATATATAATATAAAAAGAAAATACAAAATCAGAAAAATAAAAATCAAAATATAAAAATATAAAATAAAAAAAAACAAAAAATTAAAAATTAAAAACCACAAAAATAACACTTATAGACAAATACATCGCATTCACTTTTATGAGCATTTTTGCCTCGATCTATCATGCTTGTTCCCTGTGTTCGACACTCTACTCATACTTGCACCTATACATATCTTTGTTATAGAGTTATAATAAATTTTAATTCCACATCTGCTTTTCATTGTTTGATCACATGTTGTGGGTTAATTGTTGATTAACGGGTTTCGTGAGCGGTCCCTTCAGCGACATTGTGTCTTGCCTTGTGTATACTACTTTAGACCCTCACAAAATCTATGTTATCAGTAGTTTAAAGGAATGGCATGAAAGATGGATGAATGGATTAGCGATTGGTGACGGTGGTTAGGCACGAGGGAGGTTAACGATGGAGAGATAATGGTGGAAAGTTGATTGGGTTAGTGAGATTTAGTGGAGAAGAGAGGTCGGCTGGAGGTTGAAGGTGAACTACCGACCATTGGATCAAAATATCCAACGATTGATAGTGAGGCGTGGATTAATGAACGGGATCCACTTGATCAGGATGATCAAGTGGTCCAAAACGAGGCGCCAACGAGCGTCTAAGATCTGCCAAGAGAATGATCAGACAGCGGAAACAACAGTGTGGGTGGCAAGACTGTAGTGGACCACATGGCGCGATATGAAGGTGCCACATGGTCCAACTAGAATTGAAGATAATAGAAAAATCAGAGTTAATTCAAATTGAAATAGTTAGAGAATGATTTAGAAAAGCTATGAGCATGAAAATGTAGAACTCGATGAGATCTGCAACTTTCATGTAGAAGTCAAAGAGATCAGATGTCATCTATACATAGATAAAAATTAAATACTAATAGAATAATATAGAATAATTCCTTTTGATTTTTCTTTTATTTATTTGTTTGGATTTTTATTTAATTTTATGTTATTTTATTTATGAACAATTTTATTCTAATTTTTATTTGATTTTTAATGAGAAAGAAATACATAAAATATTACGCCATAATAATGATATAATAATAAAAAGTGTCAATTATATACAACACTTAAATTAGTAATTAGTGTTATTAAGTCAATGAATCATGTTATTAACTTAAGTAAGAGAGATAAATATAATCAATTAAGCAGATAAATCTCGAATTTATCAGTGTAGTCCCCTATTCCTCCTCTCTATTATTGCTAGAAGAACTTTCGATGAGAACTCATGTATAAGTCTAATAAAGCTTTAGCACTACTCCATGTAGTACTAAGAACTCTACCCAAACTCACCTTGTTTCTCCGAGAACTCGCAACTTTCCCTCCAATCCAATTAGCTTCTAACTTGAAACCAATTTGATTATGCAATGTAATAACATAAGTTTACCAAGTTAAAACCTAAATATATTACATTAATTGCAATAGAACGAGGTTCCTACATTGAGAGCCTAATATGTAATGAGTAGACTTGACCAATGGGCCAGGGACCTGCCCGCCTAGCCCACTCATGGGCCGGGCTTGGGATAGGAGAGTTGAGATATGATTCGGCCCGGCCCGGCCTGTCAAAAACAAAAATATACATGTAGAAGCTAGATATGACATTTATTAATATGACAAACTTGAAGCTTTTCAAATTTAATGTTAGTTTTACATAAAATTTAATAGTTTATATGTCAAGTAACATGCAAACTACTTATATTAGTTATATAAAGTATAAATGGTTGTAATAAAATCATTTATATTTATTAAATAACATTAAAAAGTCAATAAAAAATAAAATAAAATGGGTCATGGATCGATCCATGATGAATTTTGGACAGAAGTTTTAGAACATCAGCTCATTCGACTTGGCTCATGGGTCGGCCCAACTCGCATTTTGGCCAGGTCTACTTAAGAGTTGTGAAGGGCAAACTCAAGAACCCGTCGGATACATTAAGGTGCATGAGAGGGATATTAAGTAACAATTTTAATGAAGACCATTCGTTGGTGCAGCTCCGTCGTTAGGTAAGCCGAGGGGAGTAGGTTCTGCCTAACACGTTTACAATTGGACAACACATGTTGGGTGGAGCATTGGGCTCGACTCAGCCTAACACGGAAAGCTCGGTCCGAGCCCGTCAATTTTTGCAGGCTTTGGGTCAGGTCGAGGTCCGCTTTTTTTAGCAAATCGAGGACCAGAGCCCAACCCAAGCCTGCAGGATTGGGTTTGGGTTTGGGTTAATCTTATCCCGCACCCATTTTGGTTCCATGAAGTTGCACTTTGATTTTAATGTATTGTATGATATAATTAATCCATAGTATATGAATATTGGATGTCTTGTTATGATATAATATATTACTATTCATAGATGAAGGAAATATTGGATGTATTGTGACTATAAATTTATGTCCTCCAATTTGATTCTAATATGATTTACATGTAGATTGTTGTATGTGGATTGTTGAAATCTGGAAATATTTGCAGAATTCTTTTCCATGTAAACGAATCGTGATGGAATTTAATTTAGTAATAACATATTACAAAAGTTTGTTAGATTATAAACTATTAAAAGATGGTAGCATATGGTCTGAGTATGATATTTTGAAATATGAGGGCCCGAGTCTGGCCCATTTGTACTTCGGATTCGGGCCTAGCCTGACCCGAGCATGATATTTTTGAAATATGAGGGCTCGGACACATCCCATTTGTAGAACGAATTCGGACCGGATCTGAACTTTTACGGCTCGGGTTAGGATCGGATCTAAACTGGCCCAACCCAATGCTCCACCCTAGATGCTATCAGTGACAATGTTGCCAAGAAACCCTCGCAGCTTCGTTGAATCGCAAGTAGGTCCTGCCTGACTTGAAGAACGCATGATCCATGCACGCACCTGGACAAACTGCAGAGCAGCCCACAATCCTTTGAGTGTAACTTTAAAATATGATTGCAAAGATAACCCTATGTTTGTTTTCGATTATATTAATCGCTAGAAATTCACAAATGGAATCAAATTGCGATATGTGTGGTGGATTTGTAGCTCTTTGATATATCTAAATATCCAATAAAGGATTTTGAGAAATATTGCTTCGTGTGGTCTGTGTAATTTTTCTAAGATTGTTCTTGTTGAATCTTTCTAGTTTTATTTACATCTCTCTTTGTTGAAATAAAAAAAGGTCATAGATCCTCCGCACTGGTAAGTATCACTAGTACTTTTTAGTTCTCATTCTTCTAATATTTTTAGTATTTTTATAAAAAAAAACCCAAAAACAATACCTAAAGTTTATAAAATCATTAAAATTAAATAATATATCCTAAATTCCAAAATTAGCACACTTAATTCATTTTTATTTATATTTTACGATACCCAAAAATCTTTAAAAAAATATAACAATGTCAATAAAAGACACTAAAAATCTTCACATATTTGTATATCAGACATAAAAATCAAAAGAACAAAAAACACCATCTGTTCTATCTATTTACATATATTTTCAGTAAACATATCCCCTATGTTTTCGCTATATTTAGCTATGTTTAAAGTGCTTTATCCATTTTTGTTCATTTTAATATTAAATTTATTTTAAACGTCCATATTTTTATTTTTTTCTAATATTATTTCTCACTTTAAAATCACAAAAACATGTTGAAAATGAATTTATTTGCTAAACATTTAGTCTCTTAAAATAAATTATTTGCAATTAAACCTTAGATTTAGTTTTCTTAATGTAGTTTAAATTAAAGCAATCAAGTTTCTTTGTAAGGTTGATTCCTTATGATTATATTGTTAAAATATTATATAATATATCATCTTTCACGCAACTAGGAGTTATTTTGATTTCCATTATTTAGTTTTTTTAAAATATATTAGAATCCTCTAGAAAATAAAAACATCATTAAAAAGCATGGAAAAATAAATAAAAGTTAAAGAAAATTTACAACGACGAAATATCAAGTTAGATGCGTCGTCACTCTACGTTTCTACCATTCTTCTCGTTAGTCTCAAATCCAATCTTGTCTAAGGGTCCACTGTATAAAATCAACTTATATTTACAACATAATTAAATTGGAGATTTTAATTTTGGATTTTAATATTTTTACATATCTTTCACATTACATCGAAACATGAGACAAGCGGACAACAAGTTGCACTGTTACTCCTTTTTGAATTGCAAACTAATCCTTATAAAACTACATTCACAAACATAGGAACCTTAACATTATTGCTCAGGGCTTTTGGACCCTCTTCAAAAGCTCCACAGCTTCTGATACTAAGGATTCAAAAGTATCAAAACTAAAAAAGATGAAGACGTGCTAAATTATAAACCTGTTTGGAAAAGAGTTATCCCTTTAGTTCTCTCGATGTTAAATTATGTTGGTTGCTTTTTTTGAATGTTATATGTTGAAGGTTAGGATTATAATTCTAGAAATTTAATTGTTTGTTTGATCGTTTTGTTTTGGTGGTGTTGTTAACCTTCGTGTGTTTGGAGAGCATATGGCGTTTTCATTGTTTGTGTTGTGTTTTCTTTCCAAGAGTGCCATCGGTGTTGGGTTATTGGAATTCTTTATTTATTTTAGTTTGAATTATTTGTTTGTGATGTAATATTTATTATCTTGATATTGTTATTTTCATTTGACAGTTGTTCTTATAGTTTCTTGTTTGCTCTCATTTTCTTTATTGATTTTGGTATTGTTTATGAAGTTAATATTGAATTTAAAAATGTAAAATCCTAAAAATTAGAAATTTGTGTAATGATTGAAATTGGGGGTATTGATTGTCTAAATTTGTGGATAATATACGAACACATCATGTTTTAGTTTCTAATGTTTGTAATATTTTTTTGTAAAATAATATTTGTGATGTTGATATTGTTATTTTATTTAACAGCCGATCTTATAGTTTTTTCATTCTGATTTTATTCTTTGGTGCTAATATTATTTATGTTGAAGGTTAGTATGATAATTCTAGAAAATTTAATTGTTTGTTTGATTGCTTTGTTTTGGTGTTGTTGTTACATTTGTGTTTGAGAGCGTCTATTGTCTTCATTGTTTGTTTTCTTGTTTTTTTTGGAAGTTTGACATCGGTGTTAGGTTTTTGAAATTCTTTATTTATTTTATTTCAAAGTATTTGGTTGCAATATAATGTTTATTATGTTGATATTGTTGTTTTCATTTGATATTTATTATTATAGTTTGTTATGCCCTCATTTTCTTCATTGGTCGTGTATTATTTATGTATTGAGTATCAGATTTGAAAAGGTAAAATCCTTATAATTGGACTTTTTTTAGAATGAAAATGAAATATTGGGATTTGGTTGTGTGTATTTTTGGATAAAGTATGTATCCGATTGTGTCATATTTTAGTTTATAGTGTTTGTAATATTTGTCTATAAAATTTTATTTGTGCTGATATTGTTATTTTATTTTAGTAGTTGATGTTATAGTTTTTTCCTACTCATTTTCTTCTTTAGTTTTGATATTGTTTATGCTGAAGGTTACGATGATAATTCTAGAAAAAAATAAGTGTTTGTTTGATTATTTTGTTTTTTTGTGTTGTAGTTGCTTTGTGTATTTAAGAGCAGATGTTGTTTTCATTCTTTGTTAGAAAAATATGTTGATGGTATTATTTTTGTGCATGCAAGTTGTTATCCTTGTAATCTTTTGCTTGTCATATTTATTTCATTCAGTTTTATCCCTCCTCCAATAGTGTTTGTTATTTTAAGAAATTGTTTGTTGGTGTAGTTCTTTAGATGTTAAATAGTATTGGTTACTTGTATAGTTGTTATAGATGTTGCAGTGATGATGATTCTAGTAAATTGTATCTGTATTATAAAAAGGAAAAGGGGAAGCTATATCGGGGGTGCAATTAACTAGTTACACCGGATTATTTTTTTTATTGGTTTATAATTTTTTTTGAAAGAAGCATACGGAGATTTGCTTAATTTATTGAGTGGAATATGTATTTCAAATTTCATGCAAAACAAACATTCATAACATACCCATCTAGATAGGGTCTATTTCAGCAATTCTGAAACCGCTAACATGTGATAGTCTTGATGGAGACGATAGAAGTGTTGAATTTAGTTAGATTTGACATGAGACCACGATGATTTAAGTTCTTTGGATTTCATTTCAAAAACAAAAAAAAACCAATAAAAAAATGGTCGGGTGTAGCTAGTTGGCTACACCCATTAGTGCAGCTTCCCCAGACCCTTATATGCTCAATTAACATGCCAACATTGGAATTTTTTAAGGAAACAAATTGAAGCCTTATTGTGGGATAAGGAAATGTCTCAAAACTTATTTAGTATGGTTTCTAATTGATTAATTAATTTTTTTGGTTATCTTCCATTCTACAAATGGTGAGGTAATTTAGGATGGCTTCAATAGAATCATGTTGTTTGTTTATGTTGGGTACAACACATTGTCTATGCATAGGATTATATTTTTGGCTCAAGTGTTTTGTTGTATGCATAGGAAATATCCAACCCCTCTTTTTTTGTGAGTTTGTTAGGCATTAACAAGTATCATTAATTGATTATTTTTTACATTAAAAGATAAATTAAAACATATAGTTAATATATTACCTTTTCGTAGAAGTGTTTTTTTAAATTATATGTTTTCCGTTTCTAGTTTTATGTTTATACGTAGAAATTGAAGATTAGATTGATTGATTTTTTTTAGTAGTTTTTTGACATTTATGTAATTTGTTAGTGTTTTCTTTAATATTTTAAAATTGAAAATTCACCCTGTACGGTTTCCAGAATTGTTAGCAATTATTGTTTGCATTAATTTTCATGTATCATAAAAAAATTGCTTGGAAAGTGTCATGTGTTGTAACTTTTACTAGAATTATTCATTCTACACGTTTTACATATCATGGGTTGCTATTACAATTTTTCAATGGGAATATAAATTATTCTTTTCATAGTGCTGCGGGAGATGTAATTTTTTTATTTTTTACACATGCATATCTTCAATTTCATATTAGCTACTATTTAACTTGGAAGTTTGAGCCTTCTTTTTTTATCAAATGTTTTCAGTGTGTTTTGTTTGAAACCATGTTTCGGAAAAAAAACCATCTCCTGTGATTTATATATTGTTTGTCTAATTAAAACTATACTTTATATGTATAATCGTTCTTCTTTGTGTTCTTGGTTGATTTCACATATTCTCCTTTTGGTTCCATGTGTTTTAATTTTTTTTGAATTTATTAATTGTTTGTATTATTAATGTAAATTGATAAAAAAAATATGTTGAGGGTGCAATGTTATCTTTTTTGCTGCATGTTGTTATTGTTGTGATCTTTTGCTTGTCATACTTATTTCATTCAATTTTATTCCTCTTGCAAAAGTGTATGTGATTTTAACAAAATGTTTGCTGATGCGATTCTTTGGACGTTAGATCATGTTGTTTACTTATATAGTCATTTTGGATGTTATACTGAAGGATGTGATTATAATTTGGGTAAGTTTTATCTATTTAATAAAATATGGTTATGCTCAACTAATGTGTCAAAATGCCAAACCAAATTGTCAGATAAGGAAATGTTCCAAAACTTATTTAGTATGGTTTCTAATTGATTATTTAATTTTCACCTTGGTTGTTTTTCATTCCACAGATAGCGACGTAATTTAGGGTGTCTTCAGTAGAATCATGTTGGGCATTTATTTTGGGTAGAATACAATGTGTATGTATAGGTGTATACTTGATGAATCTTTATTTCATCACCTTTATTCTTTCATTTTGGCCTTAAACCCCTAGCTAAATGCATGTATATATGATTAGTTGAATAAAATAACATTCAATAATTGCTCTTTCTACACTATATAAAATATTGCATTTAATATCAAAACAAAAGAATAAAGGAAGAAAAGAAAAAGAATGAAGTCCCAAAGACACTGAGTGACCCTAGACCCGAGACTTAATCATCATGATGACTTGATCGATAAGGAATGAAGTAGGGAGAAATAGTGCAGCCAATTGTATAGAAAACACAGCTCAGAAACCCCAATTTCATATCCCAATAATTACCTTTTGGCACCTATTTTATTTTCTTATTTTTATACCTCTAATCAATAAACGTTGAATATGAACATTATACATAAAAATACATAGAAAATATATTTCATTTAAAAATAATACACAGTGTGCCGAGGATACACATAATAAAAAGTCACAAAAAAACTTTATAAACCCATATCTTCTCTATATAGACTCAAAATTGACCAAACTCGTATTTATTATTCATAAAATTAAATTATCTATTTAATGAAATGCTTTCATTTGATTTGGAGTTAAAATGCAAAAGTTGGCTTTTAGGCCCTCATTGTGCAATATACATGTATATAATATTCAATATATTTATTATTTATATTTTTCACTTTCTTATATTTTCATATTATTATTTAAAATACATATAGATAATAAAATTAGAATATAACAGTTAAAAATACATTAAAATAAATAATATTCCTTAATATATAAATGAAATATACCTATAATATACCTACATAATATATATACATATTATCTAAGTAAATAAAATAAAATAAAGAATAAATAAAAATATATAAATATGTAATTAAATAAATTATAAATATATAAATTATGTATACAAAATAATAAAAATAAAATAAAATAAAAATAAGCTAAATACAAGTATTTATACTTTAACTATACATGTAAAAGCTAACATCTAATAAAATGCATTGTAAATATAAATAAAATTTATCTAAAGATACTAGATAAAATTACAAATAGTTTTTATATTTTAATTTAAAATTAAATAAATCATTTACTATTTTTAAGTCATTTATTAATGGATTTAATCCTTGGAATTCTCTGGTTGGTCCACGTGTGGACCAACTAGAGTGCCTCGCACATTGACCCCTCGGTCAACTGCACGATCCTCTCCTCCCACCTGGTCAAAACTTCGTGACCTTCTGAATTCGTCAGTTTTCCACTACATCTCCACGCCTCCATCTTCATCAAGCAGACCACCCTCCCGTAACATGTTCTTCCCTCTATCTCGCCATGCCCTCAAATCTCACCAACCACCATCCTCCTCCACGCAATCTCTCCATCACTTTTGCCCAAACTCAACTCATAAATAACCCCCAATTTCCCCCTTACTCATTTTGACCCTCCTTTCTCGCATGTAACCCCTATAGGACTACCCCTGTCGAGCATTTTGGTGACAACATCAAGCTCCAGGCCTTGTCATCGTAGATGAAGGTACATATAGGTACGATTCAAGTTTAATGGAGCTCCACCAGCCAAACATCCTCTTGATCCAAGTACGTATGTTCGAGATGCTAGACTTAGGTTTTCTTATTGTCTTTCTTTCCATCATCTTAGTTTACTTTTTTAATTTTAGCAATTAGTTTTTACCTTAGTGTAATTTAGATATTTTAGTAAGCTGGAGCCTAAAGATCCAACTCTAAAATAGGATTTCTAGGGTTTTGTGTATAATTATCTAGATTATTTTGCCCTTATCACTTCCTACATTATTCCTTGTCGACCTAGTCAATGTTTGACTCTGTCTCAGGGGATTAGGTTTATAAGAAAAATATAATTTGGCTAAATTGGATTAATTCCACATAAAAATTAATTCAACTAAGTTGCTTGTTTTCTTAATAGGCTAGTTCAATCGTATTTTTTGCATTTGAATTTTATATTGCATAAAAATCCTTGCTTGGAAAACAGTGTGCTAAGTGACCTAAATAGATCTTCGGTTGTTCTTTTGCCTCCTTGAGTCGACCCTGGGGCTTGCCCATGTAAAATAAATACAAAACTGCACGATAATTAATTCATTATTTATCAATTCACGTGGTTGATTTTTGATCGATCCTGATTGCCTGATTACAACAACATGACACTATTAGCTAGGGTAATTCGAGGTTCGTCAATCTGCTTTCAATGATGTACATACAAGGTTCGTCAATCTGCTTTCAATGATGTACATACAATGTGGTATTTATTTCTTAGACCAGTTCCCATGTTTTCTCTAAAATATATAGAAAATAGTCTGTGTTGTCTTTTTTGCAACCATTATCCTCCATTTTTAAAAGAATAATATTATGGATATTTCAAAATATAATATGATACTTTGTGAACAATGTATTATTCCTACAGAATTTAATTTATTTTGAATTACAAATATTATCACACTTAAATTTAGTTTTTGTTTTTTAATAAATTCAAATGTGTTGTTAATCTAAATCGTATTATACATATTTCAGTAATTGTGTGTTAATTGTAAGTGTGAATACTTTTAATTATGAATATTTAGGATGTCACGCATACATTGAAATTGAAAATTGTTTAGATCTTGAGATGTTGTGAAAATTTAGGATGCCTTCTTAGGAACCAAATTATAGACTTTGAGGACTTAGTTTAAAGTTATTATCGAATAAGGATGATTATTGGCCTATTTATATTTTGTGGTATATTTGAAATTTTCAATGTTGTACACAGTATAACATTTATTTTCATAGTAACATTGATGGTCTTACTGACTTGTATATTAGAAAAAGTATAATTATATCTTTTTGACGACTATTTATACTTCAAATTTCAAAAGAAGATTTTCCTTGGAACATGAAATGGTGTTTGTAAAAATGTATTGTTCATTTACAAGTTAATTTGTAATTCAATTGCATACATTATTATAATTAAAATTGATACTAAGCACTTGAAAATTAAATGTGTTGCCAAGTTACATTCTTCTATAGAGGTTCAAGTGAATGTATGTTATAGATTTGATCATTTTCTATATGTAATATAGTTTTTAATTACAATAAATATATTTGTTAAGTTTAAGGCAGTGATTGAAGATTTTGGCACACATACATTTAACAGAAAAATAACTAAGTCCTTAAGATGTTGTAGTAAATTTAGATGATTTTTTAGGAACCAAATTGCAGACTTTTTGATGAAACGTAAATCGGTAGTGTTAATTGATTATTGTTGTAGTATGACCAATTGGCAATCGATCAGAACGAAAGTGAATGTCTTTGTGAAGAGGACTTGGTTTTAATTTATTTTGGGCAAGTCTAGGATCGAACATAGAGACAAAGCAATTAATTAATTTAATTTAGGAGTTAAATATTTATTTAGAGCTTTGATGATGATCTAGATCAAGATAATTCTCTCAAGCAAGTAATGCATGAATTTTCAAAATATTTAATTGCAATTGTATTTAATGAACAAGTAATGATGCAAATACAACATACAATAAAGGCACAATCACACAATAATACTCATGATTAAACAATTAATTGATTCGAGTACTTAATGCGAAAATAAATTAATGAATGGTCTTGTTAATGAGCTTCAAGAGATCATAAAATAAATACATTAATAACTTAAACACCTCTCATGATTAACAACATATTAATGCATCAAGAATTTATCGAATTAGGATATTATTTGCTCAATGATTTATTCGAAGTTCCTAATCAGAGTAAAATGACTTAATACAGATAAGGAGATTTAATAAGTAAGCAATCAATGAAAGGATCAATTTTGGACTTAAACTTAAGAATGCAAAGACAATTTTACTCTATGATTTAATGCAATAAAAATAGATCACATCAAGTAATTATCATCATCAAAACTATGAGGATAAAATTCTCTTTCAAACGAGACCAAAATCACTGGATTTGAATAGTTATATCAAAAGTTAGTCAACAAACATCCTTGGGGAATAACTGCAACAAAAAAAAACTTTATTTACTTACAAAATGGTCCAAATTACACTGAAATGTAATTACAGGGAGCCACTAGGGTAGAAATATAAAAATCACATGTGCTAAGGGCTTATCGGTAATTTTAAAAACTCGACAGGGTGGCTCTACAAATATCATAGGGGCATGTGCTCCAAGCTTGTGACTTAGGCCATGTGTCGCTCCATCGTGCTTCAAGACTGGTTTGGTCGTCGAACCGCAGGGGTCAGAGCGGTGCTATGACTGATGTCATGGTATGATGGGAACTATTGATTACACCCAATTAGGGTTGATCCAACGATGTCTGCTCGTCGAAGGCTTTATCCTTCTTCCTCTGCGTGTAACAGCGAAGCCTGGGCTCCGACGGGAGACTCCTCCCTCCTCCACACTCCTCTGCTCAATATGAAGGTTCGGAGACCTTTGTGAAGGTCTTGCGAAGAGGCTGATTCTCATGGGGAGCGCTGAGGAGGCCTGGTTCATAGGCTCGATGGAGTGTCATTGGAGGTGAAGTGATAGAACGACGAGGTGCAAAGATTCCGATCAATGAAGAACCTGCAGTGTTAGACCAAAAATCGAAGCAAAGGCTAGGGGTTTTAAAGAGAAATGGGACGGAATGAAGGGTTGAATTGAGTGAAAGAAAGGATCCCTATTGGGTTCATTGCCTGGAGCACGGTAATGAATGGATCAAGGTGGACACAACGATGGAGGAGTAGAGATTTACTGGAAGGTTACACCTGATGGATGGATTAAAGACGATGGTGAAGGGCATATCAGATCATGGATTAATGAGCAAATGCAGACAGAATAAAATGGCGAAATTAGAACAAAACAAAAGCCAAAGATCTTACCTGGAATGGTAATTAAGAAGATAATGGATTGAAGATGAATCACAAGTGAAATCTAAGCATGGATGAAGCTTCAAGCTTCAGGTCATCACTTCAGAACTCCGATGAAGAGATTAGCTCAAGCAGCCATGTAAAGGAGGTCTGCAATAAGATGTGTGAACCTTGGATCTCGTCAGCAGAACTCTCTATCGTCACTCTCAAAACCAAGATTCCACTGTCACTAGAAGATGGTTGATGTTCGGAGGTTTTGCTCGAATGTGGTGGATACCCTGAAATGGTGGTTGGCGAAGAGTATTTAAAGATGAGAATGGTTGTTACTAGGTGGTTGATGCAAGGTTTTCAACCACCCGCAAGTTAGAGAAGGTTGGTCTGGGTGAGGGATAGATGGATGGCATGGAAAAGGGATATTAGGCAAAGAAGTTTGTGGTGGCTCCCATGAGGAAGCTTGAATGGCATAGTTATAGTAATTAGGAGAAGTTAAAGGATGTTACTGATTCGCACCTCTTGGAATACGTGGAGCCGAAGGTTGAAGACAACCCTTCGACTGTTGGATGAAGATCGAAGATCCCAGATTTGGACGTGGTTTGAAGATTCTGATCACTTCATCAGATGGATCGAATGATCAACAAAGAGCACTAATGGACATTTTGTATTGAACAAATCAAATCTGATCTGATGGTCAGGAAAAATAGTGATAAAATAATAACGACCGATTACGTGGACCGCCAAGATTGGGCCACGTAGCCCCATCAGAATCCAAAGAATTGAATAAATCCTTCTAAAATCAGACAGAAATATTAAAAAAATGAATAGAAAAAATGCTCAACATGAAAGTTTAGATCTCAATGAGATCTACAACTTTCATGTAGAACTCAAAGAGAGAATACAACATATATTCTACTAATTATTTTTGCAAGTATTTTTAAAGTATTAAAAATATTTCTTGTATTTCGTTTTTATACTATTTTCTTCTTTTTTGGATTTTTAATTATTAATTAATGTTAAATTAATTATGTACAATATTACACTAATTTTTATTGTATTTTTAATAAATAAGGAAATAGATAAAATATAGGCATAATATAAGTATGAATATACAACATAGAGACAAATTATTAAGAAGATAATAATTAATGTTAATTAATTATAGAGTATTTTTTTAATTAAGGTTAATCGATTATTAGTTAGATGAAAGAGCTTAAGCTAAAGAGGTAATACTCAATAAATAACCTGATAAATCATGGATTTATCACTTTTGAGGACTAAATTGAAAGTTATTGTGAATCAACTATGATTAGAAGCCTTTATTTATATAGTTTTCAATTTATACTTTTTGTGTTTGCAATTTAACTTTACTTTGATACATACTTGGTCGGTCCACTTTTGATTTTACATACACATACACATGCATACATACATATACACAAACATATACATATGTACATATATAGATATTTTTTCCAATGGGCCATGAGCTCATTTGCTATGTGATGAGCACTTGTTTTGGGCCATTTGATCTTCATCTTATGATTACTTCCCAAATACTATTACATATTTATCTCATTTAATTAGCTTCCAATGAAGCATTCCATTTATTTTGGTGATAATTTTTCCTTATCTCATCAATCAAGTATTTCATTTATTTATTTCATTCATTTTTCATTATTTGTATGTATTTAGTAACTACTTTTTCATATTACTATTTACATATTAATAGTAAGTAAGGAGAATGTATTGCATGTTCCATGTTAATTGGTTACTTTGAATAATGCTCCTGAATTATTGACAATTATTCTGGTATTACTGATCTCACAATAATCATTTACTTGAGAATTGTATATACATTATTGATCATGTAACATAAGACATAAGTATATATATTATTGATCGCACAACAATAATTTACTTGAGAAACGTACACATATTACTTAATTAATGTACATGGATTATTGAATTCTGTGTAAGGTAATATCACATATTTAAACCATTGACCAATGTTCTGATATTACTGATATCGTAACAAATATTTACTATATTGCCCCATATAAAAATCCTATTTGCAGCAAACTAGTAACAAATTGCCTGTAATCAATATTTTTTGGTGAAACAATTCATAGTTTTAACAATTTTTATTAATTTCACTCATTATCGAGTCTTTATATTTTAATCTTCTGGACATAATAAATTATTTGGATTTTTATTTCCAAAACTCTCCTCTTTTTAAGGACATAGTATAATCGGAAATACGATTATTATAAGATCATAAAATATGTTAATATACTTCCAAAACTGTCCTCTTCAAAATAGATAACCTCTCAATCTATCATTTGCATAGACTCCCTACATTAGGTGCTCACCAAGACGTCAATGGACTCACGGTTCATTGGAAATGCCCTCATGCATACATACATGCACACATATACATATACATACTACACAGACATATATGCACACCCATACGTACATGCACACATATAAACATACGGAAAAAGATAGTATGTTCATGAGCTGTAGAAAATTGTGTGGTCATTGCCTCACATCCACCTTTGATTCTATATTGGGAGGAGTGAGTGCAAGTGGCTCTGCATTGGAGCATGTATAGTTTCAAATTCCAAAGCAAATGAGTGTCTTGGAGATGATGAACATGGAAGTTATATGC
This sequence comes from Ottelia alismoides, assembly GCA_037367405.1. NCBI lineage: Eukaryota > Viridiplantae > Streptophyta > Magnoliopsida > Alismatales > Hydrocharitaceae > Ottelia > Ottelia alismoides. The sequence goes on from JAZKJV010008991.1 coordinate 247,207, forward strand.
ATATGAGCTGCATACCCCCCCTCTAAATAAATGTGTATGTGTGTGTGCGTGTGTGCGTGCTTGTGTGTGTGTTTGTGCATGCGTGTGTACGTGTGCGTGTGTGCGCGTAAAGATGAACAACTACTATTTATTCCATGCATGTTAAAATATGAGAGTACTATAACATTATACGACAGAACTCCAAAGCTAAATATCGATGTATAAATTCAGCTTCTCCATGTGAAACTACTTACTTTGTTTTGATTTGCTTGTTGATCAAACTATAATCGGCATTTATAAATATCAATCATTTTAATATGGCTAATTAGATATCAGTCAGAATCAAGAGAAATCTCTGCGAAAAGTATCTCGGTTTATATTTATAACCTGGGCAAGTCAGGGATCGAACAAGAGGACACAGGAAATTATTTAATTCAATTAAGGATTCAAATATTTATTTAGGTGATTTGTAGGCTCTCTAGGTCAAACAAGCACAACACAATGCAATGCATGCAACTTTTAAATCAATTTATGCAGCTTATATTACACGGACAAATAATGATGCACGTGTAATACAATATGATGCACAAACTCACAATACTTCTCCTAATTGTTTAATTAAATAAACAAGTGAACTTAATTTGAAATCAATGAACAAGGTAAATCTATTCAACCAGTCTACTCATGCAATAGAATTGTTCAACAATTGATAAATGAAGCTAAGAAAAACCTCAAACAATTAATTAATCAGGAATACAGGATCAATAAATTTAATAACAGTCCAGAATAATCTTAAAGCATTAGGTTTTAAAACAGGAGATTAAGTAGATCAATACACCACAATTAAATTAATTTTTAATTTAAAGACAATGTTAAATGTCAAGAACAAGACTCTTAATTTTAATGCAAGAATAATAGACAAGCTCAATGAATAAAGTACACCATCAACAAGAACATAAAATCATCTTTCAAATGACATTGATTTCACTAAAATCATATTATAGTGCACAAGATATTGACTAGACAACACAAGGGCATACATGCAATGAAAACTATACAGTTTTTACCAAAAAAGGTCCGCAAAGGATTGGATTGCAATTACAAAAGCCAAAGGGGTCTAACTATAAATTTTCCAAGTGCAGAGGATCTTGTCTGTAATATTCAGAAGCTGGAAGAACAATAGTGTAAAATTTCCACTTTCACGTGCTAGCGACACGTGACCAGGTTAAGCTTGGTATTTGCTTCGGTGGACCACATGTCGCTACGACACTCTTCGCCTTAGGTTCGGGTTCCCGAATCTCAGGTTGCGAAGTTGTGCTTCGGAAGTGAGATGTGGCACTCTCTCGACCGTCCGATCTAGCACAAATGGTTGCATCCAACGTACACTGCTACCCTCATGTTTTAAATCTCATCTGCGTGTGGCGAAGGGAAGCATGTCCTTTGTCGAAAGGTTTCTCCAGTCTCCGAGCTTCTCTGATCAGTCTAAAGGATCTGAGACCATCATGAAGATCTTGTGAAGTCGAGGGAAGTCTCAAATGAAGAGGAAATCATCTCTTAAATCTGATTGATGCTCCTGTACCTTAGAAGGAAGTGGAGATTGGAGATACTTCTGCTTCTCTGACCATTGAAAGGCATGTAATACATGTATATGTTAGACCGCAACCACGAATGCCACACTAACCTATAGAGATGGGAATGGTAGATGGACACAGTTTCCTGGAGATGGAAGATCGAACCCTAATGAATCTTCTCTGTATGGGAAAAGAAGATGGATTGAAGGTGGAAACACATATGTAGAAACGAGAAGGTTCACTAGATATTATGCATGTATAATGGATGATCAATGTAGATACATGGCATATGAGATGAAGTTTAACTGAGGTACACAAGCAGAATATAAATAGCGAAAACAATTCAAGATCAAATTAAAGGATCTTACATGAAGTTGGGTTCAACAGAGATGATGGATTTAAGGTTGAATCTAAGCCAATTTGGAACACTTAAGGTTCCAAGTCATCACTTCAGACTTTGGATATAGATCTGAGCTGGAGCGACATCTGAAATTAGGTATGCAAAATGGTGTAGACACCAAGGATCTCACCGGTACGTCCTTGATCTCCAACTCTGTCACATAAGAGACTTAGGAGGCTGGGAGGTTGCGCACAAATAGGCAGATCTCGGTTTTAGCGGCGGGTACTTTGGTTTTGATGAAGAGAGTGGTTTCCATCTAGTGGTTATCAAGGTGATTTTAACCGCCCATAGGTTAGTGGAGGTTAGTCAAAGAAGGAAGTTGGAGGTCTAACGTGTGAAAGGGCAGTTAGGTGGTTGGAATGGCGATGGAAGTTGGTCGAAAAATTGCATGACGAGATCAGGGAAAAAGAAGAGGAGTTAGGTAGTTGGAGGAATTCGCATCCCTTGGAGAAAGTAACTGGAGGTTGAAGACGGATCAGGGTTCATCAGATTGAGATCCAACAGCCTCGATTTCTCTGCGAACAGAAGGTAGGGATGTGCTTGATCAAAGTGATCAAGCCTCCAAAAATTACGTGGGAAGGAATGGTTGAGATCGATTGATTACAACCAATCCGACATTTGGAAAAAGAGGTGCCCAAGAATAAGGAGCCGACTGCATGGTACGCTGAGATGGTGCCACGTGGCCCAGTAGAATAAATCAGATGTTGGAAAAACAATAACAAATAAATATAAAATAGTTAGAATTAGAAATAGGAAAAATGTCCAGCATGTTGGTTTTTTTATTTTGTATTTTATGTAAAATTAATTACGTAAAATATTATACTCAATTTTATTAGATTTTTAATAAATAATAAATACATTTTATATTGGCACAATAATAGGGTTAATAATAAGGAATAAATAGTGTTATTTATTTACAACATAGTGAATATTAATTAATGTTAATTGTTAGTGAATTTTATTGGTTTTCTTAATCTAGAGATGCAATATAGATAAATAATGTAGATGAATATGGTATTCATCCCTCCTATACTTAAGCTAAGCTCATCCTAAAGCTAATAAATAAAGAGTGAATTAGAGAGTTAGTGAATTTAGTGAATTCCCTAACATGTTCAAGTGAAAAGATAAGGCTTGATTAATCTAGAACACTTGGTATTAAAGATCCTAAGACTCTAAGCTAAACCCAGTCTTAATCAAAGGAATTCAACTCCTCTAGTCATTAGAATCTCATTGTATACATATATAATAAGAAGTATGTCATTAAGTGTTGATTGCATTCACAAGAGTAGAGTTAAGATGTCACCTAAAGTTCTAATACAAGAGATTCTCTTAAGGACCCCACCCTCAACACTAGGGAATAAATCTAGTCTTGCTTCAATCCGCTATCTCTTTAGTTTGTTAGACAGTGGAGGTAATAGGATGGTGACATTTCTTTTCTCCGTCTTAATGGAATAAGGTATCTCTCAAGTGCCTTATTAACTCAACATAATATATTTTTGTTGTTAATCAGTGTGTCCATCAAAATAAGTTGAGTCGTTTGTACTTGTTTTCCTAGGAATGCATCGGTGTGTCTATTTTAAGTTACTAAGATACCTTCTACACCTAGACTTGTATCATTATACGATACATATCCCTTTTTGAGGTACTATCCTGGCTCATAAAAGTCTAAGATTTTGGTCCAAATAGACACTTAAAAGGTTGGGAGCATTCGCCTTTGGTGGAAGCTCTTTATATTTGACTCTATAATGCATAAACTTTTCTCTTAATCCTTTTATTTTCGTTTTGGTTAGGTCCACTATGAAAATGAGGTGGTTGACTAGGTAAGGTTGATTAATTAAGCTGTCGCTATCACCCAAGCCAATCAAATTCAAGAAAATTATTCAACCACAAATAAATCAACTAAGCAAAATAGTGGTCTAAGCTATTTTTATTAAGAGATTTAATTAAGAGCATTATGATAAACCAGTTAGTCAAATTAAGATATTTAAAGGATTTTTATTTTCTTTTTAGTGGTTTTTAATTTTACAAATTTTTAATTTTGAAAATAAGGAAAATAAAGATAAAGAATAAAAGGCAACACACATTCTTTTTGTATTTTTCAAGAAATAATAAAAATAACCATAAAAACCAAGTAAAACTACTTTTAACATTTTTTAATGTTTTTCTAATTTTTAGATAATTTTTAGATGTTTTTGGGATTTTATAAAAAAAATCAAAAATTGAGAAAATAACCAAACAATGCATAGTTAGGAATGTTTTCCAAATTAAAAATACCAATATGCTCAAAATCCTAGGAATCAATGTCATTAAAAATATATGTAAATATCTACAAACAGATACTAAGAACACAATTTATGGATTTTTCTATGATTTTATATATTTTTATGGTGTTTTTAGGGTTTTGTAAAGTTTTAGGTTTTTATAAAAGCAAATGAAGTGAAAATGGTACAAAAATCAAATAAATCAAAATAAGGCTACCCTAATTTTTTAGAATTGTTAAGGCATTTTTCGAATTTTTATGATTTTTCTAAGGAAAATAGGGATTTTTATACTATTTTTGAATTTTTAATAATAGTAAATAAAAGAAAATTGATAAACGAAAATTACCACTTAAAGAAAATGCTAGCATTAACTAAACCTAATTTTTATGCAATTTTTGGAGTTGTTTTTCTAATTATTGCAATTAGTAAAAGAGAACAAAAATTAAATATAGAACAGAGAACCTTCAACTCAACTGGACTAAAATGCAAATGATAAAAATATGAGGCCCTAACTGCAAATATTCAAAGTTAAATATTACATTTATTGGACTAAAAAGGAAATGACAAAAAATAAAAGGGTGAAAGTGAAATATTCCCTGCGGACATGTGGCATGCACTCGTGGACCCTTTGACGTACGACCATGATGGACCATTGCTCGGCAGATCTGACGGCTCAAAGAATGTGGCAGACGTGAGGTCGGATGAGGTGGTGGCGCAGATCTGGCGGTCAAAGCAGAAAGGCATGACGTACGGTTGATCTGACCTAGACCTGTTCTGAGCGTTGGTATTTGGACATGCTCATATGGATCAGATCAAATCTGGGTGCATGGGCTCCTCATCCGACGGTGAAGAGAGATGTTGGAAGAACTTGAAGAAGGTGGAGTTGGGTGAGCATCGATCAAGAGTATCTAGCAATCCAAGACGCTGATTGGCTCACTGAAAGGTACAACACCCTACTGGCAAGTGTCTGCGCTGATTGGGATGCTCGAATGGCCGATCGGAGTGCTCGCTAGAGATCTGGGAGGTTGCTCAACGTGAGCAGCTCCACCACCTCGCTACTTGCTGATTTGGTCCTCTCGCGTACACCAAAGCCTGCAAGGATATTTGTGGATCAGAGATGTAGCTCCGGTCGGGTTATTATGCAAGATCATTAGAGAAGCGATAGGGAATGGGTGTTTGATCTCCGGCGTAGATGATGGAAGGGGATCAAAATGCTTAGGAAGGTGAATGAGGAGCTTGTGAGTCGATCTGAATGGATGGGTGCGGAAGTAGAGCTCCGGAGCCAATGGTTGGAGTAGTAAAGGCGGACGGTGGCTGAGATGAACAAATAGGAAGGAATGATGAAATAGAGATGGTCGAGGGTACCTGAAGCTACCATCGTGGAATACAAAGGAAGGAGGAGTGAATGGCGGGGTGATTGCCTCAACCGGGCTGCAGAAGGTCTAGGAGGCTAGTCGCAGTGGAGCTCTCCAGCCATGAAGTGAGCTACGATATATCGGCCACCAGATTGAGCTCCCAAGGAGTCCTTCGAGATCATGCCGCGATCTTAAGGCTTCTAGTGGATAAAGAGAGGCGTGCAGAGCGGGTTAGGCCATGGAAGAGCTCGAGGATAGGATTTATAGGGCTCCCCAAGCATCTGGAAGGATCGAGAGGTTTTACACGAATTGAGGTGAATCTGACGAAACATAGGGACCTATGAAGATTATGGATCCTGGGGGAACATTCAGGTACAAAATTCGAGGGACAAGGTGGTCAGAGCCAGGCTGGGGAAAAGGGATAAAACGGGTACGGTAAAGGAATGTCTGATTCAGACCTGGAAGGGGGGAGTTGACTCGGGTCAACAGACCCGTGTTGACCAATCAGAAATTAGGAATATAAAAAATAAAAGAAAATTCAATTAAAAGTAAATGATTTTAAAATAAAAAGTTATAAAAATGAAAAATGTTAGTTATTTTATAAGCTTTTTTGTGATTTCTAATCATTTTAATAATATAAATATAATAGTATGTACAATGTATGTTAGTATGTACATGTATAATATACATATATATTATATACATGTATTTTTATTATTTTCTTTTTACAAAAAAATATTAAATTTTATATTTTAGTTATTTACAAATAATTTAAACTGTGTAAAACATTTTTATTTTATTTTTATAGGTCTATTACAAGTGTTAATTAAATTATTATTATGTACAATATATACAATATTGGTGTTATTATACAAAGAAGAGTTGATTTTATTTTTATTTTATTTTGTATTTGATGAATTTTATTTTAATATTATATAATTATTAGGAGTATATACAAGTGTTTAAGAATACAATATATATACAATTTACATACAAAAGAAATAAATAGATAAATAAGTAAATAAATATATACATGAAAATTAGGGGATGATATATACAGAATAAATAAAGACCTTATCTCTTCCAACTTTATTTCTTGTCGATCAGGCCAATAATTGACCTTCTCTCGGGGTTCGGGTCAGTCTGTACTTATTACATAATTTCAGCCTTATTTTATTTCTTTTCATTTTCTTTACTTCTTTATTCCTTTATTTTGGTTAAAAAGAATGTTAAATATACAATATTAACAAAGCATGCACAATGCTAATTTATTGGATTTGGCATATATTTAAAGGTATTTTGCATAGGAAATTTGGCAAAAATAAAAGAATAAAGGATGTGCATCATGGATTCATCGCACTACTTTTACCAAGGATCGGTGCACATTGATCAATAAATTACTTTAATCTCATCGCACCCTAGCACTTAGGTTTATATCAATAGATTAGTATGAGAACCATGTCCCATAGTGGTTAAGATTGATGACACTCAGGTTTCATGAAGCCTTCCTTAATTTTATCCCATCCTCAAGTATCATAAATTAGGTCCATACTCAAATCTCAAATTTCAGTTCCTCAAGTGAAACCTCAACTTACATCAATCATGAATGTAGTCGTGTATGTGAACTGATGGTCATATTCGTTTAAGGTAGATATTGAAGATAGCATGTAAATCTTTCTAACTAGAGAAGTGTGAATTATTAAGTTTAGGACCCTAATGATTAATACTAGTTAACTCTAAGTCTTTGGATCTCATAAACCAAGTGTTAAAGATGTCAACAAGCCTTGAGTGTAAAGTGAAAGTGTCAGGGAATAACACCAAATTAGCAAGTTAATTATTTACAAAATTATTGAAGAAGTTTTTATTAAAAAGAATTAGAAAATAGGTACCCTTTAAGAACGAAGACAAATCACAATAGACTAGAACACTATAAACACTTACAAGAACATTACAAGGATATCCAACACAACACTACAAACTTCAGTTTCTCAATATCAGAAGTCATGTTTGAATCTTTGGGGCTTGAAATCATAGACTGCCTTATGCTTCACTTGTTTCCTCCTCACAAAATAAACCACAAAATTGGAATATGAAAGATCCTCATCGACTTGGAAAAAGAAGCGCCTAGAATGATGTCATTCTTCCTAAGGTAATATTCATATCAACATGGTAAGACCTAAAATTTTCTAAAATATAGGGAAGACATATCCAACCTTGGTTCCTGCAACAGACTTCTAAGTTTTCCTTAAAAAAGAAAAACTAGATATAATAGGGAAACCTAACTTACAAGTAAGACGAAAATCAGGTAATTGAATATCCTCAAGAAAGGTAGAGATACTTCCATATCTAACTCTTCTAACAAACTATTATCTTCATCAATCGAAATCACTCTTTTCAAGGAATTATTTTGACTTGATCTTCCAAAATATAGAATTCAAATCCAGACACTCCTCATGCTTGACTCTGTAAGGGACTCAGAAAAGGCAATATTTTATAGCCTAAAGAATCCAATGGCTCAAAATCTAACAGTTACACCCAAGGCACCCTTTCAGAAAATATAACTTCTCTTGAAAAACTGAAGTTCGTAATAAATCTGAAGAAATAAACTGAAAAAGAAATTCATGTATTTTTATATATTTCTTTGTGTTTTATTTATTGACATATCATTTATATGTCATATTCTAAAAAAACAGTTTCTTCTATAAATTTCTTTTACAATATTCAACTAAAAATGCGTCATCTATTTTTAAATAAAAACAATATACAATCTAGTATACAATCAGTTCCCCACCATAGATGGATGGTTGTTGGAAAAGGTAGAAACCCTTGCATGGCAACCATGCATTCCCAATTATGACAAATGGTAGCACGCCTTTCCAAGAACATTATGAGACCAAAGGAGCATGTTATCACAAAAAAATAGGAGAATTTCTTCTAACCATGAGGCAAGCACCGAAATGAATACCTGTAGAATATGTGATTCATCACTCTAAAAGTCGGAAATAGAGCTTTGTTCTCTAGTAATAGCTGCATTTCTCCATTTATTCTGCATTATTACCATTCACGCATGTAGAATTAATGTATGCATTTTAGCATTCGTATTTGCATTACATAAGAAGCCAAATTCCCTTGTAAATTTCACATGTATATCCATCTTATTTCCCCTGTTTTTATCTATTTTTCACTAATCCATAATTGAATAAAATCAATTCTATAGTGTATATTACTAACACTAATGAAGGAAAAATATTAAAAAAGTACTAACTTGTAAAATTAACCAATAAAGCCCTAACCCTAGTTTGAGACTAAGAGCCTTAAAATGTGAATATCTCTCTCGTACAGTCTCCTATGGACCCCTATTCACTTTTGAATTAGTGTACTTTCAATTGCCTTCAAAACAAGACCAAATTCAAAAGAATCTGAGTTCGCATGTATTCTATTTATTTATTTTTCTTAATTATTAAAAAAATAGATTAAGTTGTAAATATTTATTTTATATTTTCTTTGATTTTATTTTGATTTTTATCTTATTTTAAAAATGCTAAAAAATCTATAAAAGACAAAATTTTGATATTTTATATCTATAAGTCACCACCAAAAAAATTTTATACATATGGTTTATTTTGATTTTCAATCCTTCACAAAAGTTGTAAATCTCGTCGAGACAAGAAACTTTCGTGTTGACCACTTTTTTAGTTGACCCCTTTTTTATTTATTTCTAATTTTTTATTTATATTTAATTTTTGATTTTTCTGGATGCGACACAGGGCAACTCCTAGAGCCGCCACATCTCACTCCATTTTATATTATTTTCGTAATTATTTTTTATTTATTTTATTTATGTTACTTATTTATTATTTTAATTATTATTTAATTATTTACTTATCTATATTATTTATTTATTTTATTAATTTATTTTTAATTTTAATGTTAATTAATTATTTATAAATATTTATTTATTTTTTAATTTCAATGTTTAATTTAAATTTTATTAATTTCCACCAACTCTCATTCTCTCCACCTCTCCCACTTCTTTCCCAACTTCCACCCTACTTCTTTTCTAACTTCTCCATCTTCCTCCTTCTATTCCATTCATCCTCTTCTATTTCCCTATATGCCATTCTTAGAGAAAAAGGAGAGAGCTTGGAGTGTTTTGTCAGTGACAGTGGCCTAGCATCTTCCTCAAGCGACGACCTCCTTCAGGGGTGATCTACGGCGATCACCATCCCCATGTAGCGAGTATCATGTTAAGCTCGCTCAGATTCGTGATGCCTTTGCTACGTCGCTCGAGGCCACGACATGAGTTCAGCATAGCTGCTATGCAGCTCGGCAAACCACATAGGTAAGTTTTCCATCTTCATTTTCTCGTTTTTTATTTTATCTAACACTCATTTTTGTTGTTCTACATTCATCTTCCACACTACCTCATAGTCAACACCATCACCATCATCACCATCCCCATTCACCACCTCTTCCTCTTCATATATCTATTTGATGTTTAAGAAAACCAAGAAAAAATTTAAAAATTCAAAGCAGCAAATTTTTAAAAATATATAAAAAAAGGAGAGCAGGTCGTAGCCACCTCCCTCCTTTCTGCCACCACCGTGCACCGCCCATGTGTGGTTGCACCTCCGCCCGCGCCTCGCACAACCCTCATCTCTAGCAACTGTACCGCCAACCGTCGGGATAGCCCCCCTTCGTCCATCGCACCCGTGCACCACCTCCCAGCATCAGAACAACCCCCCCCCCCCCCCCCCCCCCGTACACAACTACGCGCCCCAACAAGTCGCGGTCCTCATCTCCAGCGATCCCACCGTCAGCCGCATGACCTCCCCTCTCCTAGCAACGCCTGCTGATGAATCCCTGATCATCACTCTTTATTCTTTTATTTTAGCTAATTATCTTGGCAAAGCATCATGTAAATATATGTAAATACAATAAGTTAGCAATATGCATGCATGTGTTAGTATTACATAATTAGCATGTATTTGTGCAAAAATAAAAGAATAAAGGAAAAGAAAATGGAAGGAGGTATTTAGAATAAATACTTACTGACCCGAACCCTAAGAGAGGGCCAAGTATTGGCCTGATCGCCAAATAAAACAAGTAGAGAGAGATAGGACCTACTCTATATTATACATATCATGGGTGTAAATAAATAAGTTATTTTTGCCAAAATAAAAATAAAATATTCTTTTTACCTCCTCGTATATATTTCTAAAAATAAAATAATATTTAGAAAAATGAAAATAAAATAAAATTCTCTCTCCTTTGTACATAACACATGTATATATATCCCCTTCTTATTTATTTTATACATGTAAATAAACAACGAAAATAAAATAAAAATTATTTTATACTCCAAAAATTATGTTATAAATAAATAAAATATAAAATTGAGGTATTTTTGTAAAAATAATAAAATAAAAATAATTGTACAAAATACATAGGTATAATATACCTGTTTATAATACTCTATATTATATATAGACTAATTTATTTTTCAAAAAAATAAATAAAAATCACAGAAAGTTTCCTTGAAAAATAATAAACATTTTTCATTTTATTCATTTTTTTATTTAAATTCATTTATTATTTTTATTTATTTATCTTTCATTTTCCTTATTCTTTTGTCCTGTAGCGGCTTTTGTCTTCTTCCCACGCCCCTCCTGATTGGGCCATGTCGAAATATTGACCCGGGTCAACCCCCTCTTTCAGGGCTTGATCCGAACTGATTGCGTGGTCGGATCGATTTCTCTTATTTTTCCCCATCAGATCACGCCACCTGTTGCCCTGATTCTTCGCCCACACCTTCCCTGTGGATTCGTGACCTTCGTGGATCCCTAGGAAGGCGCAGATCACCCTCGGTTCGCGTGCTTCCACCCGATTTCTCCAGCCACCTGGTGATGAATACTCATTCATCACTCTTTATTCTTATATTTTAGCTACAAAAACCTTTGCAAATGCATGTATATAGTTGTAAATAGAAACAATTACCAAAAGCATGCATTGTGTAAAAACCTATAATTAGCATGTTTTTGTGCAAAAATAAAAGAATAAAGATTAAAAAGAAAAAAAGGAAATATTTAGAATAAATATTGAGCAACCTAACCCAAGGGAGGGCTCAGCATGGGCCTGACCGCATAAAAGCCAAAGTAGAGGGAGATAGGGGCTCATGTGTGTAAATATCTATGTAAATAAAATAAAAATATTTTCCCCCCAAAAAATAGATTAAAATAGGCTTGTAAATATTTGTATATATTTATAAGTATAAAAACAAGATAAAAATGGAAAAATTAAAAAAGAACACAAAAACACCACTTGTAGATATCCATCTTGCACATACCACCACACTGATATTTATTTAGCCCTATAAATAAATAAAAATTAATTTCCAAAAGTTTTGTAAATATTCTAGATCATATAGTGTAAATAAATAAAATAAATTAAAACAAAAACAAAATAAAAAGAACAAAATTAAAAATCAAAAAAATACTATTGTAAATATACCATGTATATAGATGCACATATGTATTTATTTCACCTATGTATATAAATAATAAAAATAAAATAAAAATATATTTTTATTCCTTATTTTATGATATAAATAAATGAAATATGAAATGGGAATAAAATTGTATAAAAATAACAAATAAAAAAATCAAAATTAAAAACCTATATATTATATATACCTATATATATCCCTACTATGTAAATACACTATTTTTACTTGGAAAAATTAATTAAAAATCACTAAAAAATAGAAAAAATTAAAATAAAAATATTTCATGTTTTAACTTTTTTCTAATTTGGCCATTAGCTACCTTGAATTTCACTTTCAAACATCTGCCACGTGGCCTTCACCCATTGGCCCTGGGGATTGTTGACCGCCAGGTCAACTGCCCCCTCAGGACCACTTCCCACGGGTTAGGCGCCCGATCCGACTTCCCCCTATTTTAGCGCCTAAACCCGATTCCGCCTCGCCTAAACCCCGGGTTCGATTCCTTCCTGCCACATCCGAGACCCTCGCCGGGGGTATCCACCTTGAGATCCGCGCTCCAGAATGCCCTACCCGCGTTCATCTTCCCGGACCCTCCGATGTATATAGCCCGAGCTCCGCCACCTCCATTCCATCTTTGGCTCATTTGCTTCGCTACCTGTGACCTCCACTGTGTTGGCAAGAGTGACAGCTTGCTCCAGCAAGTGTCGCAGCGAGGAGAGGGGCAGTGGCCCATTGATCCGGCGAGTATCACCGTCGTGCTCCGCCCAGAGCCGGAGCTCAAGCCTCGGAGGTCGGCGCTCCTCGAGGCAAGGACCAGGAGCTGCGCAAGCTCGCCCCCAGTCGATTCGTCCATCTAGGTATACCCAATTCGCTTTCTCTTTCGCTAATTTTAGATTACCCCCAATCCGCTCCGTCGTCGTAGTTCGCCGATTCCGACCACCTCACAGTCCCGTTCGATCATCGGAATCCACCGTCACCTCCGCCTTCCTCCCGCACACGTTCTCCATACTCCCATTCAACCTAGCTCGCATAGGAGATGGGGTTCGAGCTCTTCCGTCCTCACCTTCGCCGGAGCTCGCCCACCTCGACCCTCCGACCATCTTCACCCCGCCTAACCGGGTCGAGGCAGTTTGCCCTCGACCCGCGAGCTGTCTAGTCTATTTTGTAGGTTCATCCAAGCCCATCTGAGGGCTTGGACCATCGGGTCCAGAAGCTTCACCTCCATCGACCTCGCCGGAGCCCTCCAGGGCTCGGTCGGGTCATCGGAGACCCCCATCTGACGCGGAGGCCCACGCCGACCCTTCTCCGGTCATCAGCACCCCGCGAGGAGGCTCGGAGCGAGCGTACTGGGCCAACAAAGTTCGTCGGCCACCTGTTCTTCGAAGACCTCCAGCCACCGTCAGATCAGCCTCAGAGCTCCAGATCACATCCTGACCGTTCATTTGCGGAGCTGCAGCTAGCGTCCGATCAATGGAGGACTGATCCCCGCTGTCGATCCAGCGAGGCTTCGTCCACTACGCACGAGGACCGTCCGATCTCCACGTGGAGAGCCCGCACCCATTCAATCCGGCCAAGCAGTTCAAGGTCAAAGGCGCCACCTGATCCTCACCGTCAGATACTCCACGTGGCGCCCATCCAGCCGTCTCCATTAATAAAGGGTAATTTACCCTTAGGCCCTCCTGTTTCTTTTATTTAGCGTTTAGTTTTGTAAATATTTAGTTTAGTTGTTTAGTTTTTGGTAAAATTGCATAGAGGACCCTGCACTTTACTTTCTTCGCATTTATGCCCCTGTGTATGGTGTGACACGTGCATCGACACGTGATTTTCTGGGCTTTTTGCATTTAATGCCCTGTTGTTCTGAGATGTTATGGATTGAATGAAAACTTTTAGATATTTGCATTTATACCCCTGTGCGTGATTTATTATTGCATGTGCGTATATTCGTGGGTTATTTGCAGACTAGCCCTTGGACTTTTGGTACATGTTACCAATTAGTCCGGGGACTTAGTTTTTATTACATTTGGGTCCCTAAGTGCCCCAGGCATGCGCCACGCGCGTGACCTCCTGGGTATTTTGCACCGGACCCCCCAGGACTCTTGGCATTTGCGTTTAGGTCCCTGTGTACTATGCCCTTGTATTTGATTTTAATAAAATAGCAAATCATCTCCAAATCCAACGAAAATTGGACACATGGCTCCTGCCATTGTGTAAAATTTTCTGGGATTTTTGGAGACATTTTTTATTTGATTTGATATTTTTAAAAATTCAAAAACATCAATTTTCTTCATTGTCTGACTTTAAAAATCACAAAAAAATATTAAAATTCATCTAAAAATTACAAAAAATTCTCTACTGTTTGTTTTGTTGTGCTTGATTTTCTAGCCAATTTTGGCTATTTTTTCATTACCTAAAACAGAAAAATTGACAAACACTTAAAATCTTATAAAAAATCTAATAAATAAATTAAAACACCAAAAATAATAATTTAGGTGCCAAAATTTTCCTTGTTATTTTCTCTATACAGGAAAATTACCTCCAGGCTTATTGGGGATTTCTAGATATTTTATCTAGGTCCCTTAAGCTCTGCTGGACAGTACCCTCTTTTCCTTTCACTTTTTGGTTTTTAGAAAATTAAATAAACATCAGAAAAATCCCAAAAATTCACTAAAAACAGTAAAAATTATAAAACACATAAAAATATTTTTATTTGAATTTTTGGTCGATTTTTAGTGTATTAAATAAATTGTTGAAGTGTCTTGTTTCCTTGTTTTTATTATTTTCTTAATATCTTAAAAATCCAAAAAATATAAAAAGTCTTAAAAACCACCAAAAATACCTTTTTATTTCTTTTTCTTTTCTTTTTGACTACTTTTAGGCCGCGAGGCCAACCCTGGTCGCTATACCAGGTTAAACTAATAGCAAGACCGCTATTGATTTTCGATTCGATTTTATCTTTATTGGTGGTCTAATTTTTCTTGACTGACACGATCGAGTGATTGAGGTCGCGACGACCATCTTAGATATACCTGATTACCTTAGTCGCTCGGGTTTTCGTGCCATCAAAATGGCGCCGTTGCCGGGGAGCACGACTTAGTAGTTTTTATTTTTTGTTTTATTTTCTTTTTCGCGGCTTTTCGCGGCTCTTTCAGAGTTCGCGGCTTTTCGCGGCTTTTTCTTTTTATTTCATTTTGCTTTATTTTGTTTTATTTTATTTTCTTTTATTTTTGTTTTTTGAGTGTTTATTTTATTTTGCATTTTTGCATATATACCCTCATTTTATTTTCATTTATTTTTCTTGATATTATTTGCTTATTTTGTTGGACTGACCACTTGTCTCATTTCTTGCGAGGGCCCGAGGACCGAGGCGGCCGATTTCGAGAAGCCGACGCAACTGCGAGACTCGGAGGCAGCTCCCTTCTACACGGAGCTGCAGGAGAGCGTGAGGGAGAGACTGAGTGGGAGAGGTTTAGTTTAGGTTTTATTTTCATTTGATTATTATTGTAATAATACAGGGACAGACACTCTTAGACTTGAACTCTTAGCGGGTCTGTTTCACCGAGCACCGGTGTGCTCGGGGGACCCTTAGGTGTTTTCGCGGCTTTTTCGTGGCTTTTGGTTTTTCGCTGCCTTTTCCGGTTTTCAACGGTTTTTATCGAGCCCCTAGACTTAGGATTTTCTACTTGATTGTGTCGTAATTAGTAGGGTCCCCACACCTAATTGCTTGCCTGTTCCTATAGTGCGATTAATTGGACCTACTAATAATTTATTAATAAAAATAACTGACTCATCCCCTTCGTAGCCTACGTGCTATAACCTGCCCCGCAAAGCGCTTTCTCCTACCCCCGATGTGTCGGGCAGAGGAGGGGTAGGCCAAGACCGAACCTTTGGCTTGAAGGACTGGTGACCAGTTAGACGGTTCTTCGAGTAGACTTGCTTGTTTAGGACTCGGTTTTCATCGATGCACCATTTAGGTAGTTTATTTTCTGTCTTTACATTTCTGTGCGGATCACTTGCATGTAGAGTGCTGGAGGAAAGGTACGCATTTCTATCTCGGCATGCATCATTGATTTCATCGCGCATCGGCTTTTTCGACTTCTCCCCCTTGTTTTTGACTAAATAACCAGGAGAACCGAAAAATTCGTTAGGCCTTTGTTTTTATTTAAAAAAAAAAGATTAAAAAGAAAAACCATAAAATTGGGACTGGCTAAGACTATTGACCCTAAAAGACATTCGACTTAAAAATTTGTCTTGGGGAGAGCAACCCCCTCATTGTTTGGTTTGATTGCGCGAGAGAGTGACCTGTTCACTAGGTAGAGCCCTCCGGTGTTATTCCTGACTGACTACCGACTCTTCCGTGCGGGCCAGTCAGTTGGGGTAGCATCGGGTATCCCAACAGGTCACGTAAGCGCTCTGATAGATTGTTTATTCACTTAATAAAATTGGACAAGATAAATTGACCGAGCCTTTACGGTCTTCAGCTCGTGTTGTGTTGGTGAACAGAGGGTTTGGTTGCCGATCATAGTTTCTCCAGATCTCATCCGCCTTACTCGTCAGATCACGATGATGGGTAGACGCTCTCTTAGGCAGCCTCTGGCTGCACCGCTTTCGGGCACGTCTACCCATTCATCTAGGTTGGCCCGCGAGAACCGAGACCAGTTCTCCGAGCCCGAGTATGATTCCGCCCTGTTCCCCCTCGACCCCCTTTCTTTCGGTTCTGAGAGATATGATCCAGAGGAGAGATTAGCAGACTTGACAACACTTGAGTTTGGCTCATTTGATTTTGCAGACGCCATGGCCGGCAGTTCTGAGGATCGTTCCCGTGGTCAGCCTGAGCACTTTGTGCTGGACCAGGGTGCGATCAACTCCATCCTGATCGCCTCACTAGAGACCGTTCAGCAGCAGCTGAGGGATCAGGGAGCATTCATGCTCGATATGAGGAGAGAGAGATGGAGCAGATGAGAGCAGAGAGAGCAGAGCGAGATCAGAGGAGAGAGGGACCGAGGATCCCAGAGGATGCAGATGCAGCAGCCGCAGCAGCAGCAGCAGCTGCTGCCGCAGCCGCGGCAGGAGGACCACCGAGACCGATGCAGGAGTTGCACAACCCCGGATCGACGCTGACGCACCACTGGGTCGTACTTCCAGCCATCGTGGGGGACTTCAAGTTCCCCCCGAACACTTTGCAGTTACTCCCCCGCTTCCACGGACTCGCTATTGAGGAGCCCCATCTTCACCTCCAGGAGTTTCTCATGATTTGCAGCACTGTCCACGACCGTCAGGTGGACCAGGATACGATCAGGATGATCGCCTTCTCCTTTTCCCTAGCAGACAGAGCAGCCACCTGGCTGAAGCACTTAGGGAGGTTTGTTTACACCTGGGAGCAGCTCCGCACCGAGTACTTGAACAAGTACTATCCACTCGGGCGGACCAATGCAGCGAGAGCCCTCATCAGCAACTTCTCCATGCTCCCCAACGAACAATTCCATGAGGCATGGGAGAGGTTTCGTGAGCTGACTGACCGATGCCCGCACCATGACATTTCGAAGCCCAACCTTGTGCAGAGCTTCTTCAGCGGGCTGACACCAGAGCTCCAGGGCTTGGTGAATGCTTCTTGTGGCGGGTCTTACTTCACCAAGGATCACGACCAAGTCTGGGCCATCTACGAGGAGATGGCCGAGAACTACATGGTGATGTCCCAGACCAGGTTGTACACTCAGGGCAGACCCCAGCAACAGCCAGGACCTGTGCAGTACCAGAGGATAGCACGGGTCGACGCCGGTCCATCCAGTTCATCCGCAGTAGCAGCAGTACAGGCAGAGTCATCCGTTGCGGATATGGGTATCATCAGTGAGAAGTTGGATCGGATGGAGCTGATTGAGAAGAAGCAGTGCCAGGGCATCACTCAGATGGAGCAAATGGCACAGACTCTGAGCGACATGAAGACCCAGCTCATGTGTCTCCAGGAGGCACAGACGGCTTTACAGCCCCGTCTTCAGTCGCGAGGCGATACCGGCGGCAGCAGCAGCTCGTTCCAGCGCTCCAACTCACACCAGCAGCCTAGACAGGTTCACCTTATACATGCGGAGCCGTACCAGCAGCCACAACCCACCTACCAGTCACCACCATCTCCATACTTGCAGATGGTGGTATACCAGCCGGATCAGCCTCTGGCAGTACTCCCGCCAGCCCAGTACGACGCAGAGCCGTTGATGGATGTCAACGGGATTTGGTATGACCGTCCTCATCCTGGGATTCGACGAGACCATCCCGGATTCAGGTGGGGGAGTGGAGGTACCCAGCCCCAGCAGCAGTCATCCGGTCAGGGAGGGCAGTATAGCCAGCAGAGGGATCACCAGCAGCAGCAACCCCCAGCCTATCAGTCACAGCAGCAGTCATCCTTCGTTCCTCGTCCCTATCAGCAGCAGGGACAGTCTTGGAGGCGAGAGCAGCCTCACCAGCCACACCAGCAGCAGCACCCTTCCTCTTACCCCTCTCACCAGCAGCAGCACCAGTTCCAGCAGCCTCATCACCAGAGAGGCTACCCGTGGGGCTCCCACGAGAGCCCTGTTTTGGACGGCATAGCCCGCCTCCTCACGGATCAGCAAGCTACCTTCAGACGGGAGATGGATGAGTTCCGCCAGGAGATGCAGGACATCGTGAGAGGGAAGGCAGCCATTCCTGCACAGATAGAGCCGAATCCCAACATCCTGAAGCGGAAATCTGAGCAGGTAGCTTACACTGAGCATGCCACTCCTAGTGACCCATTTGATGATATGTCTTCGGATCTATTTGATGCTGATTTTGTCACACTTAGGAGCGGTAGGACACCAGCCGACGGCGGTGCCTCATCTGAGCGACGGCACGAGGATACATCCAGGGTGCCAGATGAGGAGGAGGAGAGCGGTACTGAGGCCGCTCATGATGATGACGGTGGTACTGATGCCACCAAGGATGCTGATCCCCCAGGCGGTGCTGAGGCCGCCACTTCACCAGTTCGAGGAGGTGGTACTGACGCCACCCGAGTTGCCGAGCCAGCACGCGGTACTGAGGCCGCGAGACGTCCAGCAGAGCCAGCCCGTGGTGGTACTGAGGCCACCGATGTTCATGTAGAGAGAGTTGTTGTTTTTCCTTCCACTGATGTAGCTCAGAACCCTGTTTTGAATAAAGGAAAAGGTTTAGTTTACTCTGGTCCCACTGTAGTGCTTGATGTATGTGCGGATCCGGCCGTCGAGTCATCTAGACCTATTCCTAGTCCTTCATCTGAGAAGGACCCTGTGATCCCCTTCCCTAGAGCCCTTCTAATGGGGAAGGGGAAGAAAAAAGAAAAAGATCCAAAAAAGAGAGAGCAGGAGGAGTTCAGCCAGAGCATGATTGATCGATTCTATATACAGCTGACCCTTCAGGAGGCTTTGCAGCACATCCCCCTTCTTCAGCGTTCTTTGAGATACAGGACTACAGTCAGGAGGAGGAGGAGGAACCACCATTCAGAGATTCATGTGTTGACGAAAGCCACGTGCTTCGCGATCCAGAACCGTCTGCCGGCCAAGAGGCCAGATTCAGGAGCCCCATATGTCAGATGTCACATTAGAGAGCAGAGGTTCGACCAGACTCTATTGGATAGCGGATCGTCTATCAACCTCCTTCCGGCAGCCCTTCTCGACCGATTCGAGTTGGGCACTCTTAGACAGAGCAGGACAGTCCTTCAGTTTGCTGATCGATCTGTCAAGAGGCCGAAGGGGTTGTTGTGAGACGTTATCGTCACTATTCAGGGCCTGCAATTCCCCGTGGACTTCGTAGTGTTGGACATGGAGAACCCTCATTCAGTGGCCGATACCCCCATCATACTCGGTCGTCCGTTCTTGGCCACATCCAAGGCGGTGACTGACCATGATAGCGGGAAGGTATACTTTCGCATCGAGGGCGAGAGTGTACAAATAGAGAAGGTCGAGGACTACAGAGCCAGAGAGAGAGCATGCTCAGAGACCAGCACAGATACAGAGCAGCTGACAGATGCCGTGTTAGACATCCACCAGGACTGTGATTTTGTGATCACAAATGATGAGGCAGCATGGGCAGACCCAGCAACACAAGCCATCCTCTCATTTCCAGACACCGTTGATGCCGAGTTGATAGCAGAGGAGAGCTTGGATAGCACATCCCTGGTCCAGGATACTTCAGAGGCAGCAGAGCCGGTTCTTGACCGCGACACGATTTCTAGTGATGGTGGTACTGATGCCACCTTGTTTGATGCAGATCCCTCGGATTCAGAGTCTGATTGGGCAGATTGTGATGATCAAATGCCAGACCTAAGTCTTACAAAGCCTACAGCTGAGGAGGAGGTAGATGCCGAGCAGACCAGAGACAGTTCAGTTGAGCACCCTTCTCCAGATCCAGTTTGCGAGATTTCGTTCTCATTCTCCCTAGAAGACTTGGCAGCATTCACTCATCTTCTTCCGAAGCCAGATTTGCCAGCACCCAGCTGTCCAGAGCTAAAGCCGCTCCCTACTTCGCTGAAGTATGGATTCCTTGCAGGCGAACCTGAGATGTACCCAGTCATCATCTCCGCCGATCTGACTGGAGAGCAAGAATCCCGTTTGATGGGGGTTCTTGAAAAGAACCGCAAGGCAATCGGATGGAGCGTAGCAGATCTCCATGGGATTAGTCCAGCGTTGTGCTCCCACCATATCTATCTCGAGGAGGGGGCGAAGCCGTCGCGTGAGTTCCAGCGGCGGCTAAACCCCAACCTGAGAGAGGTCGTCATGAAGGAGATTCCAAAATGGTGGAGCGCAGATTTTATTTATCCCATTTCCGACTCCAAGTGGGTTAGCCCCTTGCATGTGGTGCCAAGAAGACGGGCATCACGACTGTGATCAGTGAGTCGGGAGAGGAGATTGCTACACGAGTACCCACCTCTTGGTGGGTCTGTGTTGACTACAGGAGACTCAACCAGGCCACCAAGAAGGACCATTTCCCCCTGCCTTTTATTGACCAGATCATTGAGAGACTGGCAGGGAAGAGCCATTACTGTTTCCTGGATGGGTACTCGGGCTACAACCAGGTGG
This sequence comes from Ottelia alismoides, assembly GCA_037367405.1. Taxonomy (NCBI): domain Eukaryota; kingdom Viridiplantae; phylum Streptophyta; class Magnoliopsida; order Alismatales; family Hydrocharitaceae; genus Ottelia; species Ottelia alismoides. The sequence goes on from JAZKJV010008991.1 coordinate 268,334, forward strand.
CCATCGCCCCTGAGGATCAGGAGAAGACCACCTTTACCTGTCCCTTCGGCACATACTCCTTTCGACGCATGCCATTTGAGCTATGCAATGCCCCTGCGACTTTTCAGAGATGCATGCTGTCGATCTTTTCGGACATGGTAGGGGAGTGTTTGGAGGTCTTCATGGACGATTTCTTGGTCTACGGCGATGGATTCGACTCCTATCTTGACTGCCTAGACCGGGTACTCCAGTGATGTATAGAGGTCCATTTGGTGCTTTCTTGGGAGAAGAGTCACTTCATGGTGACTCAAGGGACGATGCTTGGCCATATCATCTCCAACAGGGGCATGGAGGTTGATCCGACCAAGGTTGATGTCATTAGAAAACTCGCACTGCCGTCCAATTTGAGGCAGCTACGGTCATTCCTGGGGCACGTTGGTTTCTACGGGAGATTCATTCATGATTTCAGCAAGATTGCCCGGCCGTTGACTGACCTCTTGACGAAAGACACCGAGTTCCTTGTCGATGACAAGTGTCTTTCGTCCTTTGCGACTCTCCAGTAGTGTGTTATTGAGGCTCCTGTTCTCCAGCCGCCTGATTGGTCTCTCCCATTCGAGATCATGACGGATGCCTCCGATTTTGCCGTGGGGGACGTGCTGGGACAGAGGAGGGATGGAGTCCCCTTTGCTATCCACTACGCTAGCCGCACAATGGATTCCGCCCAGCAGAATTACACGGTCACAGAGAAGGAGATGCTAGCCGTAGTGTTCGCCCTAGATAAGTTTCGATCTTATATCATTGGATCTAGAGTGACCTTGTACACTGATCACACCGCCATCCGATACCTCATGGCAAAGAAGGATGCCAAGGCCATACTTACTAGATGGATCCTTCTACTCCAGGAGTTCGACATTGAGATCAAGGATAAGCCTGGAGTCAAGAATGTGGTGGCGGATCACCTCTCCCGTATAGAGCAGCCTGAGGAGTCTGAGCAGATTGATCCTATTTGTGAGACCTTCCCAGATGAGGCGATCCTTGCTATCGCCTCACTCCCGTGGTATGCCTATATTGTGAACTTTCTCGTTGCTGGGAAAGTCCCACAAGATTGGCCCATGTAGAGGCTTGAGACCTTCCTTGGGAAGGCCAAGTCCTACCACTGGGAGGATCCCATCCTTTACCACGAAGGAGGGGATAGCGTCTGGCTTCGGTGCATTCCTCAGGAGGAGCACCATAGCGTCCTCACTTACTGCCACAAGCTTGAGGCAGGAGGACATCATTCTGGGAGGAGAACGGCACAGAAAGTGCTCCAATCCGGCTTGTGGTGGCCTACCCTCTTCAAGGACTCTGATGAGTTCGTGAAGAGGTGTACTGACTGTCAGAGGATGGGCACTTGTGGACAGCGTGATATGATGCTGATGCAGCCCATTCACTTCTGTGAGGTTTTTGACGCATGGGGCATCGATTTCATGGGTCCATACCCTAAGAGTCAGGGATTTGAGTACATTCTGTTGGCCGTGGATTATGTTAGTCGTTGGGTTGAGGCTATCCCCGCCCGAGCCGCTGATGCGAGGACAGTTTGCAGATTTTTGAGGAAGCACATCATCACACGGTTCGGGGTTCCTAGAGTTCTGATTTCAGATGGGGGGTCTCATTTCATCAACGACCAGGTGAAGGCCCTTGCTAGCGAGTTCGGTATAGACCATCGTGTTGCTACACCTTACCATCCACAGACGAATGGTCTAGCCGAGGTGTCGAACAGGGAGATCAAGACTATATTGCAGAAAGTCGTCCGCCCTGACAGAAAGGATTGGTCACAGCTTTTGGACTCGGTCTTGTGGGCATATAGGACGTCTTTCAAGACACTATTGGGCACATCTCCCTTTCGCCTCGTATATGGCAAGCCGTGCCATTTACCTGTTGAGCTGAGGCACATGTCACTATGGGCAGTTACTGATATACTTATGGATCCAGATGGTGTAGGAGATCAGAGGAGGGCAGAGTTAGCAGCCCTGGAGGAGTTGAGAGATACCGCCTTCTCAAACAGCCTACAGTATAAGGAGAGAGTGAAGGAGTGGCATGATTCTCATATCAGCCACAAGCATTTTGAGCCTGGTCAGAGAGTATGGTTGTTTGATGCGAGGCTTCATTTATTTCCAGGAAAGCTACAGAGCAAGTGGAAGGGACCCTACTTGGTGAGAAAAGGTACACGACAACGGTAGCATTGATATATCCGAGTTGTCTTTTGAGAGTGCCTTTCGAGTGAACGGCCAACGGCTCAAGCCATTTCTAGATCATGAGCCGCGGGTCGTTGATCTTGCCCCTATTCATTTCGCGTGAGATGTGGTCTTTGACTCACATCTAATGCATCTCACGCCTGAGTTTCACTGATCTTCCGCCTTGTATAGATCCAGATGTCTATATCACTACATTCTTTAGTCCCACATCCCTTTCTTCATCTGTTGATTATGCTATACTTAGGGTGCACTTTACCCTAAGTATAGGGGGATGTAGGACCGTTGGGTATTTCTTTTGTTTATTTCTACCTCTATTTTTGCTGCCTATACTAAGGGATATTTTACCCTAAGTATAGGGGGGTAGACCCTGTACATTCTACACTCGGTTCTCCCTTAGTGTACAGCCTGCTATACTTAGGATTACTTGATCCTAAGTATAGGGGGAAGGCCCGAGATCCTCTTGACTTTTCTATTTCATCTATTCGTCTTTGTATATAGCCTTCCTTTTCACTTCCCTATACCTAGCATGAGTTATGTCTTCTTCATCGCTCTTGACTCTGAGGACATCGTTCGAGCTAAGTATAGGGGGGTGTGTATATATTTCGTATATACTTTAGCCATAACTCGTACTTTGTGTGAGTGTGTTAATAAATAAAATGGCTAAAAACCTTAAAAATCACAAAAATTAAAAATTTTTCATGTACATAAACATTCTTTTATTTGCACATGAATAGCTAGTGTACAAATTATTTTTGTAAAAATGATTTCAAAAATCTTTTGTGTAAAGTTTATGTAAATATTTTCTTATCAAAATTATGTATATAATACAAAATTTTTCCAAAATGTTTTGAAAATCAAAAGTTTGCAAAAATCTTGTGTAAATATCTTTTGCAAAACTTGCACTTCATGCATCATCCATTCATGATTTCAAAACATTTTTCAAAAATTTTGCATGTTTGTAAACTTTGTGTAAATAGCATCTTTTGTACATATGTATATAGTTTTTCTGGATGATAGTTGACATTTAAACTAGCCTGGAATCAAATTGAGAAATGGAGCTTGATTAAGATCTTAATCCACCTAATTTCTAAGAGGAACCTTATAGGGCTTAGGTTTAAGGCTTTTCAGGTCCATGGTGACTTAATTCTTTGAGTCCACTAGGCTATGATCACATGTCATCTCAATGAGCCTAAGTAGAGCACTTAACAACAACACATGACTCATATAGACAATGGCTTTACTTGGACACCAGCACTATGCACCGAGCTCTCTACGGATGAGGTGGTAAGGAGGCAGTCTTCCTTGACTTGGGGTAGCATATGAGGGTAGTACTTCTAGGCGGAACCTCTCTTCTTCTTTTAGTGAAGGAAGTGCGTCTCAACTTGGTCTGGTTGCCACGAAGTCTAACGACGGGAGTTGTGGGTTGTAATAAAGCTTCAAAAGAGGGATAGTCTACTAGCTCAAGAGGAAAAACTCCTTGTATATATGCTGCACATGTATATGTTGTATAGATGCACTTGAAAAAAATGCAAAAAGAAAATAACTCCAAAAAAGTGGTGGGTCTGATAGAAAATGATAATCCCACCGGAGTATGTATATAGAGTGTAATAAGCAAAGCTTGAGTTTCATGATCCACCTGATATAGCTTGCAGCAGGGAGACTTGGCTACACTGGTCAAGCTCCCAAGGGTACATGGCTACACTGGCCTTGACCCATTCTCTTCTTCCTCATCTTCTTGAGCCGGTTGAACTTGAACTTAGAAGGGAATACCCCGCTTCTCGAGGAAAGAGTGGCCAGATTGAGGTCATAGGGTACCTTGTTGGGGAGGGTTGTCAAGTTGCCATTTCTGAGGTGGAGAGCTTAGACTTCACACTCAGAGGACAAGAAAAGATTCATGGTCTTCAGGGTTTGTGATTGATGACTTGTTCTGATCTGGAGCATTGAGGAGTCTTGGTTATAGATTAGTGGAACTTAGAGGCTGTTGAGTTTTAAGCTTAAGTCCAAATAAGGTTCCGACACATTAATAATCTAAAGATCGGATCGAGCTCCATACCTTAATTTAATGAAGGCAAGTTTAATAGTCAACATTGATCCATGTACATTCTCTTTTTCTTTTTCTTTATTTCTTTTTCACTTCTTTTTCAAATAAGTGTTTGCTAAGGGACTAGCAAAGTTAAGTATAGGGGGATGAATACTCATTCATCACTCTTTATTCTTATATTTTAGCTACAAAAACCTTTGCAAATGCATGTATATAGTTGTAAATAGAAACAATTACCAAAAGCATGCATTGTGTAAAAACCTATAATTAGCATGTTTTTGTGCAAAAATAAAAGAATAAAGATTAAAAAGAAAAAAAAGGGAAATATTTAGAATAAATATTGAGCAACCTAACCCAAGGGAGGGCTCAGCATGGGCCTGACCGCATAAAAGCCAAAGTAGAGGGAGATAGGGGCTCATGTGTATAAATATCTATGTAAATAAAATAAAAATATTTTCCCCCAAAAAAATAGATTAAAATAGGCTTGTAAATATTTGTATATATTTATAAGTATAAAAACAAGATAAAAATGGAAAAATTAAAAAAGAACACAAAAACACCACTTGTAGATATCCATCTTGCACATACCACCACACTTATATTTATTTAGCCCTATAAATAAATAAAAATTAATTTCCAAAAGTTTTGTAAATATTCTAGATTATATAGTGTAAATAAATAAAATAAATTAAAACAAAAACAAAATAAAAAGAACAAAATTAAAAATCAAAAAAATACTATTGTAAATATACCATGTATATAGATGCACATATGTATTTATTTCACCTATGTATATAAATAATAAAAATAAAATAAAAATATCTTTTTATTCCTTATTTTATGATATAAATAAATAAAATATGAAATGGGAATAAAATTGTATAAAAATAACAAATTAAAAAATAAAAATTAAAAACCTATATACTGTATATATACCTATATATATCCCTACTATGTAAATACACTATTTTTACTTGGAAAAATTAATTAAAAATCACTAAAAAATAGAAAAAATTAAAATAAAAATATTTCATGTTTTAACTTTTTTCTAATTCGGTCATTAGCTACCTTGAATTTCACTTTCAAACATCTGCCACGTGGCCTTCACCCATTGGCCCTGGGGATTGTTGACCGCCAGGTCAACTGCCCCCCCAGGACCACTTCCCACGGGTTAGGCGCCCGACCCGACTTCCCCCTATTTTAGCGCCTAAACCCGATTCCCCCTCGCCTAAACCCCGGGTCCGATTCCTTCCTGCCACATCCGAGACCCTCGCTGGGGTATCCACCTCGAGATCCGCGCTCCAGAATGCCCTACCCGCGCTCATCTTCCCGGACCCTCCGATGTATATAGCTCGAGCTCCGCCACCTCCATTCCCATCTTTGGCTCATTTGCTTCGCTACCTGTGACCTCCACTGTGTTGGCAAGAGTGACAGCTTGCTCCAGCAAGTGTCGCAGCGAGGAGAGGGGCAGTGGCCCATTGATCCGGCGAGTATCACCACCGTGCTCCGCCCAGAGCCGGAGCTCGAGCCTCGGAGGTCAGCGCTCCTCGAGGCAAGGACCAGGAGCTGCGCAAGCTTGCCCCCAGTCGATTCGTCCATCTAGGTATACCCAGTTCGCTTTCTCTTTCGCTAATTTTAGATTACCCCCAATCCGCTCCGTCGTCGTATTTCGCCGATTCCGACCACCTCACAGTCCCGTTCGATCATCGGAATCCACCGTCTCCTCCGCCTTCCTCCCGCACACGTTCTCCATACTCCCATTCAACCCAGCTCGCACAGGAGCTGGGGTTCGAGCTCTTACGTCCTCACCTTCGCCGGAGCTCGCCCACCTCGACCCTCCGACCATCTTCACCCCGCCTAACCGGGTCGAGGCAGTTTGCCCTCGACCCGCGAGCTGTCTGGTCTATTTTGCAGGTTCATCCAAGCCCATCTGAGGGCTTGGACCATCGGGTCCAGAAGCTTCACCTCCGCCGACCTCGCCGGAGCCCTCCAGGGCTCGGTCGGGTCATCGGAGACCCCCATCTGACGCGGAGGCCCACGCCGACCCTTCTCCGATCATCAGCGCCCCGCGAGGAGGCTCGGAGCGAGCGTACTGGGCTGGTGAAGTTTGCCGGCCACCTGTTCTTCGAAGACCTCCAGCCACCGTCAGACCAGCCTCAGAGCTCCAGATCACATCCTGACCGTTCATTTGCGGAGCTGCAGCTAGCATCCGATCAGTGGAGGACTGATCCCCGCCGTCGATCCAGCGAGGCTTCATCCACTACGCACGAGGACCGTCCGATCTCCACGTGGAGAGCCCACACCCGTTCGATCTGGCCAAGCAGTTCAAGGTCAAAGGCGTCACCTGATCCTCACCGTCAGATACTCCACGTGGCGCCCATCCAGCCGTCTCCGTTAATAAAGGGTAATTTACCCTTAGGTCCTCCTGTTTCTTTTATTTAGCGTTTAGTTTTGTAAATATTTAGTTGTTTAGTTTTTGGTAAAATTGCATAGAGGACCCTGCACTTTACTTTCTTCGCATTTATGCCCCTGTGTATGGTGTGACACGTGCATCAACACGTGATTTTCTGGGCTTTTTGCATTTAATGCCCTGTAGTTCTGAGATGTTATGGATTGAATGAAAACTTTTGGATATTTGCATTTATACCCCTATACATGATTTATTATTGCATGTGCGTATATTCGTGGGTTATTTGCAGACTAGCCCTTGGACTTTTGGTACCTGTTACCAATTAGTCGAGGGACTTAGTTTTTAATACATTTGGGTCCCTGAGTGCCCCAGGCACGCGCCACGCGTGTGACCTCCTGGGTATTTTGCACTGGACCCCCAGGACTCTTGGCATTTGCGTTTAGGTCCCTGTGTACTATGCCCTTGTATTTGATTTTAATAAAATAGCAAATCATCTCCAAATCTAACGAAAATTGGACACATGGCTCCTGCCATTGTGTAAAATTTTTTGGGATTTTTGGAGACATTTTTATTTTGATTTGATATTTTTAAAAATTCAAAAACATCAATTTTCTTCACTGTCTGACTTTAAAAATCACTAAAAAAATATTAAAATTCATCTAAAAATTACAAAAAAATTCTCTACTGTTTGTTTTGTCATGCTTGATTTTCTAGCTAATTTTGGCTATTTTTTCATTACCTAAAACACCAAAAAATTGAAAAACACTTAAAATCTTATAAAAATTCTAATAAATAAATTAAAAACCCAAAAATAATAATTTAGGTGCCAAAATTTTCCTTGTTATTTTCTCTATACAGGAAAATTACCTCCAGGCTTATTGGGGATTTTTAGATATTTTATCTAGGTCCCTCAAGCTTTGCTGGACAGTACCCTCTTTTCCTTTCACTTTTTGATTTTTAGAAAATTAAATAAACATCAGAAAAATCCCAAAAATTCACTAAAAACAGTAAAAATTATAAAACACACAAAAATATTTTTATTTGAATTTTTGGTCGATTTTTAGTGTATTAAATAAATTGTTGAAGTGTCTTGTTTCCTTATTTTTATTATTTTCTTAATATCTTAAAAATCCAAAAAAAATATAAAAAGTCTTAAAAACCACCAAAAATACCCTTTTATTTCTTTTTCCTTTCTTTTTGACTACTTCGTAGGCCGCGAGGCCAATCCGTGCTCCTTGTGTTCGACCCTGGTCACTATACCAGGTTAAATTAATAGCAAGACCGCTATTGATTTTCGATTCGATTTTATCTTTATTGGTGGTCTAATTTTTCTTGACTGACACGATCGAGTGATTGAGGTCGCGACGAACATCTTAGATATACCTGATTACCTTAGTCGCTCGGGTTTTTGTGCCATCACCTGGGAACGCTATAAAGCATCTCATCCTCTTCCCCAGGAAGGCAACTCGAGCCTCGCTCCCATTTCTTTCCCTAACCACCTCCAACTGAGTGACAACTGCCTAAAGCGCCGCTTCGTGGCCGATTTAGTGCAGCAGAGACGACACTCGACCATCATGGCTGGAGCTCCACCGCGAATAGCCTCCCTCGCCTTCTACAGCTCAATCGAAGCTATTACCCCGACGATCACCTTCGCTTGGAGCTCAGGAGCATCTCCCAAACTTCAGGTAGCCCTTCTATCCTTTGCATTTTCTCATTCGCTCAGATCTTCACTTTCATGGCCGTCGTCCCTCTGCCTGCACCGACCAGCCGGTCGGAGCTCCATTACCCACCTCCAGCCGCTTCGATAGCACCGTACACTCACCCTCCATCTCGATCCACAACCTGATCACCCTGATCTCATCCATCTAGTCGAGATTAGGTTTTAGATCTCCTCCATCGCCTTCATCGGAGATCAAAGCCCACCCCACGTCGCTTCGTTGGCTTTTAGTTCCAATAAACAAGACCGGAGCACAGCCCCGAGTCCCAGCTACCCTTTGCAGGTGAAGGCATGCGCTAAAGACCCCTTTCGCACCCATCCGAGACTCGTCGGAGTAGCTCCAGATCCTCATCGTCGTCACGCCCATTCGACCGGTGGTGCCGCCATCTGATCTGCTCAGTTGATGCGGATGTTGGACATGCGAGACCACGGCGAGCCATTATGCAAAAAATGTTATTGTGAATATCATTCCCTGATATGAAATGAAGAATAAATAATTTGCATAATAGGTCCCTTAGTACAATTAGTGTTATGTACCATGGCCATCTTGATGATCACACAGCTGTTGATTCAATTATTGAATCATAGAGGTTGGTGCCTGGATGAATATCTAAAGAGTTAGATTAAGGACTCATCAAGCACCGTCAAATGATTACTAAGAGATGATCTCCAGCATAAGTAGGAGATGGCAATCCTTTCTCATTTAGGCTGATATCTAACCAACCTCTTCATGTAGGTCCTCTGCATAGGAATAGAGATTCGGAGGTGTTAGATAAGTTAGGTCAAAGATTTGACTTAACGAGATCGAGATAACCAAAGTCCTATATCGTATGCTGTCATGATATAGGCACGCATCCTCTGACCGGAGACAAATGTATTACTATATGTCTAAGTATGTACATCTGGCAGACCAATAAGTTGATGACCTAATCAAGGTCTCTTCACCGGCGTGCTGGTGTGCATGAAAGGGCATATGAGTAATACGATTTCTCAAAGGGATCATACAGGTTCATTACTGAACCGTAAGACATGAGCTCACTCATGAGATATTGGGAAGAATCAAATTTCGTGCACGGTCGTCTCACTTTGGAAGCTAGACTGAATTTGTAGGTTTGATATATACTTTTGGAAAGTATATGATCAAGACCTAGGTATGATATATGCTTTTGGAAAGTATATGATCTACACCGACTCCCAATGATCGAATGAGAAACCTAATGATAAAACTCTGAAGTAGACAGCGTAAAATTGATCTTATACTTCCGGTTTATTCTGAGTCTTCCAGTATGCAGGATGTACAGGTATTGGGAATACCTAAGGGTGATGTGATCATAAACGATTGTATAACCATGACGCTTCCATTCCTAGGGAGTGGTGAAACAGGTCTAGATTTTAGTGACTCCTCTCGGTACAGAAGTAATCTAATCTTTGTCCAAATGTTGGACATTGATCTGAATGTGATTCAGATTCAATGAGAAGATTATATTTGCGGTTTTGATTTAATCAAGCATCTATGGGAGGCCCAAGATCTGGATTTGAGATGTGATCTAAATATCCAAGTCACTATATGTGGAACAATACAATCACCATATCCTTATCTCCAAGTATTTGTGGAGAAAGCGCATTATCCTTGAAAGAGTTCATGGATAATTCTATTATTGATATATGTATCCGAACATTGAGAAAATGGATAATTAAATGTGATTTAATTATCATGAATAATATGAATTTGATTTATATTATAAGGAGAGTTATCTTAGATAATTAAATGTAGTTTGATTATCAAAGATGTGAATAATGTGAATGTGATTCATATTATTTGGGCACAAGAGAAAAAGAGATCTAATATGATTAAATGTGATTTAATTATCATAGATATGAATAATGTGGATAGCAATATCCAATTATTCATATATTATAAATGTGATTTATAATGTATTAGAGAGAGCTAATTATAATTATATTTGTTCATTAATTATTAATGTGTATTGGATACACATTGTGTAATTAATTGAAAATGTAAATTATATTTTGTTTTGGGTTGTGAATGTTATTCACAATTTTCCAATGGCAAGATTGCAATATTCTCAAAATTAATTATCAATTATTTTTGAATAATAAATCACAACAAAAGTTGTTGAATTAAATAATGGAGAATGTCATGGAGATATGCAATCTCGTGAGATTTCATGATATTGCCCCACTTGGAAATAAGTGGTCGTCCACTATATTCCAATAGGATTGAGATCTCTATGGAATTTGTCTCCTTATTTGATTGTTTTAATTTTAGGATTGATGTATATTTGATTTGTCAAATATATTTGATCTAAATTAAATCACAAGTTGTTGGCTTTTACCAACAACAATCTTGACCATTGGATTAGATATAAATCAATCTCATCCATTGATTTTATATGTCCCATGGATTGAGATCCATGAATCCCAAAACCCTATAAATAGAGAGGCATACCATGCTCTCTTGGAACACATGCTTTTGAAGCACATCTCTCTCTCTCTTTCTCTCTGCATGTCAGCCCTCTCTCTTCCTCTCTCATGGCCGTCCACCATGGATGCCCTAGAGAGAGTCTCCATCACCGCAGCGTCGTCGTTATGCTACCCGATCGTTTGCTCGAGGGTCTTCATCTCCTTCGGTGCACCTCGCTCGTGAAGAAGACGACGGATCTCATGTGTCGAGATCAGGAGATCCGTCGCTTGGATCATCAACATGGATTCGAGAAGCACGTGATTCATCCCCGCGCTCGCAAGCTTCTCCTCCGTCGGATCAGACTTGAGACAGGAGGTCTCTTCATTTAAAGACTCGATCGCAACCACGCTTCAAGAGGTAATCCTATTACTTGTTTGTAGTTTAGATGAAATGATTCTAGAAGTGTTCTTGGATCATGTGGTTTCGTCACATGAAAAATTTTTAAATTCCGCTGCATCGAGCAACTAGTCCGACTAGTCGCCCCTCGTCGTATTCGATACGACGCTCACGCTTCCTTGATGCGCTTGAGGATCTAACCATATACTTCAAGTGGTATCATAACTTTAGGTCGAAGGTTTTGGATACGATCCATAAAACCGAAGGCGACTTGGGTTTGTTAGGGTTGTGAAAGTTTTATCGCATTTCATTTTAGCATCTCTGTTTAGTGATTATTTTCGACCCTGTTTAAATTGTTTAAACATGAAAATAAAACTTGATTTTTTCCCCAATAAATAAGGAAACCATAGGATCTGAGTTTATGTAATTTGGATTCCCTTTGCTCGAGATATGGTTGTTTTAATGAACATGTATTCACTGTTGCGGGTACTGCGAATCTTAACATGATTAATGAGTTAATTATTGTTTTGATCCACCTCGAAATGCGTGAAATATCAATTAGGTTCTGTCCTAAATCAAATTAACAATCTTTGGAAACTGATTTTGTCTAATTTGGATTTGAATTGATTGAGATATGTTAATTTTAGTAAGTAGGGATCACTGCTGATATTACAGTCCTAATCAAGAACCATGTGTTTGTCAATTAGTGAAATTAATTGTTAATTTCATGAAATAATTATGGAAAATATTTGAGAAACATTGAATGATGATTATTTCCTTAATTGACTTGGCCTCAACCAATAAATTGATTAGATTTGATCTAGATCATAATTGGAAACACAATCATCAAACTCCTTTCTTGAATAAGATTGGGAATTTGTCTAGCAAATTTCCTTATAATAAAAAATGTTTTGATTATTACTATATGGTATAATTTCGGTTGAAGAACCGATGATCATCTCAAGTACAAAGTAATTGACTCGGCATTATTTTTTTCCCGAGGCAGATATGGTGTCTAATAGGGGATCGCTGGGGTAGCGGGTTGCACCGGATGTGATCCGTTCCACTCCCGCCGGTACTGGCCATGACAGCGGGTAGGGAACGAATGATGCCTGAGAGATCATGATGTATTTTTCTAATTATTAAAATTCGAATTAATATGTATTTTGAGATAATACCATATATTCAAGTAAAATTAAGTTTGTTGATTGAATTGGATTGAAAATTAATTTAATATGATTAAGTTAATTATGTCCAATTAAAAACACTCTATTATGAATAGAGTTATTATTTCCCTTGGAAGAATTAATCGTAATGAATATGATTCATAGTGATTAATTAGAATTTAAATATATGATATGGAGGATCACATAAGTGACATCCATGGTCTCCCGTCAAGGCAAAGGGTTCCGTCGCCAGATATTGTATGTACGAGATGCCTGTCCGAAGTGACAGCTCATGCATATGATCCATTTGGATCGGGCTCGTCACTTCTCAAAAGAGTAAGGACGTATGCGTAGTGACCCCAATATCGGATCCTCATACTATTGGGACGATATTGGATTGCGCATAGCGAGTTGTATTCCTATTGACGGTTGGTTCAATTAATGACGGGTCAACATCACCTTAGGGGTGGTGGGCCCGGGTGTTATAGACCGAATTGGGAGATGCAAGTTGGACTTGCAAGCGAAATGTGTTCCCGCTTCTTTTTATCCGAGTTACATGTTCTCATATTATTGGGATGTAACAAAGATAAGGAAGGAGATCCCAGATCTTGCTTGAGATATAATGGTAAGTATATCTCTTACATTGAAAGTGATTAAGGGGATGAACTTTCATTGTTGACATGGCAAGACAACTTTGATATAAAAATTCCTAAATCAAAGTAAATTATATATTTATATATGTTTATGCAAATTTCTTATTTCAGGTAATCCTTCTTTAATCCCACTCAATGTTATACTCAATAATAACTAGTAGAATATCATGGATTGGACCCATGATCCAGATATTGTACTTGCAATTAGACACATAATGTATGTGGTTGCAATGTGCAAGTTTCCTCATAATAATGAGGAATGATAATTAAATAGACAATAGGACTAAAACCTTAGGGTTTGTATGTCTCTATAAGTCTTCATCTATTCGAATGTACTTTTGAAGTGACATGTCGATAATGATCGTAATTATCAAATAATCCTTATAAAATCTTAGAAGATGTTCCGGCATACATATGTGCTCTCAACATATAATCATGAATGACATGGTTCTCTGCATTATGCAGAATGGTGGCTCTATAGGAGTTGATGTATTCAAATTGTTTGAGTACCTACCTGAACCTATGGTTTAAGAGTTTAAATGGATGTAGATACGATGAGTGTCATCATTCTACTATCTATACTCTAGTCATTCATGAAGCTTCATAATATTCATATTAATGAACTGAATGAAGCATGTATAAATGTTGAAATACTCTTATATTGAAATTTTTTATTTCAACATAAGAGATCCTTTGTCTTGAGTAATGGTTGCTTCTAGATAAAGGGAGCGCAGTGGAAGCATGGGTTGGACCCAAGTAAGAAGTATAGTCAAAGAGTTGATTGTACTTCTATGACTTCCATATGACATCCAAAGAGTTGGATAAATGCCAATACTACAATAAGTTGATGTGCTGATAGTATGACTATCAAATCTATCTAGAATACTTAGAGAAAGACTCAGATAGTGCATCGGAATAATCTACATATAATCATTGAAATTGACTTTCTTATTTGATAAGATAAAGTCTAAAATTGTATCTCAATCTTCTAATGACACTTGTAATTGGCAGCATATGTGTTAGAAGATTAGAAATTTGATCTTAAGGTTTAATGATCATCCATGTTGGAATTGATGCAATTGTTGCAACAAATTTCATTGGATCAATAGACTTCATAATTTCAGTGGGAGAGACCTTAGTCTTAGAGAATGTCTCTATGACCTAGATATTAGAATACCCTCATTGTTTATTCTAAATGTTGGAAATAAACATGAATTTTGTAATAAATCTATCATAAAGAGTTATGATGGAGATATTTCAGACAGTAATCTAAAATAAAGTAGACTCTACTAAATTAGAAAATTAATGAATGGTTCATTAACATTTCTAATACTGAAAATTAAACCTTTAGAGATCAATAGGAGGATGAAGATCATTTGACAATGATCTGACATCATGTTTTGGACATTTGTCTATTGATGTGATCAAGAGATAATACTTTAGATTGTCTAAAGGATCAAGTCTTACATACTTGTGAATATTGTATTCAAAAGTAAAAATGTCCAATACACCCTTCCTTGGAATGGTGTAAGATGTCAAGGTATTCAAGAACTCATACATATTGATGTATGTGGATCATCTGTATAATAGTAAACATTGATGATATGTGATATCATTTGATGATTATTTGTGATATGAGATTTCTTCTCTTCACTTAGAAATCTTTGAAATGTTCAAAGATTTCACAAGTTTGGTTTAGAACCAAAGTTTGAAGGAATATTAAATGAATTTGATCTAATCGAGGTAGTCAGTACCTATTAGATGAATTCATGGGATACCTTATAGAGATATGAATATTATTTTTATCTCACTCCTCCTAATAAACCTAAACTCAAGAGAGTTGCAGGGAGATACTATTGGATCATGTATGACATGATTTGATCAATAATGATTTTTAACATAATTACCTATTAGTTTCCAGGTATATATGTAGTAGAGACTACAATATATATCCTTAATAAGGTTCCAAGCAAGTAAGCTGGAATTTAGCACCTGAGAGTGCTACTTCATTAGGAAAATAAAGGATGATATTGGATACCTACTTATGACCTTGAGATTCTTAAAGGATCTCATCTCTGAGAATATGATTCTTAGAGGATGACTCTCTTGAGAATCAAGATGAAAATGAAGTAAAGGCGTTTAGGAATGCTGTTCTTCAGAGGAGAGGATGCCGAAATGATTATCTGTGCTTCTTTTGAAGAGTACGAGAAAAGGCCAGAAGAAGTAGGAGACCACCCCTATTAATTAGTTCGTTCATTTAATCTTGAGATGATAATGAGGCTCCTGAAATCGGAAACTAAAAGGACAATTAAAGATGAAACACTAATACCTCTTCAAATGAGTTTGAGGATGGATTCCATGTGCCAGTTAAGTCTGAAAATGATCGGACTTCATGTGATGAAGCTCCTGAGGATCATGACATGGAAAGATGGATGTTAGCAATAAAAGTCTAATGTAGACTTCATATACAAGTGTTGTATATGGACCCTCGAGGATCCACCTATATGGGTAAGACCCATTAAGGTGTAAATGGATCTTCAAGAGAAAGAGGGAACCTGATGAGAAGGTAGAGACCTTCAAAGCACGGTTCGTAGCCATGAGCTACACACCGAAGAGAAGACATCGCTTGCGATGAGACTTGCTCTCCAGTGACCCTGCTTTAACCCATTAGAATATTGCTAACCATAGCTACACAAGTTGACTATGACATATTCATGATGTGAGTCAAGATTGCATTCCTCTATGAATACCTCTTGAGGATATTCATATGAAGTAGCCCCAGGGCTTCATGGTTGAGGAAAGAAAGGTGTGCAAGCTAAAGAACTCCATCTTTGGACTCAAATAAGCTTCTTGTAGTTGGAACATAAGATTTGATGAAATTATAAATGTTATGATTTCAGATAAAATCTTGATGAACCATGTGAGACTTAGTGGGAGTGCCATTGTGTTCATCGTGATAAATGTAGATATTATTCTAATCATTTGGAATGATATAAGGATAATAATAAGTGTTTTATAATTTGGTTGTTCCATACCTTGAGATATTATATCAAGGATACCTCTTAGATCTTAGTTTTGAAGTCGTTCAGAAGCAAAGAGAAGAGGGTATTGGGATCGGTACATTAGTAGTACACCTTGGACTTATTCCATTTTCTGGAAAATTCCAAGAAAGGCTTCCTTCCCTTAAGATATGGTAATGACCTATCTAAAGGGATAGCACCTCAGAGAGTTGAGGAAGTGAATGCTAGAACTGCTTGCACTTGTGCATCAGTTACGAGAAGCTGAGCGTATGCTAGATGTGCAAAAGAGCCAGATGTCTGCCATGCAGTGGGAGTAGTAATCTGTTACTAATACTACTATGGAATAAAACACTTAGTTGTTGTAATAACAATATCTTCAAAGATGATAAAACTTAAAGATAGTGATCCCAAAGTCTTATCTTCAAAAGTTTAAGACCTTGTATATAGTGATCTATAAGGGTCTCAACTGTAGATACCTTAGGAGATAGAGATCTCCAGGAATAAGGGTATTCTGATAAGGATTATGGAAATACTAGTTATAATAATTATCGAGGTATAGTGTCAAGGACACTATAACAAAATTGAGTATTGGTTGCATAAGATGCAACATTCCCATTGGATGCGAGCACTGTTACTAGGGGATATGCAAGTGTCGTAAAGGACTTGGCATAGTCTCTTGGGAACAGAGTGACTAATCGGCTTACCTAGCTATTTTCTAAATAGCCTATGATTGTCACATGAGTGTAGGTTTAAATGATTAGCCCATTAATGGCTCTTTGGGCTAGTGGGAGATTGTTGGACATGCGAGCCCACGGTGAGCCATTATGCAATAAATGTTATTGCGAATATCATTCCCTGATCTGAAATGAAGAATAATAATTTGCATAATAGGTCCCTTAGTACAATTAGGGTTATGTACCATGGCCATCTTGATGATCATACAGTTGTTGATTCAATTATTGAATCATAGAGGCTGGTGCTAGGATGAATATCTAAAGAGTTAGATTGAGGACTCATCAAGCACCGTCAAATGATTATTAAGAGATGATCTCCAGCCTGAGTAGGAGATGGCAATCCTTTCTCATTTAGGTTGATATCTAACCGACCTCTTGATGTAGGTCCTCTGCATAGGAATGGAGATTCAGAGGTGTTAGATAAGTTAGGTCAAAGAGTTGACTTAACGAGATCGAGATAACTAAAGTCCTATATCGTATGTTGTCATGATATAGGCATGCATCCTCTGACCGGAGACAGATGTGTTACTATATGTCTGAGTATGTGCATTTGGAAGACCAATAGGTTGATGACCTAATCAAGGTCTATACACCGGCGTGCTGGTGTGCATGCAAGGGCATATGAGTAATACGATCTCTCAAAGGGATCATGCAGGTTCATTACTGAATCGGAAGACATGAGCTCACTCATGACATAATAGGAAGAATCAAATTCCGTGCACGGTCGTCTCGCTTTGGAAGCTAGACTGAATTTGTAGGTTTGATATACACTTTTGGAAAGTATATGATCAAGACCTAGGCATGATATATGCTTTTGGAAAGTATATGATCTACACCAACTCCCAATGATCGAATGAGAAACTTAATGATAAAACTCTGAAGTAGACAGTGTAAAATTGATCTTATACTTCAGGTTTATTTTGAGTCTTCCAGTATGCAGGATGTACAGGTATTGGGAATACCTGAGGGTGATGTGATCATAAACGGTTGTATAACCATGACGCTTCCATTCCTAGGGAGTGATGAAACGGGTCTGGATTTTAGTGACTCCTCTCAGTAGAGAAGTAATCTAATCTTAGTGCAAATGTTGGACATTGATCTGAATGTGATTCAGATTCAATGAGAAGATTAGATTTGCGGTTTTGATTTAATCAAGCATCTATGGGAGGCTCGAGATCTGGATTTGAGATGTGATCTCAATATCCAAGTCACTATACGTGGAACAATACAATCGCTATGTCCTTATCTTCAAGTATTCGCGGAGAAAGCGCATTATCCTTGAAAGAGTTCATGGATAATTCTATTGTTGATATATGTATCCGAGCATTGAGAAAATGGATAATTAAATGTGATTTAATTATCATGGATAATATGAATTTGATTCATATTATAAGGGGAGTTATCTTAGATAATTAAATGTGATTTGATTATCAAAGATGTGAATAATGTGAATGCGATTCATATTATTTGGTCACAAGAGAAAAAGAGATCCAAGATGATTAAATGTGATTTAATTATCATGGATATGAATAATGTGGATAGCAATATCCAATTATTCATAATATATTATAAATGTGATTTATAATGTATTAGAGAGAGCTAATTATATTTATATTTGTTGATTAATTATTAATGTGTATTGGATACACATTATGTAATTAATTGAAAATGTAAATTATATTTTGTTTTGGGTTGTGAATGTGATTCATAATTTTTCAATGGCAAGATTGCAATATTCTCAAAATTAATTATGAATTATTTTTGAAGAATAAATCACAAAAAAAGTTGTTGAATTAAATAATGGAGAGTTTCATGGAGATATGCAATCTCATGAGATTTCATGAGATTGCCCCACTTGGAAATAAGTGACCGTCCACTATATTCCAATAGGATTGAGATCTCCATGGAATTTGTCTCCTTATTTGATTGGTTTAATTTTAGGATTGATGTATATTTGATTTGTCAAATATATTTGATCTAAATTAAATCACAAGTTGTTGGATTTTACCAACAACAATCTTGACCATTGGATTAGACATAAATCAATCTCATCCACTGATTTTATATGTCCCATGGATTGAGATCCATGGATCCCAAAACCCTATAAATAGAGAGGCATACCATGCTCTCTTGGAACACATGCTTTTGAAGCACATCTCTCTCTCTCTTTCTCTCTACACGTAAACCCTCTCTCTTCCTCTCTCATGGCCGTCCACCATGGATGCCCTAGAGAGAGTCTCCATCACCGTAGCATCGTGGTTATGCTTCCCGATCGTTTTCTCATGGATCTCCGTCTCCTTCGGTGCGCCTCGCTCATGAAGAAGACGCCGGATCTCGTGTGTCGAGATCAGGAGATCCGCCGCTTGGATCATCAATATGGATTGCGAGAAGAACGCGATTCATCCCCGTGCTCGCAAGCGTCTCCTCTGTCGGATCAGACTTGAGACAGGAGGCCTCTTCGTTTAGAGACTCGATCGCAACCACGCTTCAAGAGGGAATCCTGTTACTTGTTTGTGGTTTAGACGAAACGATCCGAGAAGTGTTCTTGGATCATGTGGTTTCGTCGCATGAAAAAAAATTTAAATTCCGTTGCATCGAGCAACTAGTCCGACTGGTCGCTCCTCGTCATATTCAATACAACACTCACTCTTCCGTGATGCGCTTGAGGATCTAACCATATCCTTCAGTGGAGGCCTCCCACGATCATATCAAAGCCTTCCGATCGATCATCGGGGATGAGGATGCCTTGGCATCGGTGAAGTTCACCCAGGAGCTGTTCGTCTTGGTTGTTCCAACACCATTGGATCCCCGTACCCCCAGATCATATCTGGACCACTGGCACAACAGAGGAGTCGGGCCGTTGGATGTCAGATCTGACATCCACGTGCGCCCCATGTCCCCGACCGTTCTGGACCGTCAGATATAACACCTGACACCCATCAGAGTCGTACGATCGTGCCATCATCAGTGGCCGCCACGTAGCCCTCCACGCGTGCCTCACGTGCTGCAAGGTATATGTCTCTTTTTACCCTGCATTTGTTTTTGTTTACGTTTTACTCTGTAAAATAAAGTTGTAGCTGAACTTATTTGCATTCCAATCTCTATAGTTTCTGCTATTTGCTATTTAGTCATGTCTGGAGTCACATGCTTCATCGCGTGAACTGTGGTGTATTTACATATTTAGTCATGAAACTTTTCAATGTTAATGTTTGAATGAAATATTTTCTGAAATTGCAAATATGCCCCTGTGAACGTTGATTTTACGCATGCATTGGATTTAATTGGAAAAATTGCAAAATTGGCCCGGGGCTTTTTGTGCTTGTTATTATTTAACCCAGAAACTTAAAATAATTGCATTTAATCCCCTAAAACATGTGTGTTTAGTTTTTAATTAAATAAATATAAAAATATTCCAAAAATTCCCAAAAAATTACTAACAGCTCCTACTACTGTGTAATGTTTTTGATAATTTTTGTGGTGCATTTTGATTTTATTTGTTGTTTTTTAAAAATTAAAAACCCTAAAAATTACTTCTGTCCAATTTAGAAAACCCATAAAAATACAAAAATATCTTTAAAAAATCTAAAAAAAAATCATGCATGCTTGTTTGTTGTGTTTTAATTTCTATATCATTTTCATTTTATTATCTTTTATAAAACCCCTAAAAATTATAAAAGAATAAAAACCTTATAAAATCATTAAAAATTCCATAAAATAAAAAAATGTGTTTTCAAGTAATGTAGTTAGATTTTGTTTTATTCTTTGACATGAAATTGCTGCCAAGAATTTGGAGGCATTTTAATTATTTTAAAATTGCCTTTCTATCCAGGTTCTATAATGTTTGTTAGTTTTGCCTTTCTTTTATTTTTAGGAAATTATATAAAAATCAGAAAAACCCCATAAAATACCCAAAACACTTGAATATTTAAAAAAACACAAAAATAATTTTACTTTGAATTTTTGAGTTTTTTAGACCTTAATAAAAATTGTTGCAATGTGCTTGCTTTTGTTTACTTGCTCATTTTTTTAGTAAAATATAAAAAAATAAAAATTAGAAACCACCAAAAAAACATTTATTTCTTTTATTTCTCGACTACTTCGTAGGCTTAGCCTGTGCTCCTTGTGTTCGACCCTAGTGGCTATACCAGGTTAAATAAATAGCAAGATCGCTTGCCTTGATTTTTGTGTTTGTTTGCTCTGATTGGTGGTCTCTATTTTCTTAATTGAGATCGGCTCGGGTGGTTGAGGTCGCAACGACCATTGATATCACTCTGCCTCTATCACTCGGGTCGCTCATCAGAATGGCGCCATTACCGGGGAGCATGGCTTAATAGTCGATATTCTGCTTTTGTTTTTTCTTTTTCTTTTTTTTCCTTTTCTTTATTTGCTTGCTTTTTATTTTTATTTCTATTTCTTATTTGTTTCTAATTTTATTTTTCATAACTATGACCTAACATCTCTTTTGTTTCTCTATTTCTTGCGAGGGGCCCGACGAGCGAGGGCGGCATTCCTAGGAGCGCTGGCGCACCCGAGCGAAGCGGAGGCAGCTCGTTTCTTCATCGAGCAGCATGAGAGCATTGGAGAAGAGGAGCAGAGGATTTGGAGGACCTTGGCAGATTTTTAGCATTTTATTTTATTTTTTTTATTATTGTAATAATACAGGACTCGGAGACTCTTGGACACTTGGCTTTTATCGGGGTTTGTTTCGCCGAGCATTGGTGTGCTCGGGGGATCTCACTGTAGTTTTCGCTGGTTATACTTTTTCGATTTTTCTTTTATTTGTGATTCTCGAAGGATTTGGCCCCTAGACTTAGGATTTTCTATCTAATTGTGATGTAATTAATTAAGGTTCCAGCCCTAATTATCTGCATGTACCTATAGATCGTTAAGTGGACTTAATTATATAAATCACAAGAAAAAACTAATTTGGTCACTTGAGAGGTCATGTGCTATTAGAGGCCGTATACAGCGCTGACAGGATCCGTTGTGGCGGACACCGATCGGCATCAAAGACCGGACTCCGACCTCTCTTGTTGACCTATTAGCTACTGTTCTTCGCGTGTAGAAATTTTCCGTCTAATGTCGTTTTCTTCGTTCATCATATAGGTAGTTTAAATTCTTTTTTTTATTTTATGCGCGGATCACCCTGCATGTAGAGTACTGGCGACAGGTACACATATCTGACTTTGCATGCATCATTGTATTTGACCTCGCATCAGCTTCTTCAACTTCTCCCCCTATTTTTGGACTTAAAATAACTAGGAGATCAAAAAATTATTTAGGCGTTGTTTGTTATTGAAAAATACATAAAAAGAAAAACCATAAAATTGGGACTGCTAAACAAACTTGACCATAAAAGACACTCACTGAAAAAGCTGTCTTGGGAGAGCAATCCCCTCCTTGTTTGGTTTGGATGAGCGAGAGAGTGACCCGTACACTAGGTTAGAGCCATACCTGACTTTTCTTCAGACTACTGATTTCGGGGTTAGTCATTCTCTAGTGAGGATCGCTCCGGTTTCTGGTAAAGCGGGCCATGATATCCTTTACAGAGCGAGTTGATCGGGTAGCCGGTAAATAGTCCGCAACTTGTACTGGCTGGGAAAGATCTAGCTTCGGGATCAGGCCAGTCTTTTGAGAGCATCAGGTTCCTACCATCTCGCTTAATCACTCTGATAGATTATATTATCACCTAATAAAATCAACAAGATAAAAGACTGAACTTTTACGATCATCAGCTCAGTGTTGAGTAGGTGAATTGGAGGTTTGTTTTCCTGATCTTGTTTGTTTCCAGATACCATCCGCATTCCTCTCCACATCACGATGATGGGTCAGAGGTCCCTTAGGCAGCCTTTGGTTGCACCGCTTTTGAGCACTCTGTCCCATTCATCCAGGTTTTGTGAGAGCCCAGACCCGCTCTCCGAACTCGAGTTTGACTCCACCCTTTTCCCCCTCGACCACCCTTCTACCAATCCTGAGGTGCCCGAGAAGAGACCGCAGATATTTGTACATTTGATAGCACCTAAGTTCGGGTCTTTTGCCTTTGCAGAGACCCAAGTTATGGCTAGCAGCGAGGAGCGTACCGATGGACCCGCCCAGACTCACACATATGTTCTTGACCAGGGTGCCATCAACAACACCATGTTATCTTCCTTGGAGACTATGCAGCGCCAGATACGAGATCAGGGAGCTTTCATGGCTGATATGTGCAAGGAGATGGCTTAGATGCAAGCAGACAGGGGAGAGTATAATAAGACAATGGTGGAGATATACCAGAGCTAGGAGGAGGAGATGGACCACATCTAGATGAACCACAGGAGCCAGTCCGACCAGCACGCCCGATGAGAGAGTTGCACAACCCTGGTGCAATTCTGACGCACTGTTGGATTCAGCTACCTGCGATTCTGGGAGATTTCAAGCTCCCTCCATAGACAATCCAGTTGTTGCCCAGATTTCACGGGCTAGCCACTGAGGAGCCGCATCTACATCTCCAAGAGTTTGATATGATCAGCAGCATGGTCCACGACAGATTCGTGAACGAGAATACCATCAAGATGATGGCTTTTCCATTCTCCCTTGTTGATAGAGCATCATACTGGCTGAAGCATTTGGGGACATGACGTCTTGGGAATAGCTCTGGAACAAGTACTTGAACAAGTACTATCCACTCGGCCGGACGAATGCAGCGAGAGCCCTCATCAACAACTTCTCCATGCTTCCCAACGAGCAATTTCATGAAGCATGGGACCACTTCAGAGAGCTTATCGACCGGTGTCCACACCATGATATATCCAAGCCCAACCTTGTGCAGAGTTTCTTTTGTGGGCCGACACTGGAGCTGCAAGGGCTCGTGAACGTATCATATGGGGATCCTATTTTGCCAAGGATGAGGATCACGTCTAGGCTATATACAAGGAGATGGCAGAGAACTACACAGTCATGTCCCAGACCCAGATTTACACTAAGGGGCCCCACCACAGGCCGTGTTCTATCAGAGGATAGCACGGGACGATGCAGGTCCTTCCACATCGTTAGCAACCACAGCACATGTAGAGTCGTCAGCTGCTGATATGGGCATTATCAGTGAGAAGCTGGACCGTATCGAGATTATAGAGAAGAAGTAGTGCCAGGTATGTCACAGATAGATCAGATGGCACAGACACTGATGACCTGAAGACCCAGATCATGTGTCTCCAAGAGGCACAGACGTCTTCTCATCCCCGTCTCAGGTCACGGGTTGACCCCAGCAGCAGCAACACGGCCCAGCCCTCCACCCAGTACAGACAGGTCTACCATGTGAAGGTAGAGCCGTTTCAGCTGCCGCATCACCAGTATGTCCAGCCACCACCATCTCAAGACACTCAGATGATGGTGTACCAGCAAGAGCAACCCCTGGTAGTCCTTCCTCCACCCCCGTTTGAGCAGGAGTCATTGATGGAAGTCAACGGGATTTGGTACGACCGACCACAGCCTGGGATCAGCCGAGACCATCTCGGATTCCGATGGTCGACCGGAGGTGCCTTATCTCAACAACAGCCTCCAGTTCAGGGTGGGCAGTACATCCAGTTCTAGCAACAGTAACAGCCTCAGTTCCCACACCAGCTACAGCAGCATCAACATTACCAGCAGGTTCCTCGTCCTTACCAATAGGGACAGCCGTGGAGGCAGCACCAGCAGCAGCCTCAGCAATACTCTCAGTATCCCCCTCTTCCTTCCTAGCAGTAGCCTCACTTCCAGAGAGGCAACTTGTTCGGTTCTCATGGGCCAGCCTATGAGAACCCATCACTCGATGATTTAGCTCGTCTTCTTTCCTAGCAGCATGCCACTTTTAGATGGGAGATGGACGAGTTCGTTCAGGAGATGAGGAAGATTGTCAAGGGCAAGGCCGCCATACCCGCTCAAATCAAGCCGAATCCAAACAACCTGAAGAGGAAGTCTGAGCAGGTACAGTTTACAGAGGTTACCACTCCTAGTGACTGATTGGGTGATATTATTTATATACATTTGATGCTAACTTTGTTACACTTAAGAGCGGTAGGATGCCAGCTGGCGGTGCCTCGTCTGAGCGACGACACCATGAGGATGCAGGAGTGCCAGACGAGGAGGAGAGCGGTGCTGATGCCACAGATGATGATGATGACGGTGGTGCTGACGCCACCAAGGATGTAGATGCAGCCGACGAAACTGAGGTCGTCGCTTCACCATTGCAGGAGGTGGTGATGATGCCGCCAGCCATTCAGATGCTGAGCTAGAGTACGTTGTTGATGCTGCGATTCCAGATGTCGTAGGTGGTACTGAGGCCATCCCTTCTATTCCTGTTGCATTTCCTTCAGTTTCTGTATCTCGAGACTATATAGAAAACTCCAAAAAAATAATAAAGGAAAGGGTTCTTTATCTTCGAGTTCATATGCGATGCCTGGTGATGTCTGTATGGATTCCACTTCTTCTCAGCAGCAGGGACCCATTCCTAGCCCTCTATCTGAGGAGGGCCCAGCCATCCCCTTCCCTCAAGCACTCCACTTGGCTAAGGGGAATAAAAAAGAAAATCCAAAAAATCCTAGCAGTTAGAGTTCAGCCAGCAGATGATAGACAGATTCCAGATTCGATTGACTCTACAGGAGGCCCTTGAGCACATCCCTCTCTTCCAGAGGAACATGAGAGAGAAGACCATCATTTGCAGGAAGAAGAGGAACCATCATGCAGAGATCCATGTGCTCACTCGTGCCACCTGCTTCGCCATCCAGAACCGTCTGCCAGCCAAGAGGCCAGATGCGGGAGCTCCCTAGGTCAGATGTCATATCCATGAGTAGAGATTCGATCGTACTCTATTAGACAGCGGCTCTTCCATCAACCTCCTTCCGGCAACCTTACTCGACCGATTCGAGTTTGGCCCTCTTCGACAGAGCAGGATCGTCCTTCAGTTTGCTGATAGATCTGTCAAGAGGCCGAAGGGGTTGTTGAAGTATGTGGTCGTCAAAATTCAGGGCCTGAAATTTCCCGTGGATTTCGTTGTGTTGGACATGGAGATCCCTAAATCTGTGACGGATACCCTCATCATCCTAGGACACCCATTCTTGGCCACGGTCAAGGAAGTGTCCGATCATGATAGCAGAAAGGTATACTTTCGGGTCGAGGGCAAGAGTATACAAATAGAGATGATTGAAGAGACTAGAGCATGAGGTTCAGCATGCTCAAAGCAGCACAACAATTTAGAGCAGATGACAGAGGTAGAGCGAGACGTCCACCAGGAATGCAACTTTGTGATTACTAACGATGAAGCTGCTTGGTCTGATCCCATTTCACGAGCCATCCTCTCACATTCAGATACCGTAGAGTCATAGATTCCAAAAGAGGAGAGCTTAGAGAGCACATTCGTGGTAGAGGACGTATTCGAGGCTGCATACCGTGTTCAGGAGAGCGAGGCAGTATATTTTCCTTGTGATTCAGATTCAGATCCCTCGGAGTCAGATATCGATTGGGCCGAGTTTGATGAGTTTATATTGTGTCTGATTCCTACAGAGCCAGCATCTAGGGTGGGGACTGATCCGATACAGAGTACAGATATACCAGTAGAGCAGTCTACACCATCTTTTCATGATCAACGAGAGTTCTCCCACGTAGATTTGGTTGCCTTCACTCAGACCTTTCAGAAGCCAGATCTTCTAGCTCCCAGTTGCCCAGAGCTGAAGCCTTTGCCGCAGTCGCTGAAGTATAGGTTCCTTGAGGGCGAGCATGAGATGCACCCAGTCATTATCTCAGTAGATTTGACTGGAGAGCAAGAATCTCGTTTGATGGAGATTCTTGAAAAGAACCGCAAGGCGATAGGATGGAGTGTAGCTGATCTCTAGGGTATAAGTCTGGCCTTGTGCTCCCACCATATCTATCTCGAAGAGGACGCTAGGCCAGCGACGGCAGCACCCGAACCTTCGAGAGGTTGTCTCATGAAGGAGATCTCGAAATGGTGGAGCGCTGATTTTATCTACCCCATCTTCGACACCAAGTGGGTTAGTCCATTATATGTGGTGCCCAAGAAGACGGGCAACACTACAGTTGTGAGCGAGTCTGGAGAGGAGATAGCTACCCGGGTACCCATTTCTTGGAGGATCTGTGTGGACTATAAACGATTGAATTAGGCCACCAAGAAGGATCATTTCTCGTTGCCTTTTATTGATCAGATTATAGAGAGGCTAGTTGGGAAGAGTCATTATATTTCCTCAACGGGTACTCTGGCTACAATCAGGTGGCCATTGCGCACATTCACCTGTCCATTTGGGACATATGCTTTCATATGGATGCCCTTTGGTCTATGTAATTCTCCGGCGACATTACAAAGGTGCATGTTGTCCATTTTCTCAGATATGGTAGGCGATTGTTTAGAGGTCTTCATGGATGACTTTTTAGTCTATGGCGAGGGTTTGATGCTTGTCTTGACTGCCTAGACCATGTCCTTCAGCGCTGCATCGAGGTCTATCTTATTTTATCTTAGGAGAAGATCACTTCATGGTGACTCAAGGGACGGTGCTTGGTCATATCATCTCCAACAGGGGCATAGAGGTTGATCCGACCAAGGTGGATATCATCAGGAAACTCAATCCACCGTCCAACCTGCGACAGTTATGGTCTTTTCTAAGGCATGTCAGTTTCTACTAACGATTCATTCATGATTTCAGCAGGATTGCCCGACCGTTGACTGATTTGATGACCAAAGACACCGAGTTCATTGTAGATGATAAGTGTCTTGCGTCATTTGAGACTCTCAAGAGTCAAGTTGTTGAGGATCATGTCCTTCAGCCGCTTGATTGGTCTCTCCCATTCGAGATCATGACAGATGCCTCTGATTTTGCCGTAGGGGCCGTGCTGGGAAAGAGGAGGGATGGAGTGCCTTTTACCATTCACTACGCTAGTCGTACATTAGGTGTCGCGTAGTGGAACTACACCGTCACTGAGAAAGAGATGCTAGCCGTAGTTTTTACCTTGGACAAGTTCAGATCATACATCATTGGATCCAAAGTGACTATCTTTACCGATCATACCACCATCAGGTACCTCATGGCAAAGAAGAATTCTAAAGCGAGATTGACTAGATGGATCCTTCTACTCCAGGAGTTTGATATTGAGATTAAGGATAAACCTGGAGTCAAGAATATGGTGGTGGATCATCTCTCCCGATTAGAGCATATTGAGGAATCTGAGCAGACTAATTCCATTTCTGAGACCTTCCCAGATGAGGCGATCCTTGCTATCGCCTCGCTCCCGTGGTACGCCAACATTGTGAACTATCTTGTTGCCAAGAAAGTTCCACAAGGTTGGCCTAGGAAACGACTTGAGACCTTCCTTTTGAAGGCCAAGTTCTACCACTGGGAGGGATCCCATCCTTTATCATGAAGGAGGGGATAACGTCTGGCGTCGTTGCATTCCTCAGGAGGAGCACCATAGCATTCTCACATACTGCCACAAGCTTGAGGCAGGAGGGCATCACTCTGGGAGGAGGATGGCACAGAAAGTGCTCTGATCCGGCCTATGGTGGCCTACCCTCTTCAAGGATTCTGATGAATTCATGAAGAGGTGTACTGACTGTCAGAGGATGGGCACTTGTGGACAGTGTGATATGATGTTGATGCGGCCCATTCACTTCTGTGAGATTTTTGATGTAAGGGGCATCGATTTCATGGGTCCATTCCCTAAGAGTCAGGGATTCGAGTACATTCTGTTGGTTGTGGATTATGTTAGTCATTGGGTTGAGGCCATCCCCGTCCGACCGCAGATGCTAGGACTATTTGCAAATTTTTGAGGAAGAATATCATTTCATGGTTCGGGGTGCCTAGAGTTTTGATATCTGATGGGGGTCTCATTTCGTCAACGACAAGGTAAAGGCCCTTGCTAGTGAGTTCAGCATAGACCATCGAGTTGCCACTCCATATCACCGTCAGACCAATGGTCTTGCTGAAGCGTAGAATAGGGAGATCAAGACGATATTGCAGAAGGTAGTCCGCTTATATCGAAAGGATTGGTCACAGCTTTTGGACTCGGTCGTGTGGGCATATCGGACTTCCTTCAAGACTCCTTTGAGTACATCTCCCTTTTGCCTGGTTTATGGCAAGCCCTGCCATTTACCTGTTGAGATTAGGCATAAGTCACTTTGGGCTGTCACAGATAGTATTGGATCCAGTAAGTGTAGGAGATCAAAGGAAGGCAGAATTGATAGCCCTGGAGGAGCTTAGAGACACAGCCTTTTCGAGCAGCCTACAGTACAAGGTGCGAGTGAAGATATGGCATGATTCTCATATCAGCCATAAGCAGTTTGAGCCAAATCAGAGAGTATGGTTGTTTGATGCCAGGCTTAGATTATTTCCAGGGATGCAGAGCAAGTGGAAGGGACCATACCTGGTCCAAAAGGTACATGACAATGGGAGTATTGACATATCTGAGATGTCATCTGAGTCTACCTTTCGTGTTAATGGTCAGTGACTCAAACTATATCTAGATCATGACCTGCTGGTCGTTGACGTCACCTCGATTTATTTTGCATGAGGTGTGGTCTTTAACTCACATCAGTTGCATCTCGTGCCTAATTATCACTGTCTGCCGCCTTGTATATGTCCATATGTCCATATCATCTCTTTCTTTAGTCCAACACCCCATCTGCATCTTATGATTATGCTATACATAGGGTGCACTTTACCCTAAGTATAGGGGGTGTCAGACTCTTGACTATTCTTTTGATTCGTGTTACCTCTGTTTTGTTGCATATAGTTAGGGATATTTTACCCTAAGTATAGGGGAGGTAGACCCTGTACATTCGATCACTCAGATTTTCCTTTATGTACAGTCTGCTATACTTAGGATTACTTGATCCTAAGTATAGGGGGAAACACCAAGCCCTCTTTATTCTATCCTTTGATTTGTCATTGTAGTATAGCTTTCCTTTTCATTTCCCTATACTAAGCACGAGTTATGTCTTCTTCATCGCTCTTGTTCCACTCTGAGGACATCGTTCGAGCTAAGTATAGGGGGTGTCATATACATTACATATATACTTTAGCCATAACTCGCACTTTGTGTGAGTGTGTTAATAAGTAAAATGGCTAAAATCCTTTATTTAAAAACCGTAAAAATTTTAAAATTTTCTCTTGTACATAAAATTCTTTCTTGCACGTACATAGCTATGTATAAAAATTATTTTTGTACAAATGATTGTAAAAATGTTTTGTTTGTAGAATTTGTGTAAATATTTTGGTATAAAAATTATGTATATAGTACAAAATTTTTGTAAATTGTTTGAAAAACAAAAGTTTGCAAAAACCCTAGCCTAAATGTTTGTAAATATTTTGCAAAGCTTCTGCATCCATGCATACATTCAAACATTTTTCAAAAATTATGCATGCTTTCAAAAATTTGCATAAAAAGATTTGTGTTTATACTTGTACATTCTTTTGAATCATAGATTGGCATTTAAACTAGCCTGGAATTAAATTGGAAAATGGAGCTTGGTTAAGACCTTAATCCACCTAATTCTAAGAGGAACCTCATAGGGCTTAGGGTTGAGACTTTTCAGGTCCATTAGTGACTTAATTCTTTGAGTCCACTAGGCTATGATCACATGTCATCTTGATGAGCCTAAGTAGAACATTTAACAACGCACACATGACTCTTACAGACAATAGCTTTACTTGCACCAGCACCTTACACATAGCTCTCTATGGATGAGGTGGTGAGGAGGCAGTTTCCTTTGGCTTGGGGTAGCATACGAGGGTAGTACTTCTAGGCGGAACCTCTCGTCTTCTTTTAGTGAAGGAAGTGTGCCTCAACTTGGTATGGTGGCATTGAGGTCTAAAGACAGGAGTTGTGGGTTGCAATAATGCTTCAAAAGAGGGATAGTCTACTGGCTCAAGAGGAAAAAGTCCTTATGTATATATGTTGCACCATGTAGATATGTTGTACATATGCACATCAAAAAATGGTGGGTCTGATAGAAAATGAAATACCACCAGAATGTATATAGCCAAATAAAGCAAAGCTTATGTTACCCATTCTCATCTCATGAAGCTTGCAGCTACACTGGTTGAGCTCCCAGGGATACATGGCTATACTGGTCATGGTCCATTCTCTTCTTCCTCCTCTGCTTGAGCTGGTTGAACTTGAACTTAGAAGGGAATACCCCGCTCCTCGAGGAAAGAGCTGCCAGACTAGGGCATTAGAGTTACCTTGTTGAGGGGGATTGTTACTTTGCCATTTCTGAGGTGTGGAGCTACATATCACTTACACAGTACAAGAAAAGATTCATGGTCATTAGAGTTTGTGTATGTAGACCTGTTCTGATCTGGATTATTGAGGAGTCTTGACCATAGATTGGTGGAACTTAGAGGTTGTTGAGTTTTAAACCTAGGTTCGAATAAGGTTCGGATAAACTAATAATCCAAATGTCTGACTGAGCTCCATACTCCAATTTAATGAAGACAAGTTTAATACTCAACCTTGATTCTCCTTCTTTTTTTTCTTTCTCTTTTCAATTCTTTTCAAATAGGTGTTTGTTAAGGTACTGGAAAAGGTAAAGTATATGGGGGTGATGAATCCCTGATCATCACTCTTTATTCTTTTATTTTAGCTAAATAACTTGGCAAAGCATCATGTAAATATATGTAAATACAATAAGTTAGCAATATGCATGCATGTGTTAATATTACATAATTAGAATGTATTTGTACAAAAATAAAAGAGTAAAGAAAAAGAAAAAAGAAGGAGGTATTTAGAATAAATACCGAGTGACCTGAACCCCAAAAAAGGGCCAAGCATTGGCCTGATCGCCAAATAAAACAAGTAGAGAGAGATAGGGCCTACTCTATATTGTACACATCATGGGTGTAAATAAATAAGTTATTTTTGTCAAAATAAAAATAAAATATTCTTTTTACCTCCTTGTATATATTTCTAAAAATAAACAAAATTGAGAAAAATAAAAATAAAAAGAAAATAAAGTTCTCCCTTTTTTGTACATAACACATGTATATATATTCCCTTCTCTATTTATTTTATACTTGTAAATAAACAACAAAAATAAAATAAAAATAATTTTATACTCCAAAAATTATGTTATAAATAAATAAAATATAAAATTAGGGTATTTTTGTAAAAATAATAAAATAAAAATAATTGTACAAAATACATAGGTATAATATACTTGTACATAATACTCTATATTGTATATAGACTAATTAATTTTTCAAAAAAATAAATAAAAATCACAGAAAATTTCCTTGAAAAATAATAAATATTTTTTCATTTTATTCATTTTTTATTTAAATTCATTTATTATTTTTAATTTATTTATCTTTCATTTTCCTTGCTAATTTATTTTGTAGTAGCTTTTGTCTTTTTTTCACACCGCTCCTGATTGGGCCACGTCGGAATATTGATCCGGGTCAACCCCCTCTTCCAAGGCTTGACTCGACCCGACTACGTGGCCGGATCGATTTCTCTTATTTTTTCCCCATCGGATCACGCCACCTGCTACCCCGATTCTTAGCTCGCACCTTCCCCGTGGATCCGTGACCTTCGCGGATCTCTAGGAAGGTAAGGATCGCCCTCGGTTCGCGTGCTTCCTCCCGATTTCTCTAGCCACCTGGGAACGTTATAAAGCATCTCATCCTCTTCCCCAAGAAGGCAGCTTGGGCCACTCTCCCATTTCTTGCCCTAGACACCTCCAGCTGAATGACAGATGCCTGGAGCATTGCGTGGTGGCCGATTTGGTGCAGCAGAGCCGATGCTCGACCATCGTGGCCGAAGCTCCGCCGCGGATAGCCTCCCCCACCTTCCGCAGCTCGATCAAGGCCATTACCCCGACGACCACCTTTGCTTGGAGCTCAAGAGCATCTCCCAACCTTCAGGTAGCCCTTCTATACTTTACATTTTCTCATTTGCTCAGATCTTCACTTTCATCGCCGTCGTCCCTCTGCCTGCACCGACCAGCCGGTCCGAGCTCCATTACCCACCTCCAACTACTCCGATAGCACCGCACGCTCACCCTCCATTTCGCTCCACAACCTGATCACCCCGATCCTCGTCCATCTAGTCAAGATTAGGTTTTGGATATCCTCCATCGCCTTCGTCGGAGATCGAAGCCTGCTCCACATAGCTTCTTTGGCTTTTAGTTCCAATAACCAGGACCGGAGAACAGCCCTGAGTCCCAGCTACCCTTCAGGAAGGCATGCGTTGAAGACCCCCTTTCGCACCCATCCGAGACATGCCGGAGTAGCTCCAGGTCCTCGTCGTCGTCGCGCCCCTCCAGCCAGTGGAGCTGCCATCTGATCCGCTCAGTCAACGCAGAGGCCTCCCACGATCACATCAGAGGCTTCCGATCAATCATCGGGGCTGAGGATCTTGTCCTTGACGTCGGTGAAGTTCACCAGGTTGTTCCAGCGCCATTGGATCAGCCCTGTACCCCCAGATCTTATCTGGACCGCCGGCACAGTAGAGGAGTCAGGCCGTTGGATGTCAGATCTGACGTCCACATGTGCCCTACATCCCCGACCGTTCTGGACCGCCAGTTCTGACACCTGACACCCATTAGAGCTGTACAATCGTTCCATCATCAACGATCGCCACGTAGCCCTCCACGCGCGCCTCACGTGTTGCAATAGTATATATCCCTTTTTACCCTACATTTGTTTTTGTTTACATGTTAGTCTGTAAAATAAGTTGTAGTTGCGGCCATTTCTTCAAAGATCTGCCAAACAACATCCTCATCTTTGTTGAAATGTGAGCCACCATAGGCGGCATCCACAAGCTTCTGACTCTCTATTGTAAGTCAACCAAAGAAGTGTAGGACCAGGCTGGTCCTGGGAATCTCATGATGGGGACACTTTTCTTGCAACTCAGTAAACCTCTCCCAAGCCTCATGGATAGATTCGTGAGTGGCTTAGGTGAAGTTTGCTATGCGGGCATGCATCTGATTAAGTCGCCCAAGAGGATAGTATTTGTTCAGAAAGGCTGACTTCAATTCCTCCCATGTCGTGATGACCTTCCCCAAGTGGTTGATCCAATGAAGGACCTTATCCTGAAGCTGAAGGGAAATGTTGTCATCTTGACTATTGATGGGCGCACAGATGCAACTCGGGTTAAGGAATATCTAGGGTCATTGCGACCTGAATCGCAAGGTGCACTCAATCAAGAAAAATAGACCACCACTAAAGAAATCAAGCAATCAAAATGAAGCAAGCGATCTTGCTAGTTTATTTTACCTGGTATAGCTACCAGGGTCGATCACTAGGAGCACAGAATGACAAGTCTACAAAGTAGTCGGGTTATCAAAAAAGAAGAAATTTGGTGGTTTTTAATTTTTCAAATTTTTTAATGATTTTAAAATGATAAAAAGGATAAATGAAAATAAAAAAGCAACACTCAAAAATTATTTAATGGTCTAAAAATACTCAAAAATTCAAAACAAAATTGTTTTTATGTTCTTAAAATATTAAAATGTTTTTGTGAATTTTTTAGGGTTTTTCTGATTTTTGCTTAATTTTCTAAAAATAGAAGAAGGAAGAAAGCTGCAATCAATGTACAGCCTGGATATAAAGGCAAATTAAAATTATTTAAAATGCCTATAAAATCCTAACAGTAATTTTTTGTGAAACTATAAAAAAAGCTAACTACAGAAATAGAAAACACATTTTTTAGATTTTTATGAATTTTTAATGATTTTTGAAAAAAAATTAGTCTTTTTTCAATTTTTAGGGGTTTTATAAGTGGGAATAAAATGAAAATTACATATGAGCTAAAACATCACAGAACACACAATCAGATTTTTTTTGGAATTTTCCAAAGTTGTTTTAATATTTTTGATTGATTTTTCAAAACAAATAGGGACACTTTTTAAGGTTTTTGAATTTCTAGAAAATATCAAACAAAGTCAAAATTAGTCAAAAAATTAGTAAAAATTCTACACAGTAGCAGGAGCCACGTGTAAAAATTTCAGAATTTTTGGAGTACTTTTGATATTTATTTGATTAAAAACAAAACACACAGGTAACAGGGACCAAAATGCAAATTATTTAAGTTTTAGGACTAAACAGTAACAGGAATAAAAAGGCTAGGATAAAAGATGCAATTTTCCAATAAAAATCGCAAATGTCACAAATCAGCATTCACATTGGTATGCTTGCAATTTTAAAAAACATATATTCATTCAATAACACATGAAAAGTTTAGGACTAATGTTGCAAATATCCCACAATGCACATGACCAGGCACGTGGGTCCAAACAAGAGGGACTAAACTGTAAATAATAAAAACTACAAGGGCTGAAATGCAAAATGGTCCAACTGTATATTTTATTTTACAGACTAAAGCATAACATAAAATAAAAGTAGGGGAAAGGATGCAATATACCCATGAAGGCACGTGAGAGGCGTGTGGGGGACAAGTGCCAGCTGCTGGCAGGAGGTGATCGGGCGGTTCTGCTCCTCTGCAACGGTTGATCTGATGGTCAGGGAATGTTCCCTACGTGTGGCGCAGATTTGTCAGATGGCGCCAGATCAACGGTCGAAAGGCTGTAGCGCTGGACGGCTTAGATAGAATCTGGAACGTTGCTCCGCATCCATTGGTAACAGAAGATGGTGGACGAGCAGGGCTCTGGTGAACTTCGAATGATGATCTGGGCGAATCCGTCCGGTTGATCGATCTACCAATGGGTCGAGCACCTCTGGGGAGGCACTCCGCGTCGAGTTGTGGGCTCCAATCGCACGGCGGACGGTCGGATGGATAGCACGGTGGAGCTGGGGTCTGGGCTAGCTCCGCCGAGCAGCTAGGAAGCAGATAGAGCTCCTCATGTCTCCAGGGGACCTGTAATGCGAATCTAAGACTCGAAGGCACACTCCGGTCCACGTTATTAGGAAAAGAAACCAAAGAAGTGACGGAGAATGGTCTTGATCTCCGGCGGTCGTGACAGAAGGAGATCGGGGACCTAATCTTGGCGATGCGAGCCAAGATTAGGATGATCAGGCTGTGTAGGAAGGTGTAGGGCAAGCGTGTGGGTCGATTTGAACGGATAGATGAAGGTGATGAAGCTCCGACCAGCTGGTCGGAGCTGGCGGAGCAACGGTGGCGTACAAATGAATGATTGATAAATGACGGAGCTAGGAGGGACGAAGAGGGTACCTGAAGGTCTGAGTTGAATCCTTAGCTCCAGGCGGAGTGAACTGCGAGATTGTGGCCTCGACCACGCTGCGTCAGGTGAAGGAGGCTTCTCGCGACGGTTCTCCGGCCACGATAGGTGAGCTGCGGCTACACGGCTCCAATCCGACCACCGAAGGGGTCCTTCGACGGTTGTCACTATGAGGAAGGGGTCTAGGGTATCGAAGAGGGGTGCGACGCGATCTAAGGAGCTAGGGAGGCGAGTGAAGCTTTTATAGGACATCCCAGATAGCTAGAAGAAACGGGCAAGGGCACGCAATCCGAGGAAGATTCGCGCTTCGCTAGGGATCCGTGTGGATCCTGGATCCATTGGGAAGGTGCGGGCGGAAAATCAAAGCAAGGGGATGCATGACCCGATCGGTATAATCGGGAGAGAATGGTCCAGCAGAACAGTCTGGTCGGGTCAAGCCCTGGAAGAGGCGGTTGACCCGAGTCAATGTTCCTTCGTGGACCAATCAGAAAAAAAGATGTACAAAAATATTTATAAATTCAATTAAAAAATATAATGATTTAAATTAAGAAGTGTATAAAATGAAAAATATTTGTTATTTTTCAAACTATTTTTATGTGATTTTTATTTATTTTTATGAAAAATAAATTATTGAATATATAGTATAATGTATTATATACTAGTATAAAATACCTATGTATTTTGTATAATTATTTTATTTTGTTATTTTTACACAAATACCCCAATTTTATAATTTATTTATTTACAACATAATATTTGGATTATAAAATATTTTTTGTTTATTTTTATTATTTATTTACAAGTATAAATTAATTAGGGAAAGATACACATATACATGTTTTATGTACAAGTGTAAGAGAGAGAGAATTTTATTTTTATTTTATTTTCTAATTTTTATTTTATTTTTAGAAATATATATAAGGAAATAAAAATATCTTTTATTTTTATTTTTGTAGAAATAAATTATATACACGTATGGTACATATATACAATGTGAATTGGCCCTATCTTTGTCTACCTATTTTATTTGGCAATCAGGCCAATATTCGGCCCTCTCTTGGGTTTGGGTCACTCAATATTTATTCTAAATATTTCCTTCTTTTCCTTTTATTCTTTATTCTTTTATTTTTGCACAAATACATGCTAATTATGATATATTAATACATGCATGCTTATTGCTAAATTATAGTATTTACAACCATTTACATGATGCTTTGCCAAGATAATTAGCTAAAATAAAAAAAATAAAGAGTGATGAATGAGGATTCATCACCCCCTATACTTTACTTTTGCTAGTCCCTTAGCAAACACTTATTTGAAAAAGAAGTAAAAAGAACAGGAAAAAGAAAAAGAGGGAGAATCAAGGTTGATTATTAAACTTGTCTTCATTAAATTGAAGTATGAAGCCCAATCAGACCTTTGGATTATTAGTTTGTCGGAACCTTATTTGGACTTAGGTTTAAAACTTAACAACCTATAAGTTCCACCAATCTATGGTCAAGACTCCTCAATAATCCAGATCATAACAAGTCTACATACACAAACTCTAATGACCATGAATCTTTTCTTGTACTGTGTAAGTGATATGTAGCTCCCTACCTCAAATTTGAAAAAGTAACAACCCCCCTCAACAAGGTAACTCTAATGCCCTAGTCTGGAAGCTCTTTTCTCGAGGAGCGGGGTATTCTTTTCTAAGTTCACGTGCAACCGGCTCAATAAGACGAGGAAGAAGAGAATGGACCATGACCAGTGTAGCCATGTATCCTTGGGAGCCCAACCAGTGTAGCTAAGTCTCCCTGATGCAAGCTTCATGAGATGAGAATGGGTAACATAAGCTTTGCTTTATTTGGCTATATACACTCCGGTGGGTATTTCATTTTCTATCAGACACACCACTTTTTTTTGGAGTTTTTCTTTCTTTTGCACATTTTTTTGATGTGCATATGTACAACATATCTACATGGTGCAACATATATACATAAGGAGTTTTTCCTCTTGAGCCAGTAGACTATCCCTCTTTTGAAGCATTATTGCAACCCACAACTCCTGTCTTTAGACCTCAATGTCACCAGACCAAGTTGAGATGCACTTCCTTCACTAAAAGAAGATGAGAGGTTCCGCCTAGAAGTACTATCCTCGTATGCTACCCCAAGCCAAAGAATACATCCTCCTTACCACCTCATCCGTAGAGAGCTATGTGTAAGGTGCTGATGCAAGTAAAGCCATTGTCCGTAAGAGTCATGTGTGCATCGTTAAGTGGTCTACTTAGGCTCATCAAGATGACATATGATCATAGCCTAGTGGACTCAAAGAATTAAGTCCCAAATGGACCTGAAAAGTCTTAACCCTATGCCTTATAAGGTTCCTCTTAGAATTAGGTGGATTAAGGTCTTAACCGAGCTCCATTTTTCACTTTAATTCTAGTCTAGTTTAAATGTCAACTATGATTCAGAAAAACTGTAAAAATATATACAAAAATCTTTTTATGCAAGTTTTTGAAAATGTGCAAAGTTTTTGAAAAAATGCTTGAATGAATGAATGAATGAATGCAGAAGTTTTGCAAACTATTTACACACATTTATACAAGGGTTTTTGCAAACCTTTTGTTTTTCAAGCATTTTACAAAAATTTTGTACTATATACATAATTTTAATATCAAAATATTTAGAAACTCTTTACACAAAACATTTTTACAAACATTTGTACAAAAGTAATTTTGTAAATAGCTATGTATGTGCAAGAAAGAATTTTATGTACAAGAAAAAATTTTAAATTTTTATGGGGTTTTTTTAGATAGATGATTTTAGCCATTTTATTTATTACACACTCACACAAAGTACGAGTTATGGATAAAGTATATATGAAATATATACGACACCTCCCTATACTTAGCTCGAACAATGTCTTCGGAGTGGATCAAGAGCAATGAAGAAGACATAACTCATGCTTAGTATAGGGAAGTGAAAAGGAATGGTATACTACAATGACGAATCAAAGAACAGATTGAAAAAGAATCTCAGTGTTTCCCTCTATACTTAGGATTGAGTAATCCCAAGTATAGCAGATTGTAAACAAAAGGGGAATCCGAGTGGAAGAATGTACAGGGTCTACCTCCCCTATACTTAGGGTAAAATGTCCCTAAGTATAGGCAGCAAAACAAAGGTAAAAAGAATCAAAAGAGAAATAAAAAAGTCTTACACCCACCTATACTTAGGGTAAAATGCACCCTAAATATAGCATAATCATAAGATGCGAATGGGGTGTTGACCTAACGAATGTTATGATATGGACATCTGGATCTATACAAGGCGGAAGACAGTGATAATCAGGCATGAGATGCAATAGATGTGAGTCAAAGACTACATATCACACAAAATGAATCGGGGTGATGTCAACGACCAGTGGCTCATGATCTAGATATGACTTGAGTTGTTGCCCATTAACACAAAAGGTAGAATCAAATGACATCTCAGATATGTCAATACTTCCAGTGTCATGTATCTTTCGGACCAGGTATGGTCCCTTCCATTTGCTCTGCAACTTCCCTGGAAATAATCTAAGCCTAGCATCGAACAACCATACTCTCTGATCTGGCTCAAACTGCTTGTGGCTGATATGAGAATCATGCCACTCCTTCACTCTCTCCTTGTATTGTAGGCTGCTCGAAAAGGTTGCATCTCTAAGCTCCTCCAGGGCTGCCAATTCTTCCCTCCTCTGATCTCCTACACTCACTGGATCCAATAATATGTTTGTGACAGCCCAAAATTACTTATGCCTAATCTCAACAGGTAAATGGCATGGCTTGCCATAAACAAGGCAAAAGGGAGATGTACCCAAAGGAGTCTTGAAGGAAGTCCGGTATGCCCACAAGACCGAGTCCAAAAGCTGTGACCAATCCTTTCGGTTAGGGTGAACTACCTTCTGCAATATAGTCTTGATCTCCATGTTCGACACTTCAGCAAGACCATTGGTCTGAGGATGATATGGAGTGGCTACTCGATGGTCAATGTTGAACTCACTAGCAAGGGCTTTTACCTTGTCATTGACGAAATGAGACCCCTCGTCATATAAACACTCTAGGCACCCCGAACCGTGGAATGATATTCTTCCTCAAAAATCTGCGTACAGTCTTAACATATGCAGTTCGGGCGGGGATGGCCTCAACCCAACGACTAACATAATCAACAGCCAACATAATGTACTTGAATCCCTGACTCTTAGGGAATGGACCCATGAAATCGATGCCACATGCGTCAAAAATCTCACAGAAGTGAATGGACTGCATCGGCATCATATCACGTTCTCCACAAGTGCCCATCCTCTGAAAGTCAGTACACCTCTTCACGAATTTATCAGAATCCTTGAAGAGGGTAGGCCACCATAGGCCGGATTGGAGCACTTTCTATGTCATTCTCCTCCCAAAGTCATGTCCTCCTACCTCAAGCTTGTGGCAGTAAGTAAGGACGCTATGGTGCTCCTCCTGAGGAATGCACCGACGCCAGATGCTATCCCCTCCTTCATGATAAAGGATGGGATCCTCCCAATGGTAGAACTTGGCCTTTGCGAGGAAGGTCTCAAGTCGTTGCCTGGGCCAAACTTTTGGAACTTTCTTGGCAACAAGATAGTTCAAATGTCAGCATACCGTGGGAGCGAGGCGATGGCAAGGATCGCCTCATCTGGGAAGGTCTCAGAAATGAGATCAGCCTGCTCAGATTCCTCAAGATGCTCTAATCGGGAGAGATGATCCGCCACCACATTCTTGACTCCAGGCTTATCCTTAATCTCAATATCAAACTCCTGGAGTAGAAGGATCCATCTAGTCAATCTCGCTTTGGCATCCTTTTTTGCCATGAGGTATATGATGGTGGTGTGATCTGTAACGATAGTCACCTTCGATCCAATGATGTAAGATCTGAACATATCTAGGGCAAAGACTATGACTAGCATCTCCTTATCAGTGACAGTGTAGTTCC
Source organism: Ottelia alismoides (assembly GCA_037367405.1). Lineage (NCBI taxonomy): Eukaryota > Viridiplantae > Streptophyta > Magnoliopsida > Alismatales > Hydrocharitaceae > Ottelia > Ottelia alismoides. The sequence continues at coordinate 309,238 of JAZKJV010008991.1, forward strand.
GCTGCACAACATCCAATGTACAGCTTGTGTAGTGAATGGCAAATGGCACTCCATCCCTCCTCTGTCCCAGCATGGCCCCTGTAGCAAAATCGGAGGCATCCGTTATGATCTCGATTGGGAGAGACCAATCAAGCGGCTTAAGGATAGGAGCCTCAACAACTAGACTCTTGAGAGTCTCAAATGATGCCAGACACTTATCATCTACAATGAACTCGGCGTCTTTGGTCAGCAAATCAGTCAACGGTCGGGCAATCCTGCTGAAATCATGAATAAATCGCCGGTAGAAACCGAGGTGTCCCGGAAAAGACCGTAATTGTCGCAAGTTGGATGGTGGACTGAGTTTCCTAATGATATCCACCTTGGTCGGATCAACCTCCATGCCCTCGTTGGAGATGATATGACCAAGCACCGCCCCTTGAGTCACCATGAAGTGACTCTTCTCCCAAGATAACACAAGATGGACCTCAATGCATCGATGAAGGATGCAGTCTAGGCAGTCAAGACAAGCATCAAACCCATCGCCATAGATCGAAAAGTCATCCATGAAGACCTCCAAGCACTCACCCACCATGTTCGAAAAGATGGACAACATGCACCTTTGGAATGTCGCCGGAGCGTTACATAGACAAAGGGCATCCGTCTGAAAGCATATGTCCCAAAGGGACAGATGAATTGGTCTTGTCCTGGTCTTCAGGCGCAATGGCCACCTGGTTGTAACCAGAGTACCCGTCAAGGGAGCAGTAGTGACTCTTCCCAGCTAGCCTCTCTATAATCTAATCAATAAAAGGCAACAGGAAATGATCCTTCTTGGTGGCCTTGTTCAATCGTCTGTAGTCCACACAGACCCTCCAAGAAGTGGGTACCTGGGTACCGATCTCCTCTCCAGGCTCACTCACAACTGCAGTGATGCCCGTCTTCTTGGGCACCACATGTAATGGACTAACCCACTTGGAGTCGGAGATGGGGTAGATAAAATCGGCGCTCCATCATTTTAAGATTTCCTTCATGACAAACTCTCAAAGATTCGGGTTCAACCGTCGCTGGAACTCAAGCAACGGCTCGGCATCCTCTTCGAGATAGATATGGTGGGAGCACGGGGCCGGACTTATCCCCTGGAGATCATCTACACTCCATCATATCGCCTTGCGGTTCTTTTCAATAACCTCCATCAAACGAGATTCTTGCTCTTCAGTAAAATCTATTGAGATAATGATTGGGTGCATCTCATGCTCGCCCGCAAGGAACCTATACTTCAGCGACTGTGGCAAGGGCTTCAACTCTGGGCAACTGGGAGCTGGAAGATCTGGCCTCTAAAAAGTCTGAGTGAAAGCAACCAAATCTGTATGGGAGAACTCTCGATGATCATGGCAATCCGGTGAAGACTGCTCTGCTGGTATGCCTGTACTCTGAATCGGGTCAATCTCCACCCTAGTTGTTGGCTCTGTAGGAATCAGACATGGAATCATCTCATCAAACTCTGCCCAATCAGTATCTGACTCCGAGGGATCTGAATCTGAATCAAGAGAAATATAAACTACCTCACTATCCTGAACGTGGTCTACAACCTCAAATGTGTCCTCTGCCAAGAGTGTGCTATCCAAGCTCTCCTCTACTGGAATCTGGGAATCAGTGGAATCTGAGTGTGAGAGGATGGCTCATGAAACGGGATCTGTCCAAGTTGCTTCATCATCTGTGATCACAAAATCGCACTCTTGGTGGATGTCTCGCTCTGCCTCTGTCATCTGCTCTGAGTCGCTGAGTTGCTCTAAGTAGGCTAAATCTCGTGCTCTGGCCTCATCGATCGTCTCTATTTGTATACTCTCACCCTCTACGCGAAAGTATACCTTCCCGCTATCATGATCGGACACTGCCTTGGTTGTGGCCAAGAACGGGCATCTTAAAATGATGGGGGTATCAGTCACAGATTCAGGGATCTCCATGTCCAACATAACGAAGTCCACAGGGAATTTTAGGCCCTGAATTGTGACGACCATGTCCTTCAACAACCCCTTCGGCCTCTTGACAGATCTATCAGCAAACTGAAGGACTGTCCTACTCTGTCAAAGAGGACCAAACTTGAATCGATCGAGTAAGGCTGGCGGAAGTAGGTTGATAGAAGAGCCTCTATCTAATAGAGTCCAATCGAACCTCTGCTCATGTATGTGACATCTGACATAGTGAGCTCCTGCATCTGGCCTCTTGGCTGGCAGACGGTTCTGGATGGCGAAGCAGGTGGCACGAGTGAGCACATGGATCTCTGAATGATGGTTCCTCCTCTTCCTGCGAATGGTGGTTCTCTCTCTAAGGTTCCTCTAGAAGAGAGGGATGTGCTCCAAGGCCTCCTATAGAGTCAGTTGAATCTGGAATCTGTCATCATCTGCTGGCTGAACTCTAACTGATGGGATTTTTTGGATTTTCTTTTTTAGTCCCCTTAGTCAAGCGGAGTGCTTGAGGGAAGGGGATGGTTGGGCCCTCCTCAGATGGAGGGCTAGGATTGGGTCCCTGCTGTTGTGGTGAAACAGAATCCATACTCATATCTCCAAGCATCACAAATGGACTCACAAATAAAGAACCCTTTCCCTTATTAGATTTTCCAAAATAGTCCCAAGAGACAAAAATAGATGGAAATGCAACGGGAATAGAATGGGTGGCCTCAGTACCGCCCGCAGCATCTGGACTTGCGGCATCAACACCACACTCTGGCTCAGCATCATCATATCTGGTGGCATCAGCACTACCTCCTGCATCTGGTGAAGTGACGGTCTTAGTACCGTCAGCGGGATCTACATCCTTGGTGGCGTCAGCACCACCGTCAACAACATCATCATGAGCAGCATCAGCACCGCTCTCCTCCTCATCTGGCGCTCCTGAGTCCTCATGTGGTCGTCGCTCAGATGAGGCACCGCCGGCTGGCATCCTACCGCTCCTAAGTGTAACAAAGTCAGCATCAAAAGTATATGCAGAAATATCACCAAGTGAGTCACTAGGAGTGGTAACCTTTGTAAACTCTACCTGCTCCGACTTCCTCTTCAGGTTGTTCGGATTTAGCTCGATCTGAGCGGGTATGGCAGCATTGCCCTTTACTATCTCCCTCATCTCCTAACGGAACTCGTCCATCTCCCGCCTGAATGTATCCTGATGCTCGGAGATAAGGTAGGCTAAATCATCTAAAGCTGGGTTCTCATAGGCGGGCCCATGAGAACCGGACGGGTTGCCTCTCTGGAAGTGAGGCTGCAACTACTTAGAAGGATGAGGGAGATACTGATGAGAGAACTACTGAGGTTGCTGCTACTGAGAAGGATGAGGGGAATACTAGTGAGAGAACTGTTGAGGTTGCTGCTACTGCTACTGCCTCCATGGTTGTCCCTGCTGATAGGGATGAGGACCCTACTGGTAATGTGGCTATGGCGGTGGGAACTGGGGTTGCTCGTGCTGCTGGCTGTACTGGCCACATTGAACTAGAGGAACAGTTTGGATGAGGCACCTCCGGTCGACCAACGGAATCTGGGATGGTCTCGGTGGATCCCAGGCGGAGGTCGGTCATACCAAATCCCATTGACTTCCATCAACGGCTCATGCTCATAAGTGGTTGGGGGAAGAACTGCCAGGGGTTGATCCGGCTGGTAGACCACCATCTGGCTGTCCGGAGATGGTGGTAGCTAGACATACTGCTGCTGCTGCTGGAATGGCTCCGCTTGAATGTGATGCACCTGTCGATAGTGGACGGAGGGCTGGGTCGAGCTGTTGTTGCTGATGGGGTCAGCCTGTGACCTAAGACGGGGCTGAGGAGCCGTTTGTGCCTCCTAGAGATACGCGATCTGGGTCTTCAGGTCACTCAGCGTATGTGCCATCTGCATTATCTGAGACATGCCCCGGCACTGCTTCTTCTCTATGATCTCGATGCGGTCCGGGTTCTCACTGATGATACCAATATCAGCGGCTGACGACTCTGCCTGTGATGCAGCTGCTGGAGATGTGAAAGGACCTGCATCGACCCGTGCTATCCTCTGATAGGACACGGCCTGTGGTGTGGGCTTTTTCTGTGTATAGAGGCGGGTCTGGGACATAACTATGTAATTCTCTACCATCTCCTCGTAGATGGCCCAGACTTGATCCTCATCCTTGGCAAAATAGGAAACCCCACAGGATGCGTTCATTAGCTCCTGCAACTCCAGTGTAAGCTCGTAGAAGAAACTCTGGACAAGGTTGGGCTTGGATATGTCGTGATGGGGATACCAGTCAATGAGCTCTCTGAACATGTCCCATGCCTCATGGAATTGCTCGTTGGGAAGCATGGAGAAGTTATTGATGAGGGATCACGCTGCATTTGTCCAGCTGAGTCAGTAGTACTTATTCAAGTACTCATTCCGGAGCTGTTCCCATGATGTGATGTATTTCCCTAGGCACTTCAGCCAATAGGTTGCTCTGTCGATGAGGGAAAATGGGAACACCATCATCTTGATGGTATCCTTGTCCACGAGGTGATCGTGGACCGTGCTGCAGATCATCTTGAACTCCTGGAGATGGGCTCGTGGAATCTGGGCAGTAGCTGAATGGTCTGAGGTGGGAGCTTGAAGTCTCCCAGAATGGCTGGCAGCTGAATCCATCTGTGGGTCAGAGTTGCACCAGGGTTGTGCAACTCTCTCATTAGACGTGCAGGTGTTGCTGGTTGTGCTGTCTCATCTGTCTCTCCTCCCTCAGGAATGTCTCCTCCTCTACCGGCTCTGCGCTGATCTCTGTCTACTCGCATCTGCTCCATCTCCCGATGCATATCGGCCATGAAAGCCCCTGGTCTCTGATCTGACGCTACATGGTCTCCAGAGAGGCTAACAGGGTGTTGTTGATGGCAACCTGATCAAGTACATATGTGTGGGTTCCGTCGGGTCCATCGGTGCGCTCCTCACTGCTGGCCATGGTCTCTGCAAAGGCAAAAGACCCCAAACTCAGGTGCCGTCAAATGATCAAATGTCTGCTACGGTCTCTGCTCGGGCACCTCAGGACTGATAGAAGGGTGGTCGAGGGGGAACAGGGTGGAGTCAAACTCAGGTTCGAAGAGCGGGTCTGGGCTCTCGCGAACCAACATAGATGAGTGGACCGGAAAGCAGTGCAACCAGAGGCTGCCTAAGGGACCTCCAGCCCATCATCGTGATGTAGCGAGTGAAGGTGGATGAGATCTGGAAAACACACAAGATCGGGCAAACAAACCCCCAATTCACCTACTCACGTAGAGCTGATGACCATAAAGGTTCGGTCTTTTATCTTGTCGATTTTATTAGGTGATCAAATAGTCTATCAGAGCGATTAAGCGAGCTGTTGGGAATCCAACGCTCTCAGGAGACTTTCCCAATCCCAAGGCTAGATCTTTCCCAGCCAGTACAAATTGCGGACCGTTTACCGGCTACTTGATCGACTCGCTCTGTTAAGGATATCGTGGCCTGCTTTATCGGAAACCGGAGCGATATGCACTGGAGAACGACTAACCCGAAATCAGTAGTCTAATGAGAGGTTAGATATGGCTCTAGCCTAGTGTGTGGGTCACTCTCTCGCTCATTAAAACCAGACAATGAGGGGATTGCTCTCCCAAGACAAAATTTTTAAATCAGGTGTCTTTTAGGGTCAAGTGTGTTTAGCAGTCCCAATTTTATAGTTTTTCTTTTTTTAGGTCTTTTTCAAGCAAATAACGCCTAATGAATTTTTCGATTCTCCTGATTATTTAAGTTCAAAAACAAGGAGAGAAGTCGAAAAAGCTGATGCGCGGCCAAACACTATGATGCATGCAGAGTAAGAAATGCGTACCTGACTCCAGCTCTCTACATATAGGGTGATCCGCGCATAAAATAAAGATAGGAATAAAAACTAACTATATGATGCAAGAAGAAATCAGCCTTAGACAGAAAATTTCTACTCGAGAAGAATGGTAGCTAACGGGTCAACAAGAGGGGTCGGGGTCTGGTCTCTGATACCGATCGGTGTCTGCCACAACGGATCCTATCAGCGCTATATACGGCCTCTAGTGGCACATGACCCCTCAGTGACCGAGTTAACTTTTTATTTTGTGATTTAATTAATCATGTCCACTTATCGATCAATAAGTACAGGCAAGTAATTAGGGATGGGGCCTTAATTAATTACGTCACAATCAAGCAAAAATCCTAAGTCTAAGGATCAAAATCTTCGAGAATCAAAAATAAAATAAAATACGACAAAAACATAACCGACGTAAAATCTGCGGTGAGGTCCCCCGAGCACTAGTGCTCAGCGAAACAGACCCTGAGATCAAGCCAAGTCCAAATCTGAGTCATGTCATGTGTTATTACAATAATAATGGCTGTAGAAATAAAACTAAGGCCAAAGCTAAAGCTACAACTCCTCCTAGAGTCCTGCTCCTCCTCTCCTACGCTCCCATGCAGCTCGATGCAGAAACGAGCCGCCTTTGCTTCGCTCGGGTGCCTCGGCGCTCCTAAGATAGCCACCCTCGCTCATCAGGCCCTCGCAAGAAAGGGAAACAGAAACATGTCAGGCCACAGTTATAAAAATAAAATGAAATAAAATAAATTAAATTAAAAATTAATACAAAGAAAAAGAAATGAATACAAAAACAAAAACAAAAATAAAAAGAAAATAAAGAAAAATAAAAAGAAGAAGAAAATCAAAACAAAACCGAAAACGGAAAACCGACTACTAAGAAGTGCTCCCCAACAACGACGCTATTCTGATGAGCGTGCGGGCGCAACTCGGGTTAAGGAATATCTAGGGTTGTTGCGACTCGAATCGTAAGGCGTACTCAATCAAGAGAAATAGACCACCACTAAAGAAATCAAGCAATCAAAATGACGCAAGCGATCTTGCTAATATATTTTACTTGGTATAGCTACCAAGGTCGATCACAAGGAGCACGGAATGATAAGTCTATGAAGTAGTCGGATTACCAAAAAAAGAAGAAATTTGGTGGTTTTTAATTTTTCAAATTTTTTTATGATTTTAAAATGAGAAAAAGGATAAAGGAAAATCAAAAGGCAACACTCAAACAATTATTTAAGGCTCCAAAAATACTCAAAAATTCAAAACAAAAATGTTTTTATGTTCTTAAAATATTAAAATGTTTTTGTGAATTTTCTTGGGTTTTTCTAATTTTTACTTAATTTTCTAAAAATAGAAGAAGGAAGAAAACTCTAATCAATGTATAGCCTGGATATAAAAGCGAATTAAAATTATTTAAAATGCCTAAAAAATTCTAGCAGAAATTTTATGTGAAACTATAAAAGAAAAGCTATCTGCAAAAACAAAAGCGCATTTTTTAATTTTTTAGGAATTTTTCATGATTTTTGCAAAATTTTTAGTCTTTTTCAATTTTTAGGAGTTTTATAAGTGGGAATAAAATAAAAATTACACATGAGCTAAAACATCACAAAACACATAATCAAAAATTTTTTTGGAATTTTCCAAAGTATTTTAATATTTTTGGTTGATTATTCAAAACAAATAGGGACACTTTTTAAGGTTTTTGAATTTTAGAAAATATCAAACAAAATTAAAATTGGTCATAAAAATTAGTAAAAATTCTACACAGTAGCAGGAGCCACGTGTAAAAATTTCAGAATTTTTGGAATACTTTTGATATTTATTTGATTAAAAACAAAACACACAGGTAACAGAGACCAAAATGCAAATTATTTAAGTTTTAGGACTAAACAGTAACAGGAATAAAAAGCCCAGGATAAAAGATGTAATTTTTCCAATAAAAAGTGTACATGTCACAAATCAGCGTTCACATGGATATACTTGCAATTTTAAAAACATATATTCATTCAATATCACATGAAAAGTTCAGGACTAATGTTGCAAATATCCCACAATGCATGTGACCAGGCCCGTGGGTCTAAACAAGAGGGACTAAACTGCAAATAATAAAAACTACAAGGTCTGAAATGCAAAATGATCCAACTGTATATTTTATTTTACAGACTAAAGCATAACATAAAATAAATGCAGGGGAAAGGATGCAATATACCCATGAAGGCATGTAAGAGGCGCGTGGGGGACAAGTGTCAGCTACTGACAAGGGGTAATCGGACGATTCTGCTCCTCTACAACGGTTGATATGACGGTCTTGGAATGTTCCCTACATATGGCGCAGATCTGTCAGATGGCGTCAGATCAACGGTTGAAAGGCTGCAGCTGGACGGCTCAGATGGAATATGGAATGCTGCTCCGCATCCAACAGCACCAGAAGATGGTGGACGAGCAGGGCTCTGGTGAACTTCGAATGATTATCTGGGCGAATCCGTCAGGTCGGTCGATCTACCAATGGGTCGAGCACCTCCGGGGAGGCACTCCACGTCGAGTTGTGGGATCTGATCGCACGGCGGACGGTCAGATGGACAGCACAGTGGAGCTGTGGTCTGGGCTAGCTCTGCCGAGAAGCTGGGAAGCAGAGAGAGCTCCTCAAGGCTCTAGGGGACCTGCAATGCAAAGCTAAGACTCGAAGGCACACTCTGATCCATGTTATTAGGAAAAGAAACCAAAGAAGCGACGACGAATGGTCTTGATCTCCGGCAGTCGTGATAAAAGGAGATCGAGGACCTAATCTTGATGATGCGAGCCAAGATTAAGGTGATCAGACTGTGTAGGAAAGTGTAGGGCGAGCTTGTGGGTCGATTTGAATGGATAGATGAAGGTGATGAAGCTCCGACCGGCTGGTCGGAGCTGGCGGAGCGACGGTGGCGTACAAATGAATGATTGATAAATGACGGAGCTAGGAGGGACGAAGAGGGTACCTGAAGGTTTGAGCTCGATCCTTAGCTTCAGGCGGAGTGAACTGCGGGGTTGTGGCCTCGACCACGCTGCGTTAGGCGAAGGAGGCTTCTCGCGGCGGTTCTCCGACCACGATAGGTGAGTTGCGGCGGCTACACAGCTCCAATCCGACCACCGAAGGGCTCCTTCGACGGCTGTCACTACGAGGAAGGGGTCTAGGGTATCGAAGAGGGGTGTCATTGATGAATCTCGTATTCATCACTCTAAATATCATTTATTAAGCTCAAATCCCTCAAAATCAACAGCATTCTTGCATCTATTTTGCATAATTAGCATTCATGCATGTTTCCATAAGAATGACATTTTAGCACAAAATTCTGCATAAAATAAGAAGCCAAAAATCCAAGCCAAAATGACCTGTAAATAAGCCTAACTTCCCGGATTTTTAACACATTCATGCTAACTCCGAATGACTCAAAACCACTTCCACTGTGCACATATCACTAACAAGAATAAAGGAAAAATACAAAAAATAACTAACCCAAATAAGTGGACCAAAAACCCAAACCCTAATTTCAGGATTTTCGGACTAAAAGCCACATATCTTCTCCATCCAGTGTCTGATTTAATCCTACTCACTTTTGAACTAATGTACATTCAATTACCTTCAAAACAAGACTAAGTTCAAGTAAATCGGAGCTCATATGTGAAAGTTGGGTTTTGGGCCTCTTTTGTACATTGTATATTTTCGCGGTTTTTGACCTTATATTTTATGTATATATTTTCTTAATCAATAAAAATCCAAAAAAATTATAATTAAGTGTCTTTATTTATCTCTGATTTTACCGTAATTTTTCCGGATTTTTATCTGATCAAAAAAATGACATAAAAATTATAAAACCCAAAAATCAAGGTATTCTATGTACATGGGATACCCCAAAAATTCACTTTGTGCAAATGATCGATTTTGGTTTTGATGTCTTCATGAAAGTTGTAGATCTCATTGAGACGAGCAATTTTTGTGAAGAAAGTTTTTCGATCCGAGGTCATTTACTATTTATTTTCGATTTTACAAGATAATTATTTTCTGAATTTTCTGGTGCTGACACGTGGCGGCACCTGGTGCCGCCACGTGTCAGCCATTTTTAGCCTTTTTATAAATCGTTTTTATTAAAACAATTAATTAAAAAAATAATAATAAAAAAATAAAAAAAATAAAAGACCGAGCACGTGCAGCGCACGTGCCTCTCCTGCACGCGCACTGCACGTGCGCCTCCGCCTCTCCCTTTACCCGCCACGTGTCGCTCGCTGGGCCATCCGATCTCGGCCGATCGAACGGCCCAACACTCGTCTTCCTCCTCCCCTACTTTCCATCGCGGGCGGCAGCACCCCAAATCTCGCCGCCACCGCGATTTTCGCCCTCGCCGGATCACGATGAGATCCTCACGTATCTCGCGCCGCCGACCCACCAAATCTCGCACCGATCCCCCATCGCCCCAGATCTCCTTCCATCTCCGGCACCCCCCGCAGCCTATAAAAGAAACACCGTCGGCCCTCCTCCACTTCATCCGCCGATTGCACAACGACAGAGGACCTACAGGGTGACAGGCCGTAGGTCCATCTTCCTCGACGAGATCCGACCTCCCTGGTCGTTGTCACGCCTCCGCGCGCGTCTCTGCTCCGGCCCCCTTCGACCTCCGTCGAGCCCAGTTATCATCTTCAACCTCTACATCGTCGTTCAACGCCGCTCGCCTCATCTTCGCCGATCCACGCCGTCCGCCTCGACTTCGTCTTCTCCGACACCCAATACACCAGCCGCCACCACCGACTCCTCCGTCGCCGCTGCTCGCCCTCGACGCCCCACGGCGTGTGTCGGTCCCTTCATCGCCTTCGCCGGTCACCTGCTCCTCCAGCCACCGCAACCCCGCTCCGCCTTCGTCGCCTTCGCCGTCAGCGCCTTCATCGTCGCGCCACCGATACGCCGCCCTCTAGGCCGTGTGTCGGCCAGAGGGAGGACGACGACCACCGACACCAGACGCCAGCTTCCATCTCCAGCAGCTTCGACGCCACCGGAGCTCCGCGCTTCGGCCACGCACTCGTCTTCGCGCCGCCACCACCTCCGCCTCGACAACACTGCCAACCACGTCATCGGTCGGAGGCCACCCCTTGACTGCGACCTCCGCCGCTCCACCACCGGGCGCCACAAGCCCGAGACCCCCACCACGCGCAGTGCGCGTGAGGGCGGGGGAACGTCAGGCCCACGCAACCTCAGGTCACGTGCCCCGCACGTGACTGAGGGTGAAATTGCTGGAAGCCCCCCAGAGGTTAACTGATTCGCAAAGAGCCCCGCCAGCCAAGGGCACGTGACACGCACGTGCCCCACTAGAAATTTTGCAGCAGTCTCCCTAGGCCTATTGGTAATTGCTCTTAAGTCCCCCCTGCAGCTTTATATTTATTTATAAGATTTGCGTCTGTACCCCTGTGTTCCTTCGTATATTTGGACCTCATCTCTACATTATTTTCTTAATCCAAAAATTGCATGATGTTCGTTAATTGATTCTCTACACTTTGACATATTGTGGGTATTTTTGTGACGGATGGTTAATTAATAAATAATTATTGTGTGAAAATTGGCGTATTTTACCCATTTTCTGCTCTGAAATTGATAATTGACTAACCGTTGCTCTAAAAATTCTCGAAAAATCACATTTTGTAGAGTTAATTATTATTAACATTGTGCCTAAAAAGATTTGCATTTGCATGCATATTTTGTCCTGTAAAAAATCATTTTGCATCTTTTAGTATTTAATTTTTAATAGGTATTAAACCCCACATTTTCGAGGATTAGGATTTTTCTGAGATCCGTCACCTAGTGATAGATCTCAGATAATTTTGATTCTTGAAAATAAGTAGGTTTGATATTTATTAAAATTAAATATTAAAAATCATTTTGTTTGCATTTAAAAATCCCTAAAAAATTCATATTGCATCCAAAAATTCCAAAAAAAATACAGTACAACCATTTCATCATAATTTACATTGTGGCCACGTTTCGTATTTTTCGGACATTGTTTGATTGAAATTTACATTTTAGTCCCAAAAATAAGGCCAAATTTGCATTTTGCATCCTTTATTGCATTGAAAATTCCAAAAAAAGACCGCCTCGAAAACCGAACACGAACTTTGATAGACTTAATTCTAGGTTGTTCCTTTGCCTCCTTGTGATCGACCTTGGGACTTGCCCAAGTAAAATAAACATAAAACCACGAGATTAAAAATTGAATAACTTATTTGTGGTATTTTCTTGACCGTTTCCGGTTGCCGCCTACAACGCACAACACGAAAAAAACACATTCTTAAATGCTGCATTCTCGGATACGTCAGATGGCGTCGTTGCCGGGGAGGCAAACGACTTAGATTTTTGTCTGAAAATTTTTGTTCGATTTTCCGCATTCGGGTAGTCTGACCCCTAAATTTTTCATTGTAAATTCCATTTTTTTATGCAATTTATTTTCAGCATTTATTTTTCATATTATTTTGAGTCACCCTCTTACATTTTCTCTCTTATTTTTTTTGCGAGGTACCTTGTACGTGGAGCGGTTTTCAATAACCGACGCAACTTCACCGACTCTTGCAAAAACCGCAATTAATTTAAGATCGAGTCGAGTCGTGAGAGAGAGTAGAGTCTAGGTTTTTAATTCTTGCAATTTTTAAATTTTTGCAATTTTACAGCGGTGTCCGTTTGGGCTCTCGCGTGTGTAGAAAGACCTCTGACTTAATTCTGTGGTGTGTCGTGGCCTGTTTCACTCTCCGGAGAGGGTGGGGCCCGACTTGAGTGGCGATTAGGATAGACCTGCACATATGGCTCTCAGAGCATTTATATTTTTGCTTGTGCTCGTAGGATCTTAAGCCACACTTCACTTTAATCGAGATGCACATAGATCGTTCAATTTAGCCAAAAATTTGAATCAATTCTTCCCGCTAATAGAACTTTTTACTTAGGTGCGGTTTTCCATCGGCTTGCATTTCATTTAGAATAATTTTTAAATTCTGTCTAGCATCCCACATGGAGATTGCGAGGATTCACTGTAAGTCTTCTCACTGAGCATTCATCATAGTTTTCCGCGTGCATCGGCTTTTCCCGAATTCCTCCCTCTTGTTTTATAACATAACTTTAAAGGAAATTGGGACTGGACGGTAGACGTGTATTTCTGCTCATCTAATTTTTCAGTGATCACCTCATTAAAATCGGGACTGCTAAATATATCTGATCTCAAATAACCCATAAAATCAAGAATTTTTGCGGAAGAGCAACCCCGACCTTGGATGATTTTATTTTTCTGAGTGAGCGAGAGACGACACTTAAGGATAGAGCCCAAATCCAAAATCTCCGATCGCTAAATTTTTGCCAAGATTGAATTATCACCAACTAAAATTGAAAAGATAGTAGCCGAAATCTTACGGCTTCATTGTGTGAGTTGGTGAACCCAGGGTTGATTTGTGTTTGTATTGGTGTGTGTGAACCGATATCGAAGATCAATAGCCGCACTTTTGATAAATTTTCTGTCCCATACAATCATCTCTCTTTTCTCTTGATTTTAATCTCATCATGGAAATTTTTCCAAATTTCAGATCCAACCCATCATTTCTCTCAACTCCTTCAAAAATGACCGAACATCACTATGAAAACAAATCTGTCTCGGTTTGGCCCAAATCAATTGCATCCTCTTCTTTCAATAATCCCCCAACATTTGTGGGAAACTTTCAATCACAAATGAATTCGGCCACCTCATTGAATCCTTACTCAAAACATCCAACCAGAAATGACCACTTACCATCTTGGACTGAATCACCTCATTCTCAATCTCTCGCCAATGAAACCTTTCAAGATCGAAATCCCTTTAAATCCCATGACTGGCAGAGAAACCAAACCCAGATGGAAGGACATGCACTTAATGATCATCAGCATTGGATTGACCACGACAGATCCCTCGTCAGAGATGAATCCCATACAGAGGACTGGACAGACCTCCTAGACACATATAAACCCTGTATGTTGACTCCACAATATCAAGAGCTGACCAAACATGATCAAAGGACCGAACTCTACTCAGATCAAATACACATGCCTATGCCATATGAGCAGCCTCCTTCCATAAATTTTGAGGAGAAATTTTCAAGAAATGATAATATAATGGATATTCCAAGAAATTCTCCTCTCCGCATGTATAGAAAAATGGAAGACGGAATTATTGAACAAAATCCGAGTGCTCCCATGATTGATCATGAACAAAATTGTGAGGATAATGTTTCGAGGATAAAAACAAAATTCGAATTGATGGAGGATAGATTTCAAAAATTTGCCGACCGCGTAATCTCATTCTATGGTGGATCGGGTGTAAAACTAAATGAGGAAATGATTGGATCCCATGATGAAAATTTTGAGGATATTCAAAAACCTAGGGATGAGTTTAATATCAACACCTCTGCTTATTATTCCCCTAGGAATGACTATGCCTCTGACCCAAACTCTGAATATGAAGGCCCCTTCTCATCTAAAGAAGACACCACATCGCCACACCACACAGAAAATACAAAAAAATTTGAAAATCCAGAAAATCTCATAAAAATTGAACCTGAAGAAGATATGAGGAATTTGGATCCTGCTTTACGGGAAGCACTGGAAAAATACTTGATTTTTGAACTTCCCATTATAAAGGCCATTGAACACTTCCCTGACCTTAAGAAATTTCTAATGGACAGATTAATCATCAAAAAGTTAGGAAGGATTAGAACAAAAACTGAAAGACATATCTTGTCTATGGCCTCCTCCTTGGTGTTGAGGAGAAAAACCAAGAGCCGCATAGTGAAGCGGTTGCCTAGATTTGACTGCAAAATCAAAGACACAATTTTCACACATGCTCGTATTGATGACGATTCATCGATCAATATCCTTCCGACCTCTGTATTTCAGGAACTCAAACTCGGACCGATTCGGAAGATACGAGAGATTGTACAATTAGCAGACCGATCGATAAAAAGGCCGAGAGGAACCATTTCTGTCATCATGAAATTCTAAGGCGCTCCGCTCAAGGTAGAATTCACGATCATTGATATTGAGCATCAAGGAGAATTCACCCAGTCTCCAATCATTCTCGGAAAACCATTCTTGGCATTGGCCAAGGCGAGTATCGATTGTGAGACTCGGGAAATAAATTTTACGGCATTGGAATCACTACGATCTGATACAGTCTTTGAGGAAGCACGATTTTCGGAGGTAACCCATGAAGTCCCCAACAACCGCAACCATGAAACGGTAGAAGAGCCCTACCCCGCTACTACACCTGAGATTGCGTTTGTTAATGAGACTATTGGTTTAGAGACTCTCCCTGATATCTCAATTCCCGCAGATTTCAAAATAGACAAATCCTTCTACTACGATCCTGAGACATTTGCATGATCACACCCTGGAGCAACATACTCTGATTATCTTGACCAAATCCTCCCAAATCAAGAGTGCACCAACATTCAGGAAACAAAGAACGAACACGTAGCCCGAACACCGACCAAGGAGAAGAATTTTAATGGCTATTCATCCGGGTACTCAAGAGAACCGACATCTTCACGAAACAAGAAAAAGAAAGTCACATTTGATCTTTCGGAAGAGGAATCGGTTGATGATCCCTCATCAGGTCCAGAAAAGGTAGTCTACATGAGTGAAGTCTGTTCGGCAGCTCTAAAGCCTTATCTTCGCAAGGATCCAACATTCGATTCTCGTTGGACAACTCCTGTTCCTAATTATTACTCATCCAAAGCTGATGCTCCTACCTTCCACAAGTACACTGGAATTATATCTTATGAGCTGACTGAGACTGGAGCATCTGAAGATTCATTTGAGGATAAACCGATTGATCTTAAAAAGGAACGAATTTTGAGGAAACAATTGAAGGAACAAAAAGACATGAATATCTGGAGTATGTCCACTTTCAAATACTATTCCTCTGAGGATAACTCTGATGATGGCTACCTTTCATCTGACTCAAATATTTCATCTACTATCCATCATGATTTTTCTGAGGATAACACTGATAATGGTGGGGAATCATATGTTTCATCTCCATCTCATCATTACGATCTCCCACCTCAGGCTCATAAAAAGATCAGCCGTAAACCGCCTTAATCATCGGCTAACCACCCTCCCTCCCGACCACATCGGTCTCCTTGTACAGCTTCTTCCTCTACTTAGGCCAAGGCCTAAGTATAGGGGGGACCGATGCCATCTATATATACCATCACACTCCATCTCCAGATCGACTCGCCTCCTCCCTTCTTTTATACTTAGGCTGACCAAAGCCTAAGTATAGGGGGAACCAACGTCCACCTGTATATACTCTCCTCGTTCACATACCCTCACCGCTTCAATTTTTTCTTTTCTTTTCCGCTCTTCTTCTATACTTAGACTATTCACAGTCTAAGTATAGGGGGCGATTTTGTAAATCTTGTTCTTTTTCCTTTTTTTTACTCTCTTAAGCTTAGCCCGAGCTATGTCTTCTTTACGCTTCTTGTGCTCTGAGGACACAGCACTCGCTAAGTATAGGGGGGTCTGTATATATACTTTGTATATATTTTAGCCATACCTCGTACTTGCGTGTAAGTCTATATGTATTTACGGGGTGGGTAATTTTTCTAAAAAAATCACAAATAAAAAAATGTGTCTGCATTTCACACACTCGCATTTCATCAAGCATCGCATTTTGCATATGTGAAAAGTCTTTGGGTTCTGAACCGAGTTATGAGCCGAAACCGAGAGTGGTCTGGACTTGACCTTAATCCACCTAATCCTCAGAGGAACTTCACCGAGAAATAGGATTTTAGAGTCTTCAGGTCTTTGACTTAATTCTTTGAGTTCCACATGACAATGTACAGCGTTTGACTCTTAGTGTCTAACCTGGTCTCTTCATTCTGGGTACAACTCTGGAATAGGGAATTAATTTGTACTCTCGCACTATGCACTTAGCTCAACTCAGACGGGATGTTGGAAGACTGTGTGAGTTTCTTTTCTGGTAGCGTGGAAATCTAAAGACCGAAGTACGGGTTGAAATAAAGCTTCGAAAAAGGGATGGACGGCTGGGCACAATTTTTTCTAAGACCCCAAAAAAATGTACGGAAACAAAAGATTCTATATCCGTAGGGGCACAACAAGATCCAAGCAGAACCACCAAAAATTCCAAATACAAAGAAGCAACTACCAAATAAAATCTGACCAAAAAGGTCCAAGCTTCCAGAAACCTGCAGATCTTGGTGGAGACTCGGCTACACTGGCCATCTTCACAAGGAGAGGTGACTACACTGGCCACCCTCCAGTTCTTTTCTCATTCTTCTATCTTCTCCCCCCAATTCGATTGTGAACACAGCGCGACAGACCTTAGAAGGAAATACCTGACTCCCCGAGGACGAGTTATTGGAGAGGAGGCTTGCGCGGTAGTCCGGCATTCTGGGTGGGAAGAGCTAAAATATTTCACACACAAGAGTCGGTTATTCAATGTTCATAGGGTATACTTTGGGAAGATGATTGATCTAAGATGACTTCTGAGCCGAAACTGTAGCAATGATGTGTAGAACTTGAGGGCTGTTGATTTTAAAATTCTAAGTCTCACAGAAGTTCCGACACACAAATAATCCAAAGGTTGAGTTTAGGTTCACTTTCACCTTCAGCTCATGGTCTTGGTATGGAACCCAATCTCATTTCACCTCATGCCATTTCTTTTTGATGCTCAGGGACGAGCATGGTTTAAGTATAGGGGGATGATGAATCTCGTATTCATCACTCTAAATATCATTTATTAAGCTCAAATCCCTCAAAATCAACAGCATTCTTGCATCTATTTTGCATAATTAGCATTCATGCATGTTTCCATAAGAATGACATTTTAGCACAAAATTCTGCATAAAATAAGAAGCCAAAAATCCAAGCCAAAATGACCTGTAAATAAGCCTAACTTCCCGGATTTTTAACACATTCATGCTAACTCCGAATGACTCAAAACCACTTCCACTGTGCACATATCACTAACAAGAATAAAGGAAAAATACAAAAAATAACTAACCCAAACCCTAATTTCAGGATTTTCAGACTAAAAGCCACATATCTTCTCCATCCGGTGTCCGATTTAATCCTACTCACTTTTGAACTAATGTAGATTCAATTACCTTCAAAACAAGACCAAGTTCAAGTAAATCGGAGCTCATATGTGAAAGTTGGGTTTTGGGCCTCTTTTGTACATTGTATATTTTCGCGGTTTTTGACCTTATATTTTATGTATATATTTTCTTAATCAATAAAAATCCAAAAAAATTAGAATTAAGTGTCTTTATTTATCTCTGATTTTACTGTAATTTTTCCGGATTTTTATCTGATCAAAAAAATGACATAAAAATTATAAAACCCAAAAATCAAGGTATTCTATGTACATGGGATACCCCAAAAATTCACTTTGTGCAAATGATCGATTTTGGTTTTGATGTCTTCATGAAAGTTCTAGATCTCATCGAGACGAGCAATTTTCGTGAAGAAAGTTTTTCGATCCGAGGTCATTTACTATTTATTTTTGATTTTACAAGATAATTATTTTCTGAATTTTCTGGTGCTGACACGAGGCAGCACCTGGTGCCGCCACGTGTCAGCCATTTTTAGCCTTTTTATAGATCGTTTTTATTAAAAAAAATTAATTAAAAAAATAATAAAAAAATAAAAAAATAAAAGACCGAGCACGTGCAGCACACGTGCCTCTCCTGCACGTGCGCCTCCGCCTCTCCCTTCACCCGCCACGTGTCGCTCGCTGGGCCATCCGATCTCGGCCGATCGAACGGCCCAGCACTCGTCTTCCTCCTCCCCTACTTTCCATCGCGGGCGGCGGCAACCCAAATCTCGCCGCCACCGCGATTTTCGCCCTCGCCGGATCACGATGAGATCCTCACGTATCTCGCGCCGCCGACCCACCAAATCTCGCACCGATCCCCCATCGCCCCAGATCTCCTTCCATCTCCGGCACCCCCCGCAGCCTATAAAAGAAACACCGCCGGCCCTCCTCCACTTCATCCGCCGATTGCACAGCGATAGAGGACCTACGGGGTGACAGGCCGTAGGTCCATCTTCCTCGACGAGATCCGACCTCCCTGGTCGTTGTCACGCCTCCGCACGTCTCTGCTCCGGCCCCCTTCGACCGCCGTCGAGCCCAGTTATCATCTTCAACCTCTACATCGTCGTTCAACGCCGCTCGCCTCATCTTCATCGATCCACGTCGTCTGCCTCGACTTCGTCTTCTCCGACACCCACTACACCAGCCGCCACCACCGACTCCTCCGTCGCCGCTGCTCGCCCTCGACGCCCCACGACCGTGTGTCGACCCCTTCATCACCTTCGCCGGTCACCTGCTCCTCCAGCCACCGCAACCCCGCTCCGCCTTCGTCACCTTCGCCGTCAGCGCCTTCATCGTCGCGCCACCGATACGCCGCCCTCTAGGCCATGTGTCGGCCAGAGGGAGGACGACGACCACCGACACCAGACGCCAGCTTCCATCTCCAGCAGCTTCGACGCAACGGGAGCTCCGCGCTTCGGCCACGCACTCGTCTTCGCGCCGCCACCACCTCCGCCTCGACAACACTGCCAACCACGTCATCGGTCGGAGGCCACCCCTTGATTGCGACCTCCGTCGCTCCACCACCGGGCGCCACAAGCCTGAGACCCCTGCCACGCGCAGCGCGCGTGAGGGCGGGGGAACGTCAGGCCCACGCAACCTCAGGTCACGTGCCTCGCACGTGACTGAGGGTGAAATTGCTGGAAGCCCCCCCGGAGGTTAACTGATTCGCAAAGAGCCCCGCCAGCCAAGGGCACGTGACACGCACGTGCCCCACTGGAAATTTTGCAGCAGTCTCCCTAGGCCTATTGGTAATTGCTCTTAAGTCCCCCCTGCAGCTTTATATTTATTTATAAGATTTACATCTGTACCCCTGTGTTCCCTCGTATATTTGGACCTCATCTCTACATTATTTTCTTAATCCAAAAATTGCATGATGTTCGTTAATTGATTCTCTACACTTTGACATATTGTGGGTATTTTTGTGACGGATGGTTAATTAATAAATAATTATTGTGTGAAAATTGGCGTATTTTACCCATTTTCTGCTCTGAAATTGATAATTGACTAACCGTTGCTCTAAAAATTCTCGAAAAATCACATTTTGTAGAGTTAATTATTATTAACATTGTGCCAAAAAAGATTTGCATTTGCATGCATATTTTGTCCTGTAAAAAATCATTTTGCATCTTTTAGTATTTAATTTTTAATAGGTATTAAACCCCACATTTTCGAGGATTAGGATTTTTCTGAGATCCGTCACCTAGTGATAGATCTCAGATAATTTTGATTCTTGAAAATAAGTAGGTTTGATATTTATTAAAATTAAATATTGAAAATCATTTTGTTTGCATTTAAAAATCCCTAAAAAATTCATATTGCATCCAAAAATTCTAAAAAAAATATAGTGCAACCATTTCATCATAATTTACATTGTGGCCAAGTTTCGTATTTTTCAGACATCGTTTGATTGAAATTTATATTTTAGTCCCTAAAATAAGGCCAATTTTGCATTTTGCATCCTTTATTGCATTGAAAATTCCAAAAAAAAAAGACCGCCTCGAAAACCGAACACTAACTTTGATAGACTTAATTCTAGGTTGTTCCTTTGCCTCCTTGTGATCGACCTTGGGACTTGCCCAAGTAAAATAAACATAAAACCACGAGATTAAAAATTGAATAACTTATTTGTGGTATTTTCTTGATCGTTTCCGATTGCCGCCTACAACACACGACACGATAAAAACACATTCTTAAAACCGGCATTTTTGGATTCGTCAGTCATGCGAGCTAAGGAGATGGGGAGGCGAGTGAAGCTTTTATAGGACATCCTAGGTAGCTGGAAGAAAAGGGTCAGGGCACGCAATCTGAGGAAGATCCGGCTTCCCTAGGGATCCGCGTGGATCCTGGAACCACTAGGAAGGCGTGGGCGGAAAATCGGAGCAAGGGGATGCATGACCCGACCGGTATAATTAGGAGAGAATGGTCCGACGGAACAGTCTGGTCGAGTCAAGCCCTGGAAGAGGGGGTTGACCCGAGTCAACGTTCCTCCGTGGACCAATCAGAAAAAAGGATGTACAAAAATATTTATAAATTCAATTTAAAAATGTAAATGATTTAATTTAAAAATAGTATAAAATGAAAAATATTTGTTATTTTTCAAACCATTTTTATGTGATTTTTATTTATTTTTACGAAAAATAAATTATTGAATATACAGTATAATGTATTATATACTAGTATAAAATATCTATGTATTTTATACAATTATTTTTATTTTGTTATGTTTACATAAATACTCCAATTTTATATTTTATTTATTTACAACATAATATTTGTAGTATAAAATATTTTTTATTTATTACTTATTTACAAGTGTAAATTAATTAGGGAAAGATACACATATACATGTTTTATGTACAAGTGAAAGAGAGAGAGAGAGAATTTTATCTAATTTTATTTTTATTTTATTTTTCTAATTTTTGTTTTATTTTTAGAAATATATACAAGGAAATAAAAATTGCTTTTTGTTTTTGTTTTTGTAGAAATAAAATATATACACATATGGTACATATATACAATGTGAATTGGCCCTATCTCTCTCTACCTATTTTATTTGACGATCAGGCCAATATTTGGCCCTCTCTTGGGTTTGGGTCACTCAATATTTATTCTAAATATTTCTTTCTTTTTTTTTTATTCTTTATTCTTTTATTTTTGTACAAATACATGCTATTTATGATATATTAACACATGCATGCTTATTGCTAAATTATTGTATTTGCAACTATTTACATGATGCTTTGCCAAGATAATTAGCTAAAATAAAATAATAAAGAGTGATGAATCAAGATTCATCAACTATGCCCAGCGGTATACCAGGGTAGTGCGTCGTATCGTAGATGCGTACGAACTGTTGTAGATGAATATAAGGTTCTTATTGGCATTTACACGGAAGGTGGGTAAGAGCGCTAGTAGTTGAGGCTTCAATTCAAAATTAGCATGGATTGAGGGAATCTGGACCCATTCAGTGATTTGCCTTGCCCTGGATTGTATGTCTCTTTGAGAGTCAGCTTGGTCCGCTCTACTCTAGGCTCATCTGTTGGGCCTCTACCGCCTCTACCTTCGGGTTCCTCTTCAAATCCTCCTCCCTGATTTTCTCTCCTTCTCCTCAAGTCATTGAGCATGTCTTGGAAAGCGGCATGTACTAACGCCTAATTCGTGAGTTGCTGCTGGATTATATGAATAAAGGCAAGGATCTGGCATTCACTACATTCTGATATGACTACGGACCCTGATCTGGCTGAAGTGGTGGTTGCGGTACCTTCCTTTTCCTCCTAGAGTCATCTCTCTCTCTCTCTGATCCTGGTTCTAATTCTATCATAATTTATGGATCCAGATTGGGCTCTTGATCTACAAATGGAATAAAGCCACGATCAGTCTCTATTGAGACACCTTATGTGATGAATCAGTTTGTGTTAAGATCAACACAGAACTTCATTAAGGATGGTGATGTGTAAGGAGTGAAACCAATTACCAACCAAAATGGGCAGATTTTGGGACAAGAGTGTTCCCAGTTTATTGGAGAAGACGGGGAGTCTGGAGATTGATTTATGGAGTCGGAATAGGATTCTCGGAAATCACCCCTAAATATTGGAGATGACGAGCATATGGAATCTATGTTGGTGTCGGCGGGGTCCCGACTAAGCCATCCATGTGTTGCATTCTCAAAGGTTAAGAGGAGATCAAGAATGGAAGAATGATACGGAGGCCAAACAAGGAATAAAGAGAGTCTAAAACAGTAGAAGGCTCCAAATGAGTAGGGGGTCAAGTAAGGAATCAAAATAAAGTGCAAAAGGCACACAACATGCATGACAATTGAACCTTAATCTAATTCAAACAAACACAAAACAAGGATAGGTTCCCCCACTCAACACATGTGAGGCCTTAAGAGTTTGGCTATTTTTATCTTTTCTATTTTATTGTTATTTTTAGGCAATCTTATAACAAGTCCTTAAGCAAGCTACCCCTATAGGAGCGTGCGTACTGCCAAGCAAGCACACCGTACTTCTTCCACCTCCTTTGTAACATGTGATCTATGTGTTGAAAGGTCCTTGATCTTGTGCCCAGCGGCTACTCAGCCAAAGAAATAGAGAGAGGAAGCCAATAGGAGAAACTAATATTTCGGACCTCGCCCATAACGGAATCATCTGTAAGCATGCAAGGACCTACTCATACGCAAATTGATGAGACAGACACACCTGTGAGGGCATAGCCTAAGCCCAGTACTTCAGACCAACTTGGATGCTCCACACAACGTGGGAACACCGTGCTCGACAAGGTCCTACTCAGTCACGTACAATAGAATCGCCAATACTTCGCCAACCCAGGTGATAATCAAGGCACCGCAGATCAGGATTTGGGTCTTATCCTTAGCGGGTTGCACCTCACTCAATCTGGAGAGTACTTGAAAACAATGTGGGCATTATGAACCCCAAACAATGAATGGTTCGTTATAAATATTAATTAAGGTCAAGTTTATTTAGCAGACCCTTTTTTATTTTTGGATTTTCAATTTTTGAGTATTTTTTAGAGCGAGCTACCTAACAATTTTTTGTATTTTTTCTTTATGTCCTAAGTGATATAAACACAGGGGAGAGAGGATGAAAAAGTTGTGCAAGTCGTCACTAAGATGGAAATCTCGCCTTAGTAACTACTGATGCATGTAAAGTGAGAATTACTTACAGTGCTTCCCAGCTCTCTCCATGCGGGATGCAATGTAGAATTAAAATATTTACACTATATGGCGATATGCAAAAGCGAGAAAACATCCTAAACAGTAGCTGTTATTATCGGGAAGAACCAGATGCTAATCACTCAAAAATGGATCCTATATGTCTGATCTTGGAGACCTCTCGGTGCCCGCCACAATGGGTCCTGCAAGTGTTGTATGAGGTCTTTCATGACTCGTGGTTCCAAGTTCAATTAATTAGCAATTAATTTTTGAATAAGTTCCAGAGAAGTGTACTATAGGTGGATGCAATGTTGTTAGGGCTTTAGACCTAGTTACCGAGTCAAACAGCCTACTATCTAAGGGATCACTCATAGAAAACAAGTATAAACAAATGCAAAAAGAAGATCAAATCACATGAAACAAATGAAACAAAGGAAATAAAACACAAAAAATCTGGTACGAGGCCCTCATGTGAACAGACACCCGGGGACTGGACCTCGTGTGGTGTAGAGAGTAGTGTACAAGTTAATTAGAAATTATTTTGCAAAAATTAAATATCTCACAAAAATAGAAAATGCTAAGCTAAGTTTGCACCTTTCTTCCTTCCTTGTTCCTCTCTCCTGCTCTCGCCTGGTCAGCTCACAAAGCGAAGGTTGACCTCCGCTTTCCTCAGGTGCACCCACCTCCTAGGAGATAGCCTTCATCCAGCGGTCCCTCGCAAGAAGATCAATAAGAAAAATGGATTAGAACAATCAAATAATTATCAAAAAATAAATAGCAGAAAAATGCAGGTAAATAATGAACATTTATATATACAACAAAAAAGTGTGCTACAATCTGTTGCTCCCCGGCAACAGTGACATTTTTTTGAACACCAAACACGAAGGAGGGAGACGTACGATCCACACAAGGCGGGAGAGATGTCGTTGAGCTAACCCCTCACAATGCACTGGGTGGTCAGAACAACAATCAACCCATACAATCTAAATCACTCAATAAATAAGCAGATGTGAATCGAAATTTATTATAAACCCTACAATAAAATTTATATAGCAACAAGCAGAGTAGGGTGTCGAACACAAGGAACACACAATGTATCTCTCGATGTTTTTTTTATAAATAAATAATGAGTAAATAATATCCGGATGTATATATAATTATGCACAATATTAACATAAGGATGTGGGTTTTTGGTTTTATATTATTATTTTTTATTTTATTTTTACTTTATGATTTTTTTGTTAATTTTTATTTACTTTTTATGTTTATCAAATTTTTAATTTCTTTTTTTTTTAAATATATAAGATAGCTATATATAGAGATCTATATATACAAAAAGGAAATATATAGATAACATATATGAAATATGTAATAGGTACACAAGATTTGGGAAATACTACAAGTATAGTCTTTTTTATTTTTTTCAAGGTTTTAAAAATATCTTAAGGTATTTAGAAGATGTATAATAATATAATAAGTGTATGGGTGTATATACACTATATAAGGTGATCTGTATATTGAAATGTATAAAAATGACCAAAATATAGAAAATAAAGTGGTTTAGGTTTTTAATATTTTTCTAATGTTTTTGTGATTTTTCAGTAAACTTTGCTAACTTTTAAGGATTTTAAAGTTCACAGTACATACAATCAAGAACTTTTTAATTGGGTCGAATTGTTTTGAGATTTAAAAATACTTAACAAGTCCAAAATTTCTTAAAATATTTTTAATATATATTAATACATATAATTGAAAATATAGAGCAGGAACAAGTATTTTTGGATTTTTAACATAGTTTTTATAATTTTTAAATGGTTTTGGGGCTTTTTAATTTTTAGGTGTTTTCCTTTTATTTTAGGGGTTTTCGGTCTAAGGTGTTAGACACTATAATAAGTACACGCAATATTTTTTGGAAATTTCTAAGCACCATTTTGATTTTTTTGGATTTTTTTAAAACAAATAGGGACTGGGCATGGACTTTTTGATTTTTAGAAAATAGCGAAAGGCAATAAAATGCAAATATAATTATATAACATGAATAAGCATGCATCTTGATACCTACTCCTATTTTTTGGTGATTTTTTAGGCAAGACAACTATTTTTAATAAATAGGAAATAACATACAAAAATATTTAAATTAGCAGGGATATAATTGCAAATAAAACTAAATGTGAGGGGCACAATGCAATTTCTCTCAAAGTTTAATACCTATATTCAGTTTTGATAGATTAAACGGTAATTAAAATATCTCGTGAGGGTTTACACACAATATCCACAAGATAAAACGTACGCATGCACGTGACTCAGATCGGGATTAAATTGCAATATTTAAAAAGTTCCAGGGTCTATATACAATTTATCCACAACTTTTTAATCTACATAGAATATTTTCAAGATATTTTAGCAAATATAAAAAGCAGAGGTAGGACTACAGAATTTACCCACTAACGCCTCAGATCCATCCGCTCTGGTGTTGACACATGCCCGATCGTACGGCTCTAAATGGACGACGTTTCGAATAGAACCTAGGGCCAGGATTAGACCTAGACCTTAGTTCTTGATCCAACTGTGTTGGGTCCCTCTGAAAGAACATCCAAGAATACGCTACATGTGAACTTTGATCCTTCGTTCCTCTGTGCTCTGGTGGTCAATCACTCCTCCAACAGGCCCAGCAGGTAGCTGGGTTTCGTCCGCATGCAACGACATCCTCCAAGGACGGTGAAGGAACTCGCGTGCTCCAAAGAAAGCAAAGCACCTGGAGAGGCTTCAAGTGGTCATCAGGGTCTCAGACGCGTCCCTACACTTGCAAGTTAGCACCAAAATATTCCAAGGTGCAAGGTCTATCTCCTCTACCTAGGAATTTATCTAAACAATGTGGGGAATGGAATGGAAGGGGGGCTCCGGTGATGGGCAGTGGAGGGAGCTCCGAATCCCAGATCCACAATGGATATGGGTTGAATCAAGTGGGGATTAGGTGGAGAAGGTGAGGAGGAGTGATATGGTGCGAAGATCCGGGTGAGTCAATGGTTAGATGCTTTGGATTTTGACCGGGAGTCTTATCTCCAGGAATTGGGGATCTGCAAAATCAACGATATCCGCTTAATTGAACTTAAAATTGATGATGCAGAATAAAAACTACACTACCAAGGTACCTAGGAATGCAGAGAAAATGGCTCAACTGAGCTGGAGGATCAGGATCAAAACCATGCATCGGAAGTCCACCGCTGGTGGTCGGATGCGCCTCTCTAGTCGTCGTCCTCGCTGCAAATACACACCTAAATCTTCTTGTCACCAAGATGGAGATGTATGGAGCGATTTGAGGGGTTAAAATGGGCCAAAGAGTGATCGAAAAGCAAAAGAGGGTCTGGGGGTTTTATTTATAGATGAGTTTTGAGCAAGTTTCGAGGATCGATGGCATGGAGATAGTTGGTGGTAGGTGGAGAATCAAAGATGGGCATGGATAAGGCACGAGAAGGCTACAGGGTGGAGGTCTCGATGGAAGAGGAGGAAGACGGAGGCGTGGAGAAAATGGAGAAATGAGTGTGCTCGTGACTTCTGGCAGAAGTCAGTGGTGATGAGGTACAATTGACCGAGGTCAACAAATGGTGACGCCTGGTTGGTCCATGTGTACCAACCAGGAAATTCCAAGGTAAAATGCCTTGGAAAATTGATAATAAATAATAATTAATTTTATTATTTTTAGGTTATAAAAGGAATAATGTTTCTAATTTTTTGTAGTATTTTATGCATATTTTTATTTTTTTTAGAGGTTATTAATTACAAGTTTATTTTTAGGATTTATTTATAGGTATATTTACCTTGTTTTGAGTATTTTATTTTTACTTTGTAATTTTGATTTTATTATTTTACTTTGTCATTTTATATATTTACAACTTATTTTATATACTTAAATATATTTTTATTATATTTTTATGATATAATATATATACTTAAATAAATATAGGTATATTTATTGTATTTTTATCTATGCATTTAGTGTTCATATTTTATTTTAATATTTTCTTTCGGGTTTTATTTTAGTTTTAATATGTACATATGATATAAATAATATTTACAAAATTATAAAAAATATAAAATAATAAAATAATATAGAATAAATAAAATGATTATTTTATTCAGGTATATTGTATAATATGGGTCCAAAACCTAACTTTCATATCTTAACTCTAAAAAATATAAAACCACCTTCATTAAATAGCTTATTAAAAGTAATATACATTTAAAGGTGATTTTGATACATTTGAGTTTTTATTTGAGATATATGGGTTTGGGAACTTAGGATTTTGGTTTTATATTTAGAATATAAAAAGTGCATTGTATATTATTTTTCGTGAAATCAATTTTGTATTTTTCTATATATTATTATCTACAACTTTCATGTACAAAGTTTCTTTATTTAAGGTGTAAATAATAAAGAATAAAATAGGTCCAAAAAGTAATTATTGGACTATTTTGTAGAGTGATCCGTCTGTGTTTTCTATACAATTAGACGCCCTATCTCCCGCTACTTTATTCCTTGTCGACTAAGTCATCATGATGACTGAGTCTCGGAGGCTAGGATCACTTCAGTATCCTTGACGCTTCGCTCTTTTTCCTTTTCTTTCCTTTATTATTTTATTTTGGTAAGAAATACAATAAATGTACAGTATTTTATACAGTATTTTGTACAAATTAATGAATGTTTATTTTGTCAAATTAATGATATATTCATGCATTTAGCTAGGTATTAAAGTCCAAAATAAAAGAATAAAGGTGATGAAATGGAGATTCATCAGCCCACAAGACCGAGTCCAAAAGCTATGACCAATCCTTTCGGTCTGGGCGAACAACCTTCTGCAATATCGTCTTTATCTCTCGGTTCGAAACCTCAGCAAGACCATTCATATGTGGATGACATGGAGTGGCAACTCTATGGTCTATGCTGAACTCGTTAGCAAGGGCCCTTTCCTTGTCGTTGATAAAATGAGTCCCCACGTCAGAAATCAGAACTATTGGAACCCTGAACCATGATATGATATTCTTCCTTAAAGACTAGGACCTCAACCCAACGACTCACATAATCTATAGCCAACGAAATGTACTCGAATCCCCGACTTTTAGGGAATGGATCCATAAAATTGATACCTCATGCGTCAAAAACCTCACATAAGTGAATAGGTTGCATCGACATCATGTCTCTATGAGCACAACTACCCGTCCTTCGACAGTCAGTATAACGCTTCACGAATTCATCTGAATCCTTGAAGAGTGCTAGCCACCAAAGGCTGGATTGGAGAACCTTTTCTGTTGTTTGTCTGCCAGAGTGATGTCCTTCTACCTCAAGCTTGTGGCAATAGGTGTGGATGCTATAGTGCTCCTCCTGATGAATACATCGGTGCCACACACTATCCTTCCCTTCGTGGTAAAGGGTGGGATCCTCCCAATGGTACGACTTGGCCTTCACGAGGAAAGTCTCAATTCGCTGCATGTTCCAACCTTGTGGAACTTTCTTGGCAACAAGATAGTTCACAATATCAGCATACCATGGAAGAGAGGTGATAGAAAGAATCTCCTCATCTGGGAAAGTCTTAGTGATAGGTGTGGTTGTCTCAGAATCCTCAAGATGATCTGATCAGGAGAGGTGATATGCCACCACATTCTTGACTCCAGGCTTATCCTTAATCTCAATATCAAACACTTAGAGTAGAAGGATCCATCTAGTCAAGCGTACCTTGGCATCCTTCTTAGCCATTAAGTATCGGATGGCGGTGCCATCAGTGTAAATAGTCACTCTAGATATGAGAATATAAGATATAAACTTATCCAAAGCAAAGACCACCGCTAGCATATCCTTCTATATTACATTATAATTCTGTTGGCCAGCATCCAAAGTAAACCTAGCGTAGTGAACGGATAAAGGCAATCCAACCCTCCTCTGTCCTAGCACAACCCCTATGGCAAAATCAGAAGCGTCTGTCATGATCTCGAATGGGAGAGACTAATCGGGTTGTTGAAGGACAGGAGCTTGCACAACCAAATCCTTGAGAGTCTCAAATGATGAAAGACACTTATCATTAACGAGGAACTCAGTGTTTTTCATGAGAAGATTGCTAAGCGGTCGGGCTATAGGACTAAAGTCCTGAATGAACCGTCGCTAGAAATCGACATGCCCCAGAAAAGACCGCAACTTCCTCAGATTGGACGATGGAGTGAGCTTCTTGTTGATATCCACCTTGGTCGGATCGACCTCCATGACCCTGTTGGAGATGATATGACCAATTACCGTCCCTTGCGTCATCATAAAATAACTATTTTCCCATGATAGAATAAGGTTGACCTCAATGCACCACTGAAGCACACAGTCTAGGCGAGAAAGACAAGCACCAAACCCATCACTGTAGACCGAAAAATCATCCATGAAGACCTCTAAACATTCACCCACCATGTCCAAAAAATGAAAAGCATGCACCTTTGGATGTAGCAAGGGCATTACATAATCCAAAGGGCATTCGTCTAAAAGCATACATCCCAAACGAACATGTGAATGTCGTCTTATCCTGGTCTTCGGGCGCAATGGCCACTTGATTATACCTCGAGTACCCGTCAAGAAAGTGGAAGTGACTCTTCCCAGATAATCTCTCATTAATCTAATCAATGAATGGTAGCGGGAAGTGATTTATCTTTGTGGCCTGATTCAATCATCTGTAGTCTACGCAGACCCTCCAAGAAGTGGGTATACAGATAGCAATCTCCTCTCCAGATTCACTCACAACTATAGTGATACATGTCTTCGTGGGTACCACATGTAATGGATTAACCCATTTGGAGTCGGAGATGGGGTAGATAAAATCGGTGCTCCACCACTTAGATATTTCCTTCGTGACAACTTCTCGAAGATTCAAGTTCAGCCTATGCTAGAAATCATGCAAAGGCTTAGCGTCATCCTCGAGATAGATGTGGTGGGAGCACATGGCCTGACTTATCCCCTCGAGATCTGCTACAAGCCAATTGATTGCCTTGTGGTTCCTCTCAAGAGTCTCCATCAAACAAGATTCTTGGTCATCAATCAAATCCGCTGAGATAATGACTGGAAACATATCTGGCCCATCTGCGAAGAATCTGTACTTCATGTTATGTGGTAAGGTCTTTAATTCTGGGCACGTGGGATCTGGCAAATTTGGCCTCTGAAAAATCTGAGTGAAGGCTATCATATCTGAATATGAGAACTTTGGCTGCTCATTTGAACTCAATGAAGATGGCCCTACGGGTGTCTCTATCAACGGAAATGGCTCTAGGTTTTTGGCTCTGTAGACATCAAACATGATAAATACTCATCAAAATCCTACCAATCAGAATCCGTGTCTGAGTCTGAGGGATCTGAATCTGAGTGACACGAAATGAAATCAACCTCGCTACCAGAATCTACATCGTTAGCCTCTAAAGTATCCTATGCTACAAGTGTGCTCTTCGAACTCTCATCAGCCAGCATCTGTAAATCTGCAAAGTCTGAAGGTGTGACAAGAGCTCGTGAAATCGGGTCTGCCCAAACTTCCTCATCATCAGTAATCAAAAATCACACTCGTGGTGGATGTCTGGCTCTGAATCTGTCGTATGCTCTTACCCCTGCTCTAAGCTAGTTGAATCTCTAGCTCTCAACTCCTCAATCGTCTCTATTTGTATACTCTCGCCCTCGACACGAAAGTATATCTTCCCACTATCATGGTCAGACATGGCCTTTACTATTGCAAGGAAAGGTCGGTCTAATATGATCGGGGTGTCAATCACGCATTCAAGGATCTCCATGTCCAACACAATGAAATCCACAGGGAATTTCAGGTCCTGAATGGTGACGACAACATCCTTCAGTAACCCCTTTGGCCTCTTGATAGATCTATCTGCAAATTGAAGTATTGTCCTACTATATCGAAGAGAGCCAAACTCGAAGCAGTCAAGTAAGGCTACCGAAAGAAGGTTAATCGAATACCCGCTATCTAATAAAGTATGATCGAGCTGCTACTCGTGAATGTGTCATCTGACATATGGTGCCGCTGGATCTGGTCTCTTGGCTGGCAATCGGTTATGAATGGTGAAGCATGCGGCATGGGTGAGCACATGGATGTCTACACTGTGGTTGCACCTCCTCTTCCTACGGACTGTGGTCTTCTCTCTAAGGTTCTTCTAGAAGAGAGGGATGTGCTCCAACGCCTCATGGAGAGTCGACTGTATATGGAATATGTCTATCATCCGCTCTTTGAACTCTATCTATTGTCTCTTTTTGGGATTTTTTATTTTTTGGTCCTTCCCTAAGCGAAGTGCTTGAGGGAACAGGATGGATGTACCCTCCTAAGAAACTAGAGGGTATGGAATAGGAATAGGTATCTGAACATGCAAATGGTTGGAATCCATATAAGCATCATCAAATATCACATCAGATGGACTAGGAGAAGAAACAGTAACCTTTCCTTTATTCATCTTTTTTGTTTTTTTTCCATTTTTTATATTTATCTAAAATCATCATTCTCAGGTACAGGAGTAAAAGTCAAAACAATCGAAGTATCTGTACATGGACACTTGGTGGCATCAACAGCATCATCTGCAGCATCTGGAGAAGGGATGGCATTAGCATCTTCGACCGAATCATCCTCAAAGTGGGTGGCATCAACACCACCATCAACATCAATATCAGCAGCATCAACACCGCTCTCTAGCTCATCTGACGCTACTGAATAGGCATCATGTTGTCGCCTAGATGAGTTGTTGTCGGTTGGCTTCCTACCACTCCTAAGTGTCACAAAATCATCATCAAATAAATAATGCACATCGTCAAGTACCTCATTAGGAGTGGCAGACTCTGTAGATTGTACGCGCTCAGACTTCCTCTTTAGATTGTTCGGGTTTGGCTCGATCTATTCGAGTATGGTGTCCTTGCCCTTGATGATCTCTCTCATCTCCTACCAAACTCATCCATCTCTCACCGTAAATTGGTATGCTGCTCTATTAGCATACGGGCGAGATCCTCTAAAGTTGGGTTCTCATACGAGGGTGCATGAGAACAGATGGATTGCCTCTCTAGAAGTGTTGAGGTTGTCCATGTTACTGTTGCTGGTAAGAATGAGGAGGAGGCTGGTGAAACTGGGAATGAGGTTATTACCGCCTCCACTATTGACCCTGGTAGTGGGGTCGAGGAACTGTGTGCTGGGAGTACTAAGGTTGCTATTGCTGCGTACCCTTCCCTGACTATGTCAGAGGCTGATGCTGGTACTGAGTACCTCCAGTAGACATCTGAAGCCTGGGTGATCATGACGGATACTGGGTTGATGCTGGTACTGGGAATACCAAATCCCGTCGACTTCCATCAACAGCTCTTACTGATTGTGTGAAGGTGGGGGAAGGGACGCCAATGGCTGATCACTCTAATACACACCAACTGTGTGTATGGTGAAGGTGGTGGTGGCAACTAGTACTAGGGGACTGGCTGAACTTGATCCGCCTGAATGTGTTGAACCTGTCTATATGAAGCGGATGGCTGTGAAGATCAGCTCCCCTTATCAGCACGTGACCTAGATTGTAGCATGCAAGTTGTATGTGCCTCTTGAAGGCACATGATCTGCATCTTAAGGTCACTCAAAGTCTAGGCCAGCTCATTAATCCTATTGAGCTTGTCTAGGCCCTAGAACGTCTCTTCTCTATAATCTCCATGTAGTCCATCTTCTGGATAATGATGCCCATGTCTACAGTTGATGACTATGCTAGTGCAGCTGCTGTAGAAGATGAAGACGGACAGGCCTCTATACGTGCAACTCTGTGGTGAGACAATGCTTGGGAGGAGGGCTTCCCATGAGTGTAGACACAGGTCTGGGTCATCACTGTGTAGTTCTCAGCCATCTCCTCATAGATGGCCTTCTGATGACAAACCAAGCAACTCAGGTTAAGTAAGAAATAAATCAAAGGTCGTTGTGACACAAATCACTCAGCGCGGTCAATGAGAAAAATAAACCACTCAAGAAATTAAGCAAGGAATGTAAGTGGTCTTGTTATTTTATTTACTCGGTATAGCGACTAGGGATGAACACAAGGAGCGTGATTTAAAAACTAAGTAGTCAAATTTCTGAAAATAAAAGGATTTTTAGTGGTTTTTGATTTTACAAGTTTTTAGTTTTCAATAAAAGGCAAACAAGCACAAGGAATAAAAGGCACACAATACTTTTTATATTTTTCAAAATAGTCAAAAATACTCAGAAAATTTTCGGAAAATATTTTTGGGTTTTACATGTTTTAAAGTATTTTTGTTGATTTTTTGGGGATTTTTAGATGCTTTTATGAATTTTTAAAAATCAAATAGTGAATAAAACTCAAAATAGTGCAAACTAGGACCAATTTGCAAATTAAAAATACTTAAAATACCTGAAGTTCCTGGATGGTATTTTCATATAAAATAGAAACAAAAACCTACGAAGGAAACTGAAAACATAATTTTTAGATTTTTCTTTGATTTTTTAAATTTTTATAAGATTTTGATTTTTTTTGTAATTTTTAGGGTTTTTATAAGGGTTTTTCTTACAAAATTAATATCGAAAATAAAACACAAAAAAGTACACTTATAGAATTTTTAATAGAAATTTTAAGGTATTTTTCAAATTTTTATAATTTTTATAACTCAAACATGACACTTTTTATGGGTTTTTAAATTTTAATAATAGAAAATGCAGGTAAATCAAATCACGAAAATTACCATAGATACTACACACTATTAGGAGCTAATTATAATTTTTAAGCAATTTTTAAAGTTAATTTATTATTTATTATAACCAATAAACAACCAGAAGTTAAATGTTATTCATAGGGACCAAAACACAATTATTTTAACTTTCAAGACCAATCAGATAACATACTAATAAAGCACAAGGTCAATCGTGCAAATAGCCCAAGCAAAGCATGCATCACACGTGATCCAAGCTCATAGGGGTATAAATGCAAATTTCAAAACATTTCATTCATTCCGTAACAGCATAAGAAGTTCAGGAAACAAAGTGCAAATAACCTAAAGAGCACGTGGGGACACACATAACTCAGACTGAGAGGGCCAAAAATGTAAATATAAAAAGTAGAGGGTACAAACTGTAAATGTTTTTAACTACAAGATTTATTTATTGGACTAAAGTGAAATATAATAAACGATAAGGTAACAAGTACAATATACCCAGCAGGGACACGCGGTGCACACACGAGGAGGTGGAGGTGGATGGCTCTGATATTCCCGTGGAAAGTGATCTAATGGCTCTGCTCTTTGTCGGGGACATACGTGTCAGATAAAGCCCGGGATCTGATCAGACCGTTAGGATGAGAGCGTGGGCTTACAGTCCTGGTCAGATCTGGGGGGATAGCTCCTGATCGAGCAGCAGAAAAGGGGCCTGGATGAACTCGGGTCTGGCGAGCTTCAACTGAGCGAGGACAGAGATCCGAAGCTCCGATGAAGGGTCTGAGGAGTCCAGCAAGGTCATGGTAGCACTCCGCATCGAATGGCCTGCTCCGATAATCGGGAGGACGATCGGATGGGCATGGCTATATTGGCCCTCCTGGAGCTGCTCCGCCAGAGCAGTAGGGGCATCAACTCGGTCTCCTCGTGTGCACGAGCACCTACAAAGGGTACAGTGACTCGGGGATAAGGCTCCGGTCGGCTTATTGCATAGAAAAATAAAGAGAAGTGACGGTGGATGGAGTCTTGGGCTTTTGATGAAGGTGGGGGAGGAAGCCCGACCTAATCCTGCTCCGATGAGCAGGATCCAGGGGGATAGGTTGCGTAGGAAGATGCAGGGCGAGTCGAGGGGTCGATCTTTGAGGATGAAGGTGGGTAATGGGCTCCAGTCCCAGTGGTTGGAGCCAAGGAACATCAGCGGCGATGAAATGTAAAGTTGGATCGAAATGGGAAATAGGGATGATAAGATGGATACCTGGAGGATCTGACAAACTCAAGGACTCCAAGAAAGGTGGTCGGTCAGGGTTATAGCCTCAACACGGTTGTGGCTGACCAAGGAGGCTTCTCGCGGCGGCTCTCCAGCTACGTGACAAGCAACGCTGGATCGGACCACCTAACGATACTCCAAAGGCACCTTTGAGGAGTTGTCACCTTCTTGAAAGTAGATAGGGGTATGTGGTAGCGTGACGAACGAGGTAAGGATTTGGAGGAGCGGAAGAGCATATTTATAGCAGCGACCGAGGGTCCAGAAAGATTGAAGCAAGGAGCGAACCCTAGGAAGATATGATCCTCCATAGGGATCCGCGAGAATAACGGATCCTAGGAGAGGAATCGGGCGGTGGAATCGAGGCAATCGGAGGTCGGGTCCGATCGAGAGAAATTTGAGTAGATGCTCTGGCGAGGTGAATGGCGACCCGACACGACTAGGAGGAGACGTTGACCGGGGTCAACGTTCCTACGTGGACCAATAGTAATTCAGAATGTACAAAAATAAAATGAAATCCAATAAAAATAGTAAATGATTTTAAATTAAAAAGCGTATAAAATAAAAAAAATTGTTTATTATTTTATAAGCTAGTAATCTGTGATTTTAATTATTTTTTATGAAAAATAGAATAAGATATATACAGTATAATGTATTATATACATGTATAATATACCTATGTGCAATGTACAAATATTTTTATTTTATTATTTTTGCAAAAAAAATCTTTTATTTTATATGTATTTATTTACAAAATAATTTTAAGAATGCAAAATGATTTTTGTTTGATTTTTATGAATAAGTTAAGGTTGTCAAATAAATAGGTATGGTATTATATACATGTGCCTTTTGTACAAGGAGTTGTTTATTTTATTTTTATTTTTATTTTATTTTTATGATTTTTATTTTTATATTATTTCTAGTGATATATACAAGTGTGTAAAAGGAATAAAATGTTTATATTTCTTTCAAAATAAATAAATACATATTTTGTACAAGTATAGGTAGTATGTGCAATACATAGTGTACCCTTATCTCTCTCTACTTATTTTCTTTGCGGGATTTAGGTCACTCTGTATTTATTCTAAATACATCCTTCTTTTTATTTCTCTTTATTCTTTTATTTGAGAAAATAGGTGTTAAATATGAGATATTATTAATGGCATGCCCGAAGATAAGTTATTGTATTTACAAGTATTTATAGATGGTTTTGCTAAAAGAAAGAGCTAAAATAAAAGAATAAAGAACGAGAATCGTAGATTTATCATACCCTATACTTTACCTTTGCTAGTCCCTTAGAAAACACTTATTTGAAAAAGAAGTGAAAAAGAAGAGAAGAAAAGAAAATGAACCAAAGTTTATTATTAAACTTGTCTTCATTAAATTTGAGTATGGAGTCAGTCAGACCTTTGGATTATTAGTTTGGCGATTTCTTATTAGGAAATATGTTTAAGACTCAACAGCCTCCAAGTTCCACAATTCTGTGGTCAAGACTCCTTAATAACCAAGTCAGAACAAGTCTACATACGCAAACTCTAATGACTATGAATCTTTCCTTGTACTGTGTAAGTGATATGTAACTCCCCACCTAAGAAAGTGCAAAGAAACAAATTCCTCAACAAGGTAACTCTAATCCTCCAGCCTAGCAGCTCTTTCCTCGAGGAGGGGGGTATTCCCTTCTAAGTTCAAGTACAACCAGCTCAAGAAGAGGGGAAAGAAGAGTTGGATTGTGGCCAATGTACCACGTATCCCTTGGAGCAAAGCCAATGTAGCTAAGTCTCCAGCTGCAAGCTTTCATGAGATGAAAAGGTGGAATACATAAGCTTTGCTTATTCGCTATATACACTCCGGTAGGCATTTTATTTTTAATCAAGCATGTCCCCTTTTTTTAGAGTTTTTCTTGATTTTGCACATTTTTTATGTGCATATATACAATATATTTACATGGTGCAGCGTGTACATAAGGAGTTTTTCTTCTTGAGCCAGTAGATTATCCCTCTTTTGAAGCATTATTGCAACCCACAGACTCCTGTCTTTAGACCTCAATGCCACTAGACCGTGTTGAGGTGCGCATCCCTCCCTAGAGGAAGACGAGAGGTTCCGGCTAGCAGTACTACCCTCGTATTCTACCCCAAGAAGGATTCTACCACTTCACCACCTCATCTGTGTTGAGTTGCATGCAAGGTGCGTGTCTAAGTAAAGCCACTGTCTTTGAGAGTCATGTGTGCGTTGTTAAGTGTTCTACTTAGACTCATCAAGATGACATATGAATATAGCCTAGTGGACTCAAAGAATTAATCACTAAGGATCTGAAAAGTCTTAACCCCAAATCCTATAAGATTCCTCTGAAGTTAAGTGGATTAAGGTCTTAACCAAGCTCCATTCTTCAATTTAAATCCTGACTAGTTTAAATGTCAACCATGATTTAGAATAGTGTTCATGCAAGTATATATAACACTCTTTTTGTGGAAAATTTTTCAAAATATGCATTTTTTTACGGAAATTTTTGAATGCAAGAAAGAAGGAAAAAGTTTTGCAATTTTTTTACAAGCATTTACAAAAAAATTCAAACATTTATTTTTTCAAACAATTTTCAAAAATTTTGTACTATATACATAATTTTAATACAAAAATATTTACAAAATTTACAATCAAAATCTTTTTTGTAAAAGTTTTATACAAAAATATTTTTTACAAAAACTTTTTACAAGCATTTATATAAGGGAATTTTTAAAATTTTTGTGATTTTTTGGCCATTTTATTAACACACACAAATTACGAGCTATGGCTAAAGTATATATACAATGTATACGACACCCCCCTATACTTAGCTCGAACGATGTCCTCAGAGTGATTAAAGAGCGGTGAAAGAAGACATAACTCGTGCTGGGTATGGGGAAGTGAAAAGAATGTTATACTGCAACGATGAATGAAAGAATGTAATGAATCAAAATGAATAAAGGTCGGTGATCCCCCTATACTTAGGATCAAATAATCCTAAGTATAGAAGACTGTACACAAGGGGAAAACGAGGAGTATGATGTACAAGTATTACCTCCCCTATATTTAGGGTAAAATATCCCTAAGTATAGGCGGAAAAATAGAGGTAATGAAATCAAATGAATAATCACAGGTCTTATACCCCCTATACATAGGGCAAAGTGCACCCTAAGTATAGCATAATCATAAGATGAAGACGGGGTATCAGACAAAAAGAATGAATGATATGGACAATATGGATCTATACAGCTAAGAAGAAGAAGTAATAATCAGCCATGAGATGCAAATGATGTGAGTCAAAGACACATCTCATGCAAAATAAATAATGGCAACATCAACGATCAGCAGATCATGATCAAGATATGGCTTCAGGCGTTGATCGTTAACTCGAAAGGTGGAATCAGATGACAACTCAGATATATCAGTGCTTCTGTTGCCGTGCACCTTTCTGACCAAGTATGGTCCCTTCCATTTGCTTTGTAACTTCCCTGAAAATAATCTCAACCTAGCATCAAATAGCCATACTCTCTGGTTCGGTTCAAACTATTTATGGCTGATGTGAGAATCATGTCATATCTTCACTCTATCCTTGTATTGTAGACTACTTGAGAAGGTTGTGTCTTTCAACTCCTTTAGGGCCGCCAATTCTGATTTCCTTTGATCTCCTACACTCTTGTGATCCAATAATAGCTCTGTAATTGCTCAAAGTGATTTGTGCTTGATTTTGCACTGGTAAGTGGCATGGCTTGCCATAAACGAGATGAAAGGGAGATGTGCCCAAAGGTGTCTTGAAGGAAGTCATGTAGGCTCACAAGGTTGTGATCAATCCTTTCGGTCTGGGCAGACAATCTTCTGCAATATAGTCTAGATCTCCCTATTCGATACTTCAGGAAGACCATTAGTCTGAGGGTGATATGGAGTGGCAACTCAATGGTCAATGTTGAATTCGTTAGTAAGGGCCCTTATCTTGCCATTGATAAAGTGAGTCCCTCCGTCTGAAATCAATATTCTAGGTACCCTGAACTGTGAAATGATATTCTTTCTCAAAAATTTGCAAACAGTCTTAGCATCTGCGGCTCGGGCGGGGGTGGACTCAACTCAATGACTAACATAATCTACAGCTAGCAGAATTTACTCAAATCCCTGACTCTTAGGGAATGGACCCATGATCGATACCCCATGCGTCAAAAACCTCACATAAGTGAATGGGTTGCATCAGCATCATATCAAGTTGTCCACAAGTGCCCATCCTTTGACAGTCAGTGCACCTCTTCACGAATTCATCTGAATCCTTGAAGATGGTAGGCCAACAAAGATCGGATTGGAGAACTTTCTGTGTTGTCTGTCTCCCTGAGTGATGTCCTCCTGCCTCAAGCTTGTGGCAGTAGGTGAGAATGTTGTGGTGCTCCTCCTGAGGAATACACCAATGCCATACACTATCCCCCCGTTCATGGTAAAGGGGGGGATCCTCCCAATGGTACGAATTGGCCTTCGCAAGGAAGGTCTCAAGTCGCTACCTGGGCTGACCTTGTGGAACTTTCTTGGCGATAATATAGTTCACAATATCAGCGTACCATGGAAGCGAGGTGATAGCAAGAATCACCTTATCTGGGAAAGTCTCTGTGATAGGTGTGGTCTGCTTTGAATCCTCAAGATGCTCTAATCGGGAGAGGTAATCCGCCACCACATTCGTGACTCCAGGTTTATCCTTAATCTCTATATCAAACTCCTAGAATAGAAGGATCCATTTGGTCAATCTGTC
Source organism: Ottelia alismoides (assembly GCA_037367405.1). Taxonomy (NCBI): domain Eukaryota; kingdom Viridiplantae; phylum Streptophyta; class Magnoliopsida; order Alismatales; family Hydrocharitaceae; genus Ottelia; species Ottelia alismoides. The sequence continues at coordinate 349,585 of JAZKJV010008991.1, forward strand.
TTTGGCATCCTTCTTTACCATAAGGTATCAGATGGCGGTGTGATCTGTATAAATAGTCACTCTAGATCCAAGAATGTACAATAGAAACTTATCCAAAGCAAAAACTACGGCTAGCATCTCCTTCTCAGTCACGGTGTAGTTCCGTTGAGCGACATCCAAAGTCTTGTTAGTGTAGTGGATGCAAACAGTAATCCATCCCTCCTCAGTCCAAGCACCACCCCTATGGAAAAATCAGAAGCATCCGCCATGATCTCGAATGGGAGAGACCAATCGGGTGGCTGAGGGCAGGAGCCTGAACAACTAATCCCTTGAGAGTCTCAAATGACGCAAGACACTTATCATAACTCATTGTCTTTTGTCAACAAATTAGTAAGCGGTCGAGCAATCCGACTGAAGTCATATATGAAACGCCATTAGAAAACGACATGCCCCAGAAAAGATCGCAACTGTCATAAATTGGATGGTGGATTGAGTTTCTTGATGATATCCACCTTGGTCGGATCAACCTCCATGCCCATGTTGGAGATTATGTGGCCAAGGATCGTCCCTTGAGTCATCATGAAATGACTCTTCTCCCAAGATAGAACAAGGTTGACCTCGATGCAGTGTTGAAGTACTCAGTCTAGGCAGTCAAGACAAGCATCAAACCCATTTCCATAGAACGAAAAATCATCCATGAAGACCTCTAAACACTTGCCCACCATGTCCGAGAAGATGGAAAGCATGCACCATTGGAATGTAGCCATGGCATTACATAAATCAAAAGGCATCCATCTAAAAGCATACGTTATGAATGGACAGGTGAACGTCGTTTTCTCCTGGTCTTCGGGTGCTATGGCCACCTGATTGTATCCCGAGTACCTGTCAAGAAAGTAGTAGTGACTCTTCCCAGCTAGCCTCCTGATAATCTGATCAATAAATTGAAGTGGGAAATGATCCTTCTTGGTGGCATGATTCAATCATATGTAGTCCACACAGACCCTCCAAGAAGTGGGTACTCAAGTAGCTATCTCCTCTCTAGACTTGCTCAAAATTGTGGTGATACCCATCTTTTTGGGTACCACATGCAATGGACTAACCCACTTAGAGTCGGAGATGGGGTAGATAACATCGGCTCTCCATCACTTCGATATTTACTTCCTGACCACATCTCGAAGATTCAGGTTCAGCATTCATTGGAACTTACGCGATGGCTTAGCGTCTTCTTCAAGATAGATGTGGTGGGAGAACAGGGCTGGACTTATCCCCTGGAGATCAGCTACACTCCATCCTATTGCCTTAGGGTTTATTTCAAGAACCTATATCAAAAGAGATTCGTGGTCTTTAGTCAAATCTGCTTAGATAATGATTGGGAACATATATGGCTCACCCGCAAGGAATATGTACTTCATGCTCTGCGGCATGGTCTTCAGTTCAGGACAAGCGGGAGCTAGAAAATCTGGCTTCTGAAATGTTTATGTGAAGGCTACAAGATCTGTATGTGAGAACTCTCATTGAATCTGTGAATCTGACGAAGATGGCCATGCTTGTATATCTGTCAACTGTACTGGCTTGCACTCTGCCCTAGCTATCGGCTCTGAGGAAATCAGATACAGTAAATAATAATCAAAATCCTGCCAATCAATGTCTAAATCTGAGGGATTTGAATCTGAATCACAAGAAATAAAATCTGCCTCGCTATCCTTATCGCGATCATCGGCCTCTAAGGTGTCATGTACCATGCGTATGCTCTCCGAACTCTCAAACACCGTAAGTTGTAACTCTGTAATGTCTAAAGTGGTGACAAGAGCTCGTGATGCTGGATCTGCCCAAACTGCTTCATCATCTGTAATCACAAAGTCGCACTCCTGGTGGATGTCTAGCTCTGCATCTATCATCTACTCTGAGTCGTTTATCTGCTCTGAGCAAGCTGAATCTCTAGCTTTGGTCTCCTCGTTTGTCTCTATTTGTACACTTTCGCCCTCGATGCAAAAGTATACCTTCCAGCTATCATGATCAGACACTACCTTGGCTTTGGCCAAGAAATCTCGTCCTAAGATGATTGGGGTATCAGTCACGGATTCAAGGATATCCATGTCCAGTACAACAAAGTTCACGGGGAATTTCAGGCCCTGAATTGTGACGACAATGTCCTTGAGTACCCCCTTCGACCTCTTAATAGATCTATCTGTAAACTGAAGGACTGTCCTGCTCTGTTTCAAAGTACCAAACTTAAATCGGTTGAGTAAGGCAGCCGAGAGGAGGTTAATCGAAGAGTCGTTGTCTAATAGGGTACGATCAAAACACTGCTCATGAATGTGGCATCTAACATAAGGAGCTCTTGCATCAGGTCTCTTGATTGGCAATCGGTTCTGAATAACAAAGCAAGTAGCACGAGTGAGAACATGGATCTCTGCATTGTGATTCCTCTTCTTCCTGTGGATGGTGGTTTTCTCTCTCAAATTCTTCTGGAATAGAGGAATGTGCTCTAGTTCTTCCTATGGAGTCAGCTGTATCTGGAATATGTCTATCATCTGCTCGCTGGACTCTATCTGGTGCTTCTTTTTTGGATTTTCTATTTTGGTCCCCTTTCCTAAGCGGAGTGCTTGAGGGAAGGGGATGGAAAGACCCTCTCCAGAGAGATGAGGGTCAGTAGTAGGTTCCTATGCATGCAATATGCTATAATCCATGCAAAGATCATCAGACAACATAGATGGACTCACAGGAGATACAGAAACCTTTCCTTTATTCATATTTTTTATTTTTATTTTTTCTATTTTTTCATGTTTTTCTATGGATGTCCTTAGGTACAAAATGAGGCGACACAATAGAAGGTAACTTGGTGGCATCAGTACCACCCACAACATCTGAACTTGCAGCATCAGCACCGCACTCTAGCCCGGCATCAAGAATCATGGTGGCATCAGCACCATCGTTTGCAACTGGAGATACGATGGCCTCAATACCATTGTCTGGATCAACATCCTTGGTGGATTAGCACCACCATCATCATCGTAATGATCAACAACATCAACACCGCTTCCATCCTCGTCTGGCGCCCCAGAATCTGCATCGGGTCGTCGCTCAGATGAGTCATCGTCGGCTGGCATCCTACCGCTCCAAAGTGTCACAAAATCAGCATCAAATATCATGCAATATATCACTAAGAGTGGTGGTCTCTGTAAACTGTACTTTCTCATATTTTCTCTTCAGATTGTTCGGGTTAGGTTCAATCTGAGCGGGTATGGTGGCCTTGCTCTTTATTATCTCCCTCATCTCCTGCCGAAACACGTCCATCTCTCATCGGAAGGAGGCCTGATGATAAAAAAGCAAGTGGGCAAGGTCATCAAGGATTGGTTTCTCATAGACTGGTGCATGAGAATCGAATGGGTTGTCGTGCTAGAAATGAGGTTGAATTTGTTGCCGCTGATAGTGAGGAGGAGACTGGGAATACTACTGAGGTTGTTGCCTCCACTATTGTCCTTGATAGTGGGCACAAGGAGGCATATGTGGATGGCTCTAATATTCCCTTAGAAAGTAATCTGACGGCTCTGCTCTTTGTCGGGGATGTGCTTGTCAGATGAAGCCCAGGATCTGATCAGATATTTAGGATGAGAGCGTGGGTGTACGGTCTTGATCAGATCTGGGGGGATAGCTCCTGATTGAGCAGCAGAAAAGGGGCACGGATGAACTCGGGTCTGGCGAGCTTCAATTGAGCGACGATGGAGATCTGATGCTTCGATGAATGGTCTGAGGAGTCCAATAAGGTCGTGGTAGCACTCCGTGTCAAATGGCATGCTCCGATGATCGGGAGGACGGTCGGATGGGCATGACAATGCTGTCCCTCCTGGAGCTGCTCCGTAGGAGCATTAGGGGTATCAACTGGGTCTCCTCATGCGTACAGGCACCTGCAAAGACTAGAGTGACTCGGGGACAAGGCTTTGATTGGTTTATTGCATAGACAGACAAAGAGAAGTGATGGTGGATGGAGCCTTGGGCTTTCAGCGAAGGTGGGCGGAGGAAGCCTGACCTAATCCTACTCCGATGAGAGAATCCAGGGGGATAGGTTGTGTAGGAAGATGCAGGGCGAGTCGAGGGGTCGATCTGTGCAGATGAAGGTGGGTGACGGACTCCAGATCCGGTGGTCGGAGCCAAGGAACAACGACGGCAATGAAATGTAAAGTCGGATCAAAACAGGAAATAGGGGTGATAAGATGGATACCTGGAGGGTCTGATGAACTTAGGAACTCTAGGCGAGGTGGTCAGTGAGGGTTATAGCCTCAACCTGACTGTGGCTGACCATGGAGGTTTCTCATGGTGGCTCTCTAGGGACATGATGAGCTGCTCTCAATCGGACCACCTAACGATACCCAAAGGCACCTCCGAGGAGTTGTCACCTTCTTGAAGGTAGCTAGGGGTATGTGGTAGTGTGAGGAACGAGCTAAGGAGCTGGAGGAGTGGAAGAGGATATTTATAGCAGTTACCTAGTGTCTAGAAAGATTGAAGCGTGGAGCGAAACCCTAGGAAAATCCGATCCTCCCTAGGGATCCACGAGAAGCATGGATCCTAGAGAGGAATAGGAAAGTGGAATCGAGGCAAACGGAGGTCGGGTCTGATCGGGAAAAATTCGAGAAGATGCTCTGACGAGGTGAATGGCGACCCGACCCAGCTAGGAGGAGACGTTGACCGAGGTCAACGTTCCTACGTGGACCAATAGGAATTTAGAATGTACAAAAATAAAAGGAAATTCAATAAAAATAGTAAATGATTTAAAATTAAAAAGTGTATAAAATAAAAATGGTTATTATTTATAGCTATTTTAAGTGATTTTTAATTATTTTTATGAAAATTAGAATAAGATATATACAGTATAATGTATTATACAAGTATAATATACCCATGTGCTATGTACAAATATTTTTACTTTATTATTTTTGCAAAAAATCTCTTTTATTTTATATTTATTTGTTTGCACAATAATTTTAGGAATACAAAATGATTTTTGTTTGATTTTTATGAATAAGTTAAGGCTATCAAATAAATAGGTATGGTATTATATACATGTGCCTTTTGTGCAAGGAGTTGTTGATTTTATTTTTATTTTTATTTTGTTTTTATGATTTTTATTTTATTTTTATATTATTTCTAGGGCTATATACAAATGTGTAAAAAGAATAAAATATTTATATTTTTCAAAATAAATACACATTTTGTACAAGCATAGGTAGTATGTGCAATACATAGTGTACCCTTATCTCTCTCCACTTATTTTCTTTGTGATCGGGTCAAAATTTGACCTTCGCTTGGGATTTTAGGTCACTATGTATTTATTCAAAATACATCCTTCTTTTTCTTTTCTCTTTATTCTTTTATTTGAGAAAATAGGTGTTATATATGAGATATTAACAAAGGCATGCACAAAGTTAAGTTATTGTATTTACAGGCATTTATTGATGGTTTTGTTAAAAGAAAGAGCTAAAATAAAAGAATAAAGAATGAGAGTCGTAGATTCATCAATAGTATAGACCCAGTCCTTATCCTTGGAAAAATAGGACCCTCCACAAGAGGCGTTGACTAGCCCCTACAGCTCAGGTGTCAGCCCACAAAAGAAGCTCTGGACAAGATTGAGCTTGTCGATATCTTGGTGTGGACACAAGTCGATGAGCTCTCTAAATCGATCCCAAGCCTCATAGAACGGCTCGTTTGGGATCATTGTGAAATTGATAATCATGGCTCTCATTGCGTTTGTCCGACCGAGTGGATAGTACTTGTTGAGGTACTCGGTCCTAAACTGCTCCCAGGTAGTGACAACCTTCCCTAAGTGCTTCAGCCAGTAGGCTGCTCTGTCGACCAAGGAAAATGGGAAGGCTATAAACTTGATAGTATACCAGCATATCGTGGACGGTGCTACATATCATCTCAAACTCCTGAGGATGTAGATTGGGTTTCCTCGGTGGTATGCCCATGGAACTTGGGCAACAACTAAATCGTCTGTGGACGAAGCTTAAAATATCCCAGAATAGTAGGCAGTTGAATCCACCTATGAGTGAGAGTTGCACCAGGGTTGTGCAATGCCCTCATGGTGCGCACTAGTCTCGCATCTGCTCGGTCCTCATGTCTAGGAACCTCTCCACCAGCAAGTCTATCATCTCTCACATGTGCTCTCCCATCTCACATCTGTGTCAACTCCCATCTCACCTTTGTAATGAGCAACCCTTGGTCCCGAATCTATCTCTACATCGCCTCTAGGGATGCTAGGAGGGTGTTGTTGATCGCAGCCTGATCAAACATGTCGTGAATATATGTATGCTCATCCTCTCTCCGCTCTTGGATCATCTCTTCAGATTCTGAAAAGGAAAAAGAGCGGACCTCATGTGTCACCAAGACAGCAAAAATCTGCTCTAACAGTTGTTGTTGTACCTTAGGTGATGGGTTGGGAAGGTTAAAGAAGGAGGGGTATACTTGGGTTCCGAGAGCGGGTCTGAGATCTCAGGAACCTCCCGAGATAGATGGACAGGTGTGCTGTGAAGTGGTGCCACCAAAGGTAGCCTAAGAGACTGCCTTCCCATCATCGTGATGTGGGGAGTAATGAAGAGTAAATCTAGATTGAAAAATAATGATGAGAAAACAAAGCCCTAAGTTCACCAACTCAATACAATGATGACCGTGAAAGCTCGATCGTTAATCTGTTCAATTTTAGAGTTTAGTGATAAAGCAATTGTATTAACAAGCTCACAAGTGTATCTCCTAGAGTAGACCGTGAATAAATCAATGAATCTCCCAAACAGAGAACTATCCTCGTAAGAGCTCGAGAATTGTTCTAAGAAAATTCACCTCCCTATCCACATGACTACTTCTACTAACATTTGAGGCAAGTGCTCACAGCAAAACATGATGCGATAGTCAAAGTCCAAGCGCTTAGGGCACAAGTACAGGGCTTTGGGCTCTATTCCTTAAGTGTATGTGCCTCACTTAGTCTGGAGTGTGCCTACAAACAAGGAGGGGGTTACTCTCCCCAAAATAATGAATGTGATCTTTACGTTTAATTTTAGGGTCGCGTTTGTTTAGCAGTCCTGATTTTATTAGGTTATCACTTTTGGAGGGTTTAAAAAGAGAACCGTCTAACAAATTTTTTTATTTCCTTTATTCCTAAGCCCAAGAAAATAGGGGGAGGAAGAAGGAAAAGCCGATGAGCGATGAAATCAATGATGCATGCACGAGATAGAAGGTGTACCTTGTTCCAGCAATCTACATGCAATATGATCCGCGCATAAATGTAAAGACAGAAATAAAACTACATAAATGATGCAATATGAAACCGCCCTAAACAGTAACTTCTATTACGGTAAGAACAAGATGTTAACTATATAGAAACGAAACCAAGGCCTGATCTTCGATGCCGCTCGGTGCCCGTCACAACGGGTCCTTCCAACGTGTATGCGACCTCTCTCAGCATGCAGTCTAAAATCCAAATAGTTAATAATTAATTTGACTAAGTCCAATCGATTCTATAGGACCAGATATTCTATTAGGTGTTTGGACCTAATCACTATCTGGCTTAACCAAATAAAAGCCTAAGTCTAGGGATCACACACAGAAAACAAAATAAAATAAAGTCGAAAAACTCAAATCTACGAGAAATAAAATAAAATAAAGATTGTAAAAACAGCAATGAAAACCCGATGAGTTCCCCAAGTGCACCGGCACTTAGCGAAACAGACCCTGAATAAGAGTATCCAAAGTCTCTGAAAGTTATGACAAGTTTACACAAAAATGAAATAAAAATGTCTGAGGATAAAATCTAAACACTAAGACGGTCTTCAGCTCCTTCCGCTCCTCCTAGGTTGATCTTTCCTACAGGTCGGTGTAGAACGTCGGGCATCTGCCTCGCTCGGGTGCTTCAGCTCTCCGAAGATAGATCGCTTGCTCTACGAGATCTCGTAACAAAGGTGAACCAAGAAGAGTGTCAGAAACAGTTATGAGAAATATAAGCAAATAAAATAAAGAGAAAATAAACAAGGAAACAAACAAACAGGAAAAGAAAATCCTAACTACCTAGTCGTGCTCCCTGGTAGCAACGCCATTTTGAAAACGAGGCGACTGACTAGGGTTAAGTTGATTAATTAAGTTGTCATTGTCACCCAAGCCAAACGAATTGCAATCAAGAAAATTATTCAACCATAAATAAATCAAGCAAGTAAAACAGTGGTCTAACCAACTTTTATTATCATGGTACAGCGATCAGGGTCGAACACAATGAGCATTATGATAAATCAGGTAGTCAAATCAAAAGATTTAAACGATTTTTATTTTTTAGTGGTTTTAATTTTACAAATTTTTAATTTTTGAAAATAAGAAAAATAAAGACAAAGAATAAAAGGCAAGCACATACTATTTTTGTATTTTTCAAAAATGATAAAAATAACCAGAAAATTCAGGTAAAAATGTTTTTGTGTTTTACCAGTTTTTAATGTTTTTTTAATTTTTGAACAATTTTAAATGTTTTGGGGATTTTATAAAAATCAAAAGTGAGAAAATAACCAAATAGTGCACAATCAGGAGTGCTTTTTATTAAAAATATCAAATATGCACAAAACTCCTGGGAATTAATTTTATTAAACACTATATGCAAATATTTACAAATACAGGCCTAGAACACAATTTTTGGATGTTTCTGTAATTTTATATATTTTTATGGCATTTTTAGGGTTTTGCAAATTTTTATGTTTTATACAAGCAAATGAAGTGAAAATGGTAAGAAAACCAAATAAATCAAAACAAGGCTACCCTGTTTTTTTAGGAATTTTTAGGGTATTTTTAGAATTTTTATGATTTTTCTAAGGCAAACAGGGACTTTTTTACTGTTTTTGAATTTTTATGCAATTTTCGGAGTTGTTTTGTTATATATTGCAATTAACAAAGAAGAACAAAAATTAAACAGTAAATAGAGGACCTAGACACAAATATTTAGGTTCCAGGGGTCTAATAATAATATGCAAGGAAATATAGGGCTCAAGATGAAAAAAGTCCAGACAAAACATGTGTTACGCGTGCTTTAGATTCACAAGGGCATAGTTGCAAATACTTAAAACATCTTCAATTTCATTAACCAACTAAAATCTTAGGGTCAAGTTCGCAAAATACCCATAAAAACACGTGTACAGACACGTGACTTCAACTTAACTGGACTAAAATGTAAATAATAAAAATTGTCCTAACTGCAAATGTTCAAAGTTAAACATTGCATTTTTGAACTAAAATGAAATGATAAAAATAAAAGGGTGAAAAATGAAATATACCCTACAGGCACGTAGCATGCGCTTGTGGAACCTTTGACGTACAACCCTGATGGGTCGTTGCTCGGTAGATCTGACAGCTTAGAGAATGTGGAAGACGTGTAGTCAGATGGAGTTAGTGGCGCAGATTTAACGGTCAGAGCAGAAAAGCATGACGTACGGTCAGATCTGACGTAGACCTAATCTGAGCATTGGTATTTGGGCATGCTCGTATGGCTCAGATCAATTCTGGGTGCATGGTCTCATCATCTAACTGCGAAGAGAGGTGTTGGAAGAACTCGAAGAACGTGGAACTGGGTGAGCATCGATCAAGAGTATCTGGCGATCCAAGGCACTGATCGGCTTGCTGAGAGGTGTAGCACCCTCCTGGGAAGTGTCTGCGTCAACTGGGATGCTTAAATGGTTGATCGAAGTACTCGATGGAGATCTGGGAGGCTACTCAATGGGACCAGCTCCACCACCTCTGTCGCTTGTTGATTTGGTCCTCTTGCGTACACCAACGCCTGAAAGGGTATTTGTGGCTCGGAGATGTAGCTCTGGTTGGGTTATTATGCACAGATCATTAGAGAAGCAACGGGGAATGGGTGTTTGATCTTTGGTGCAGATGATGGAAGATCAGACCTAATCTAGCTCTGATGAGTGAGATGTAGCGGGATCAGGACACGTAGGAAGGTGAATTAGGAGTGGGTGAGTCGATCTGAATGGATGGGTGCGGAAGTGGAGCTACAAACCTGATGGTCGGAGTAGTGAAGGTAGACAGTGGGTGAGATGAATAAATCAGGAGGAACGATGAAATAGAGGTGATCAATGGTACATGAAGCTACCGTCATGGAATGTGAGGGAAGGAAGAGTGAACAGTGGTGTGATTGCCTCAACTGGGCTACGAAAAACCTGGGAGGCTAGTCGCGGCGGAGATCTCCACCACGAAGTGAGCTACGCTATATCGGCCACCAAATCGAGCTCCCAAGGAGTCCTTCAAGATCCTAAGACTTCTAGTAAACAGTCTGAACTTCCTTAGCAGAGTGGGTGGTTTAGAGGACATTGTGTAAGACTCCATCCTCGAGTAAATTGGGTAGCCGGAAATGGTTTGAACTTACACCCATACTGGCTAGAAATAGGCACAACTAGTCTTAAGAATCTGGGCAAGTCTCCAGGGAGAATCGGGCACCTAACAGCTTGCCAACTCGCTCTGTAAGATTGGATTATCACCTAATAAAATTGACAAGATAAAAGATCGAGCTTTCACGCTCATCATATTGTGTTGAGTAGGTGAAATGGGGATTTGTTTTCTCATATTGCTTTCAGTCTAGATCAAATCTTCATAAATCCCCAGATCAAGATGATGGGAAGTAGGTCTCTTATGCTGCCTTTGGCAGCACCGCTTTACAGCACTCCTCCTTGTTCATCTAGGGCAGCTTTAGAGAGATCAGACCCGCTCTCTGAACCCGAATTTGCCTCTTCCCTATTCTCCTTGACCACCCTTCTTCCACTCTTGAGGTACAATCAACAATCCAGCACAGTTATACATTCATTTGACAGCACCTGAGCTAGGGTCTTTTACTTTTGTAGAGACCGAAGAGATGGTCAGTGATGATAGAATAAATGACCAGCCTCAGACCGTCATTCTTATTAGATCAGGTGACCGTCAAAAACATGCTTATAGCCTCCTTGGAGACCATACAGAGAAGATCGGGGACCAAGGGGTATTCATGGCAGAGGTGAGGAGAGAAATCACATAGATGCGAGCTGAGAGAGCAGAGCCAGACAGACGAGTCGGTGGTAGAGAGATATCACGCCAGGAAGGCCGAGTAGACGACAGACGCCAGAATGAGCCACACGATCCAGCCAAACCAACCTACACCATGACGCAGTTGCACAACCCTGGTACGACCCTCACCCACTGTTGGATCCAGCTACCTACCATCCTGGGTGACTTCGAGCTTCACCCTCAGACGATCCAGTTATTGCCCAAGTTCCATGGACACGGCACCGAGGAGCCACACCTCCATCTGCAAGAATTTGAGATGATCTATAGCACCGTCCACGATAGGCTAGTGGACGAGGACACCATCAAGTTGATCACCTTCCAGTTCTCCTTGGTTAATCGAGCAAACTGATGGCTGAAACATCTTGGGAGGGTAGTCACCAATTGGGATTTGCTCTGGATCGAGTACTTGAACAAGTACTATCCACTTGGTCGGACCAATGCAGCCAGAGCCATGATCAGCAATTTCAACATGATCCCTAACGAGCAATTTCATGAAGCATGTGATTGATTTAGAGAACTCATAGACAGGTGTACCCACCATGAGATCAGTAAGCCAACCTCGTCAAGAGTTTCTTTTGTGGGCTGGCACCTAAGCTGCATGGGTTAATGAATGCCTTGTGTGGAGGATCCTACTTCGCCAAGGATGAAGACCAAGTCTGAGATATTTATGAGGAGATGACCGAGAACTACACTGCGATGTCCCAGACTCAGGTCTACACTCAGGGGAAGCCTCCTCCTCAGGCAATTTCATATCAGAGAATAACATGCATTGAGGCTGGTCCTTCCACTGCAGCACTAGCAGAGTCTTCAGCTGGCGATGTGGGAATCATCAACCAGAAGATGGACAGGATAGAGATCATTGATAAGAAGGTGTGTAATGAATCTCCATTTCATCACCTTCATTCTATCATTTTGGCCTTAAAAACCCTAGCTAATGCATGAAAATAACAACAATTTGTATAAAATAACATTCATCATCTATTGCATTTATTGTGTAAATAATATGGTTTTTAATGCCAAAAATATAGAATAAAGAGAAAAAAGAATAAAGAATAAAATATCGAAGATATTTTATGACCCTAAACCCCAAGACCAAGTCAAGAATTGAGTTGGTCGACAAGGAATAAAATAGGGGGAGATAAGGGCCAAAAATATAATAGAACTCAATTCTTTTATTCATTATTTCTTCATTTTTGACACCTAATTTATTATTTATTATTTATACATCAAATAAAGAAACTTTGTACATGAAATTTGTAGATAATAATGTAAATAAAATACAAAATTGAGTTTGTACAAAAATAAAATACAGAGTACTTTTTATACACAAAAAAAGCCAAAATCCCAACTTCACAGACCCATATCTCCAAAATAAAAAATTAAAATGTATCAAAATCACCTCTAATTGTTTATAACTTTTCATGAGCTATTTAATGGAGGTGGTTTCATATTTTTTGGAGTTACTATGTGAAAGTTAGGTTTTGGACCCTCATTGTACATTGTACCCAAATAAAATATTCAATTTATTCATTCCTTATTATTTTTACAAATTCTTATTTTTATAATTTTGTAATTATTATTTATAACACATGTACATAATAAAACCAAAATAAAATACAATGAAATATATTAAAATAAAATAATTTATATCAATAATAGATAAAATACCTAGAAGTATACCTACATAATATACCTACCTATTTATTTAAGTGTACAAATAATATCATAAAAATATAATAAAAATATATTTATGTATATAAAAATAAGTTATAAATATATAAAATAAAATAATAAAATAAAACTTATAAAATAAAAATAAAATAGTCAAAATATAGGTAAATATACCTATAAACATACCCCTAAAAATAAACTACTAATAAATAACACCAAAAATGAATAAGAATAAGAATAAAATAATAAATAAAATAATAAATTTTTTTATTTTTTTATAAAAAATAAATAAAATCATTTATTATTTTTCATTATTTATTCTTTAATAACCAGCACGTTTTGTCCTTATTCGTGCTAACGTGGCCCAATAAGGACGCCATATTCGTTGATCGCCCAATCAACTCCCCCTCCAACCTATTGATTTGATGCATACATCATTTTCTCGAGTTTTCCGCCATTTTTCTCGACTACTCCATCGATCAATCAACCTTGCTTCCTTCAGAGAAAATCATCATTAATCATCATACATCCACGCCCAACCATTCGATCCCTTGTATATACGCCCAAATTCTTTTAATCGGTCGGTTAATAAGGGTGTCCCAAAATGTTTATAAATAAAGCCTCTGACTTCCATTGATTTTTGGTCACCGTCTCGAGTCTAGGATCTCTCCCCTTGGTTCTAGCTGGTCTTCTCATAACAGGAGGAGGATTTGCAAGGTCGGGCGGAGCTCTAGGAGCACGAAGGTGCATGATTAACCGCGAGATACGAGGGTCTAAATGTCTCAAACAAGGCGGAGACAAAGTCGCTGCGGCGACCCTCGGTAAATCCTGATTAAATCAATAATTAACCCACGAATAATATCAAGCAATGAAAATCAAAGTGTGGAGTTAAAATTTATTATAACTCTATAAAATATGTGTATAGTGCAAGTATGTAGAGTGTCAAACACAGGGAGCAAACATGTAGAATAAGGCAATAATGCATAGAAATGCGAAAGTGGTTAAATGCCTTAAAGTGTTATTTTTTATGGGTTTTGAATTTTATATTTTTTTATTTAATTTTTGATTTTATATTTTTATATTTGGGTTTTTAATTTACTGATTTTATATTTTCTTTTTATATTTTGTATTTTTATACTTTCTTTTTTTTTAATAAAGATATAATGTATATAAGGAATATATATGTACTCTAGAGATAAGAGAGGATAAAAATAGGGGAAATGCTCAAAATACAGGAAATGGAATGTTTTTGTGATTTTTATATTTTTCTAATGTTTTTGTGATTTTTCTAGATTTTTCTAATTTTTTTGGTATTTTTAAGGGCAAGAATACTAGTAAACAGTGAGATAAGTTGTTGGCCGGAATTAAAATGAGGATGAAAAATATCAAACAGAATCAAAACTTCCTCAAATTAATTATTAAAATAAAGATAACAAAATAGGAAAAATTCAGAAACTGAAATTGTATTTTTAGGATTTTGTGGAATTTTTAAGATTTTTTATGAAGATTTTTGGTGTTTTGCTATTTTTAGGGGTTTCCTTTTGAATTTTTTAATGATTTTCGGTTTGAAGTTAAAACACACAGAAAAAAATAAAAAATATATTTTTTTGGAATTTTTCAAAAAGTTAATGAATATATTAAAAATAAAAGACTGCAAGAAGGTAGAAATGATGTTTTTGATTTATTTGACTAATCAAACAAGAGGATAAAAATACAACAAAAATCCATGATTGGAGAACAAACTTAGGGGCACACGGACATATTTTTAGATTTTCAAATAGATAAAAGATGCTCAAGAAATAAATCAATCACTCAAAATATTGTAGAAATTCTACATGACAAAAATCGCAATATCAAATTTGAATATAAATTCGGCCCTACTAATTCCTACAACATATCCAAAAATGAGCAAGCGATATTGAGTATTTAAAGCCTTATCAACAAAATAAGCCTAATCAGTACTCTGATTTCATAAATTCGCCATAAATAGTTCGTACACCAGAAAATTTTGAAATTTGGATATGATGTAGAACATTTAAACATCTTTCTAATAAAAAATTCTCAAAAAACCGAGTTCAGACGAATTCATTATAGCCATTACAACACAGGGGTGCAGATGCAATACTAATTACGAAACTAAAGTTCAAAAATATATTCGAAAACTTCTTGAAATAAGCCAAAAATGCAGGGGTATGGCCGCAAAACTTGCCACTAATCCAGGTGACGTCAAGCTGCTCTTGGACAATAAGGGGATGTGCGTGAAAGTGCTTCGATGTACCTGCAATTAGAAGAAGGGCTCGAGTACAAAACTCGACCAAGATGTTAGGTACACAAAAATGGGATATGAATGGGTTTTCCTTCGATTTGGTGAGGGAAGAAGGATGTGCTCCGACCACCGTATGTGGCTGAAGATGGAGGGGGTTGTGTATGAGGATACGTAGAATAGCGGAGGATGGCAACGGTGAGATGTGATACGCGTCGAGGAGGATGAATGAAAGTCGAAATGATGGGTTGGAAGCTCGTCGGAGCTTGCTCCGGCGAGGGTGAACTGAGTGATTAAGTGACTAAAAGGCAAGTAAACAAAATGCTAGCATAAATCTATGATCTACAAGTGAATAAAGAGCAAGGAAACAAGCAAAAAAAATGACCTCGACTGGCCTATAAATCAGGAAGGTGAACCTCGACGGTCGGTGGCCGGAGGTAGGGGTGGAGCCGCCCTTCGACTCGCCTAGCCGCACCTTCGAGGAGCTGGAGAGCTCACTGTCACTTCACTCTATCTTGAGCTCCAAGAAGGGTGGCCAGAATAGGTCCAAGAGGGTTCAAAAAACGAATGGGAAGAAGATGAGGTGTTTTGTACATGTGAGGTGGGCGGCTCCATAGAACGATAGATATCTAGCGAATCGTTGATCCAATCCTTCAAGCAACCTCTGGGCATGTATAAGGCTACATCAAGGAGAAAAAGTCATGAAGGAAGCTTAGCGATTGGGTGAAAAGATCGACCTTGAAAAAGTACGAAAAAATGGGAAAAAAAACGAGGCTCTGACAGGAGTGGCAGAGGCTGGTTAGAGAGTTGATGAGATGGCAAGAAGATCGGTGTGTATCTAGAGAATCGACAACTCAACCCTCAATATAATGATTGGGCATGTATAATGGATGTATAGGGAGAAAAAGTCAAGAAGGAAGCTCAGCGATTTGATGAAAGAATCGGCCTATAAAAATTTGAGAAAGTGGGCAAAAACTAATGTTCTGACACACAGTAGAGGGGGGTCAGACAACGTGATGAACATGCTCCAAAGATCGAAGATAATAGGATGAATCCATGATCCAATCCTCAATATATACCCTGGGCATGTATGGTGGATATAAGAGGAGAAAAAGTCAAGAAGACTTCATCGTGAAAAGATGCACGATGCATCCTCCAAAAATCGACGAAAACGGCCAAAAATGTGGTTCTAACACTGTACATTGGTAATTCATCTATGTATTTTATACAAGAATTTTATTTTTAATGTTTTTTTATCATTTTATTCCAGTTTTAATATGTACATATATAATATTTATGAAATAATAAAAATATGAAATAATAAAAATAATGAATAATAAATAAAATGAATATTTTAATCGATATAGTTATACAATAGGGGTCCAAAACTCAACTTTAAAACCGTAACTCCAAAAAATACGAAACCACCTTCATTAAATAGATTATTGAGAATTATATACAATTAAAGATGATTTTGATACATTTCGAGTTTTTATTTGAGAGATACAGGTCTGGGAAGTTAGGATTTTGGAATCTTATTCAGATCATAACTTTTGACCTGTACATTATTTTTATATGAAATTAATTTTGTATTTTTCTTTATTTAATTATCTACAACTTTCATGTATAAAGTTTCTTTATTTGAAGTATAAAAAGTGGAACTAAAAATAGGTCCCAAAATGAATAAAAATGAATTAAATAAAGAAATTTTATTAGATTCTGGCCCTTATCTCCCTCTACATATTCTTTGTCGACCTAGTCATCGAGATGCCTAGGTCTTGGGGTTTTGGGTCATAAAATATTTACAACATTTTATTCCTTTTCTTTTCTTTTCTTTATTCTATAATTTTCGCTTTAAAACTGCATTTTATACACTATTTACACAATGATGCATGGATGATAAAAATCCTAAATTAAGCATATTTACACGCATTTACAAGAGTTTTTAAGGCCAAAATGATAGAATAAAGATGATGAAATGTAGATTCATCATCCCCCTATACTTGCCTTTGCTAGTCCCTAGCAAACTCTTATGCAATAAGTGCAGAAAAGAAAATCAAAGAGAAGAAAAAGAAGAAAAATGTATTAAGTTTAACTAGCAAACTTGTCTTCATAAAATCAAAGTTTGGAGCTTAAGTCGATCCTTTGGAATTTTAGTGCGGGTGGAACCTTAATGAGAACCAGATTTGAAATTGAACAGCCTTCGAGAATCCCAAAACTCTGCTCAAGTCTCCTCAATAGCCAGGTCAAAATACTTCAACTCATACACAAACCCTTATGACTATGAATCTGACTCGTACGGTGTAAGTGATGGTGGCTCTCCCCAACTGAAATGTCAAAGAGACTGACTTCTCCAGTATGACAACCTAATGATTCCTCAATCCAACAACTCATTCCTCAAGGAGCGGGGTATTCCCTTTTAAGTTCAAGTGGCAACCAGCCCAAGAGGAGGGGTGAAGAGAAGAATGGACGGTAGCCAGTGTAGCTACCTATCCTAGGATGCAAGACGAGTGTAGTCAAGTCATCCAGCTGCAGGCTCACATGATTTGACTTTGAGGCTCAAGCTTGCTTATTGACTATACGCATATATACACTCCGGCAGGCAGTTTTATTTTTGTACAGACCTATCCACTTTTTTGGAGTTTTTGCTTTTTGTTTTTGTTTTTTTTTAATACTATATACAGCAGCATTTATATAAGGAGTTTTTCCTCTTGAGCCAGTAGACTATCCCTCTTTTGAAGCTTTATTGCAACCTACACTCTCTTGTCTTTAGAATTCTTCATCACTAGACGGGTTGGGGTGCACTTCCCTCCCTAAAGGAGGACAAGTGTTTCCACTTGTGTGTGTCTCATACCGGTAAATCCAACCCCCTCACCACTCCAACTGAGTTGAGCCATGTGAAAGGTGCAGGTGTCCAAGTTAGGTCATTATCAACAAGAGTCGTGCGTGTGTTCCGAAATACTCTACTTAGGCAGTCAAGAATCCATTGAACCAAGTCTCGTGGTCCTCAAAGAATTAAGTTAACTAGACCTGAAGTACCTCAAATCCAGCTCCTATAAGGTTCCTGTTATTAGGTAGATTTTAAGGTCCAATCAAGCTTCAATCTTCAGATTTTATTTAGACTTGTTCAACCATCAAACTCAATCTGAAAAATGTGAATGCTATGCAAATGCTATGAAGAATTCAGAAAATATTTTTGTGATGCAATTTTCAAGATTTTGAACTTTTATGGATTTTTAAAAAGATGATGCATATGTATTTCTTGTATTTTTCAAAAATATTTTTCAAATATTTTTGGTATTTTAATTTTGCAAATGTTTTTGGGATTTTTGAAAAGAAAAAAATTTGGATAAAAACTAGGTTAAACTATTTACACGGGGATGCATCTTATATATACAAGAAGTGGATTTTAAGAATTTACAAGGGTAAGTGATCAATTTTATAAATAAATATAGAGAATGAATTTGGATGTGATGTATATATTCCTCAAACTTATTTGAAAAAGGTTTTTCAAACAATTTTGAAAACTATAGTCCAAAATATTTTTTACAAACATTTTTACAAACATGTACACACATTTGAAAATCATTTTGCAAAGGGTTTTTCAAATAATATAGATAGATTTTTCAAAATATTTTTGCAACCATTTTTCAAACCATTTGCAAATCATTTTTCAAGCATTTTATTTTACACAAAGAAAATAAAATTTTTACAAACAAATATTTTTACAAAGGTTGAAAACATGTAATAAAACGTTTTCCAAATAGTTTTCACAAAATTTTCAAACTATATTTCAAACATTTTGCAAAACACATTTTCACCTGATTTATTAATCAGTAAATACAAAAAGAATTTGAGGAACAATAGCATCTTTTTATTAAGGAATTTAATGAATTTTAAGAGAATTATTATTAACCATAATTATTAAGAAAATACGAAAGTACGAGTTATGGCTAAAGTATATGCACAGTATATATGACCCCCCTATACTTAGCTTGAGCTATGTCCTCATAGATCAGAGAGAAAAGAGAAGACATAACTCGTACTGAGTATAGGAAGAAATAAATCAATGAGAAGTTGACCGTCCCCCCTATACTTAGGATCAAATAATCCTAAGTATATCATACTGTACACAAAGCAGAGAGGGTCAAGGGTGGGAATGAACAGATCGTACTCAGATTGTCTCCCCCTATACTTAGGGTAAGATATCCCTAAGTATAGACAAGAAGAGAAGACAATGGAGAGGATCGAAGAATGAAAGAATTCGGGGTGCATACCCCCCATACCTAGTACAAAGTACGTCCTAAGTATAGAAGTCTGACAACAAGGGGCGACACCTTTTGATAGATAAAGAGGATAAAAAAAGGAAAAGAAGAAAAGAGAAAAGAGATCAGAAGATGGGTACTAGATCAGAGGATGGAAACGGATGTACACATCACCCCCCCTATACTTAGGGTAAAAGAAGCCCTAAGTATAGGCAACGACAGGAGTAATGAAACTGAACGATGAACACTCGGCTCGTCCACCCCCCTATACTTAGGACAAAGTACGTCCTAAGCAAGGCAAACACGAGGAATGGGTGGTCGAGCAATACGGAAGATGCACAGAGATACACGAGAGAGACTATACAACAGAGTGGATGTACAGAGGATCAAGAAGGTAGAAAGAGAACCTTCTTGCGAGACCACTGAGGGATAGATCTAGTGTGGTGCATGTCAACATCGGGGTCCATAGATGACACAAACCGATCAGGGTCGACTGGGTGAAGGCCCTCAGTGGAGTCAAATCGAAAAGGCACGAACTGGTCAATGGAAGTAGTATGGCTAGGTTCGCCCTTGGTGGTCCTATGTGTGAAGGCACAGACGGGCGAGTGGAAGAAGTACAACTAGGTCTGGCCTTGGGGGTCTCGTTGATATCATAGTGGAATGGGACGAACTCATCATCATCGGAAGACGTGTAATCGGAGTCGTCCTGCGAGGTCTCATTCAGGTCAAAACCAAAAGGAACGAAGTCATCAGTGGAAGTAGTCGAACTCAGTTCGTCCGCAAGAATCTCACCTGGATCATCTTTTTCATCAAAAGGCCCGAATTTATGAAAATAAGCATTAAGATCATAACCGGCCTCAATCATAAGCACTTTTGAGTGACTAGGAACAGACTTATCAGTGTGAGTAGTCAAATCAGGTCTTTCCTATCTAGTCTTGGTGTATGCCCTCCGCTCTATGGTATCAATCATGTAAATCTCGTGGATTTCATCAATACATTGCCACACACCAGAAGGATGAACTTTGAGGTCTATGCTTTCCGAGTCTTCCCCCTTTCGGGGGATTTCTCGGGTCTCATTAGCAGTCGTAAAGCGAATGTCTCTAATATCATCAGATTGGTCATAGAGTGTAGGTCTCTGGTCAACTGTGGGTGCGGTGATCAACGTTTCGCCCTCGTCAACAGGACGGAAGCAAATCTCTCCTGATCCATAATCAATAATGACCCTCGCAAAGGCGAGGAATGGTCGTCCCAGGATGATTGGAGAGGGCTCCCCTGTGGAGGTCTCCATGGGCAAAACGACAAAATAAACATGGTAGCTCGTGCCCTGAATCGATATGACGCCGTTTTCAAGGATACCCTTCGGCCTCTTGATAGATCCATCAGCAAACTGAACGATCATCCTGGTTTCCTTTAGAGGGCCTAAGTGAAGAGACTGTACCAACGAGAAGGGTATAATGCTAATCGAAGTACTGCCATCGAGGAGAGTGTGATCACAAGTATGGTCAGAGATGGTGCAACTGATGAAAGGGGTAGCTGTGTTCTTCTTCCAAGGAATGGGCCGGTGTCTGATGGTGTGGGCAGTGGCCATGGTCAAAATATGATGCTCAGATCTGCTCCTCCGCTTTCTCTTCTTGGGAAGAGGAGCAGATAAATCGGTCATGGCCTGCTGAAGTGGGGCACAGATAATCTCATGAATGGTGGCCACCACTTTGGGTTCAGTCAACATTTTTTTGAATTTTTTGACCTCCTCCATACAAGGGAGAAGGTCGGAATCAGCATGTACACGAGGCATGCCAAGAGCAGTCTGTATAGAGGCATCCTCGGGGTCAAAGGTGGGACAGGGTGTGAAAGGATGTGTGGTCAAATGGTTTGGCAAGTGGGCGCTCTCCTCACAGTTTGACTCGATCAAAGGTCTCCCAAACTCTTTTTGTGTTTTTAATGTTTTTCTCATTTTTTTGTATTTTGGGCGATTGCAAGCTCCCATGATCACCCACAAGGAAATCCGTAACCTCGACGAATGGAGCGTTGATCTGGTTTTTCCTCAAGATAGCAAGATCGTCATTCATCGCATTAATGTGCTCTATCATTCGATTCAAGATATCACTCATGGAGATCAAGGGAGGTGACTCCCACAGGTCAGTCTCGGGCGGAAGTGAAGGTGGAGGTTGTGACGGTGGAGGTGGATAATATACATGTGGAGGTGGAGGTGGGTGTGGGTAGAAATCCGAGTCCTGATATTGTGGATGAGGCGGATATGTACAAAAATCAGAAAAAATAGGAGGAGGGTCCTTCTTATAAAAGGGAGGTGGACCGGCTGGAGTGATCGAGGGATCCACAAAGTCCGGATAAAATACGCTCCAGGGGTCCATCTCGAAAACAAAAGAAAAATGTTTTGGGAGAGCATGAAGGTCAAGTCAAGAGAATGAAGAAGAAGGCACAAATGCGCAGCGGCGATCTAGGATGCACACAAGCAATCACAAGCAAACTCATACAATAAAAACCCTCAATCACCTACTCAACTCGGTAGAGATTAAAAAGTCGGTCTTTTTATCTTGTATGTTTTAGACTTAGGTGAGAAGTCAAAATTTTGCACAAACATGTAGAGGGTTTAAATGGGATTTTGGTACTAATCCTTAGTGTGTGTGCGAGCAAGGAAAAGCAAAGACAATGAGGGGATTACTTGCCCCAAGACAAGATTTTCTTTTTAATTAATTTTAGGGTCAAGTAATGTTAGCAGTCCCAGTTTTATTGATTATCACTTTTTTTGGATTTTTAATAAGAAATGCACTATCCTATCAGGGAGTCAATTCCTTTAAGCACCTAGGTGATCAAAATCAGAGGTAAAGGAGAGGAAAAGCAATGCAAGCGGCAAAACGATGATGAATGCTAAAGCGTAAATGCTCACCTTGCCTCCAGCACTCTACATGCAAGGATGCTTAGCAGAATTGAAACCTAAACTATATGCAGATGCAACTGATGAAATCACCCTAGGATGAGAAGCTGCTATTAGCGTGAAGAACTGTATTTCAAAATTTGACTAAGTCCAAACGTTGACTATTGGCACAAGCAAATATATTAGGTGTTTGGCCTTAATCTATCGCAAGCAATCCCTACAACTAAGGGCTCAATCACACAAAAGAAATAAAATAAATTCGGAAAACAAAATAAAAAATGCGAAGAAAATACGAGAAAATCACGGTGATCACCCAAGTGTACAAACATTTGGAAATTAGGCCCGAGTGTCCAGAGTTTAGGGTACCTGTATTATTACAACAATGAAGTCTCTCTCTCTCTCTCACTTAAATTACAAAAATAAATACTACACAAAAATGCTCAAAATATGACTGTCTTCTCAAGTCCTCCCTGCCTTCTTTGATGCTAGGTCAGAAATCTCCTCCCGCATTCACGTGGGTGAGTAGACGCCTAGGGTAGAGAGCCTCCCCCGATCCGCGGTTTCTCGCACAAAGTCCACAGGATAGGGTAATTAGACAAGTCAAACA
The DNA here is from genome assembly GCA_037367405.1 of Ottelia alismoides. Classification (NCBI taxonomy): domain Eukaryota; kingdom Viridiplantae; phylum Streptophyta; class Magnoliopsida; order Alismatales; family Hydrocharitaceae; genus Ottelia; species Ottelia alismoides. Next base: position 372,327 of record JAZKJV010008991.1, read on the forward strand.
ATGATATCAAATAAATGAGCAAATAATGAAGCTAAAAATATAGACAAGTAATCACAATCAAGCAAAAAGCCGATCTATGCGATGTTGCTCCCCGGCAACGGCATCATTTGATTAACCACGAGATACGAGGGTCTAAATGTCTCACACAAGGCGGAGACAAAGTCGCTGCGGCGACCCTCGGTAAATCCCGATTAAATCAACAATTAACCCATGAATAATATCAAGCAATGGAAATCAAAGTGTGGAGTTAAAATTTATTATAACTCTACAAAATATGTGTATAGTGCAAGTACGTAGAGTGTCGAACACAGGGAGCAAACAGGTAGAATAAGGCAATAATGCTCAGAAATGTGAAAGTGGTTAAATGCCTACAAGTGCTATTTTTTGTGGGTTTTGAATTTTATGTTGTTTATTTAATTTTTGATTTTATATTTTTATATTTGGGTTTTTAATTTACTGATTTTATATTTTCTTTTTATATTTTGTATTTTTATACTTTCCTTTTCTTTTAATAAAGATATAATATATATAAGGAATATATATGTACACTAGAGATAAGGGAGGGATAAAAATAGGGGGAAATGCTCAAAATATAGGAAATGGAATGTTATGAGATTTTTATATTTTTCCAATATTTTTGTGATTTTTCTAGATTTTTCCTAATTTTTTTGGTATTTTTAAGGGCAAAAATACTAGCAAACAGTGAGATAAGTTGTTGGTCGAAATTAAAATGAGGATGAAAAATATCAAATAGAATCAAAACTTCCTCAAATTAATTTTAAAAATTAAGATAACAAAAATAGAAAATTCAGAAATTGAAATTGTATTTTTAAGATTTTTGTGGAATTTTTAAGATTTTTATGAAGATTTTTGGTGTTTTGCTATTTTTAGGGGTTTCCTTTTGATTTTTTTAATGATTTTTGGTCCGAAGTTAAAACACACAGAAAAAAACAAAATATATTTTTTTGGAAAATATTAAAAATAAAAGACTGCAGGAAGGTAGAAATGATGTTTTTGATTTATTTGACTAATCAAACAAGAGGATAAAAATAAACAAAAATCCCTGATTGGAGAACAAACTTAGGGTCACATGGACATATTTTTAGATTTTCAAATAGATTAAAGATACTCAAGAAATAAATCAATCACTCAAAATATTGTAGAAATTCTATAGGACAGAAATCGCAATATCTTTTGTTGAAATTTGAACGCAAATTCGGCCCTACTAATTCCTACAACATATCTAAAAATGAGTAAGTGATATTGAGAATTTAAAGCGTTATCAACAAAACAAGCTCAATCAATACTCTAATTTCATAAATTCACCATAAATAGTTCGTACACCAGAAAATTCTGAAATTTGGATATGATGTAGAACGTTTAAACAGCTTTCTAACAAAAAACTTTTACCAAAAACCGAGTTCAAACGAATGAGTTATAGCCATTACAACATAGGGGTGCAGATGCAATACTAATTACAAAACTGCAATTCAAAAATATACTCGAAAACTTCTTGAAATATGCCAAAAACGCAAAGGTATGGTCGCAAAACTTGACACTAATCCAAGTGGCATCAAGCTGCTCTTGGACAATAAGGGGATGCGCGTGAAAGTGCTTCGATGTACTTGCAATTAGAAGAAGGGCTCGAGTACAAAACTCGACCAAGATGTTAGGTACACAAAAAATGGGATATGAATGGGTGTTCCTTCGATTTGGTGAGGGAAGAAGGATGTGCTCCAACCACCGTATGTGTCTGAAGATGGAGGGAGTTGTGTATGAGGATACGTAGAATAGCGGAGGATGGCGGCGGTGAGATGTGAGCCGCGTCGAGGAGGATGAATGAAAGTCGAAATGATGGGTTGGAAGCTCGTCGGAGCTTGCTCCAGCGAGGGGTGAACTGAGTGATTAAGTGACTAAAAAGCAAGTAAACAAAATGCTAGCATAAGTCTATGATCTACTAGTGAATAAAGAGCAAGGAAACAAGCAAAAAAATGACCTCGACTGGCCTATAAACCGGGAAGGTGGAACCTCGACGGTCGGTGGCCGGAGGTAGGGGTGGAGCCGCCCTTCGACTCGCCTAGCCGCGCCTCCGAGGAGCTGGAGAGCTCACTGTCACTTCACTCTATCTTGATCTCCAAGAAGGGTGGCCAAAATGAGTCCAAGAGGGTTTAAAAAACGAATGGGAAGAAGATGAGGTGTTTTTTACATGGGAGGTGGGCGGCTCCAAAGAACGATGGATATCTAGCGAATCGCTGATCCAATCCTTCAAGTAACCTCTAGGCGTGTATAAGGCTACATCAAGGAGAAAAAGTTGTAAAGGAAGCTTAGCGATTGGGTGAAAGGATGGGCCTTGAAAAAATCCGAAAAAACGGACAAAAATGAGGCTCTGACAGGAGTGGCAGAGGCTGGTTAGAGAGTTGATGAGATGGCAAGAAGATCGGTGTGTATATAGAGAATCGACAACTCAACCCTCAATATAATGATTGGGCGTGTATAATGGATGTATGGGGAGAAAAAGTCAAGAAGGAAGCCCAGCGATTTGGTGAAAAAATCGGCCTATAAAAATTCGAGAAAGTGGGCAAAAACTAATGTTCAGACGCACAGCAAAGGGGGTCAGACAACGTGATGAACATGCTCCAAAGATCGAAGATAATAGGACGAATCCATGATCCAATCCTCAATATATACCCTGAGCATGTATGATGGATATAAGAGGAGAAAAAGTCAAGAAGACTTCATCGTGAAAAGATGCACGATGCGTCCTCCAAAAATCGGCGAAAACGGCCAAAAATGTGGTTCTAGCACTGTACATTGGTAATTCATCTATGTATTTTATACAAGAATTTATTTTTAATGTTTTATTTATCATTTTATTCCAGTTTTAATATGTACATATATAATATTTATGAAATAAAAAAATATGAAATAATAAAAATAATGAATAATAAATAAAATGAATATTTTAATCGGTATAGTTATACAATAGGGGTCCAAAACTCAACTTTCAAACCGTAACTCCAAAAAATACGAAACCACTTTCATTAAATAGATTATTAAAAATTATATACAATTAAAGGTGATTTTGATACATTTCGAGTTTTTATCTGAGAGATACAGTTCTGGGAAGTTAGGATTTTGGAATCTTATTTAGATCATAACTTTTGACCTGTACATTATTTTTATATGAAATTAATTTTGTATTTTTCTTTATTTAATTATCTACAACTTTCATGTATAAAGTTTCTTTATTTGAAGTATAAAAAGTAGAACTAAAAATAGGTTCTAAAATTAATAAAAATGAATTAAATAAAAGAATTTTATTAGATTCTAGCCCTTATCTCCCACTACTTATTCTTTGTCGATCTAGTCATCGAGATGCCTAGGTCTTGGGGTTTTGGGTCATAAAATATTTACAATATTTTGTTCTTTTTCTTTTCTTTTATTTATTCTATAATTTTAGCTTTAAAAACTGCATTTTATACACTATTTACACAATGATGCATGGATGATAAAAAGCCTAAATTAAGCCCAATTACACGCATTTACTAGAGTTTTTAAGGCCAAAATGATAGAATAAAGATGATGAAACGTAGATTCATCAGTGCACCCACGACCACCATCGTCGACGGCCTTGCTCCTTGAGCTCTCTCAGGTATAAGAGCTGTTCTTTATACTTTTTAAGTAGAGTTTATTCATGTCTTTTAATTTCCGTATTTTATTTTGCATTTCGATCAATAATTAGTTTAGATTAAGCAAAACCCCTTCGTCAGAGCTCTTGAGGTCCGGACTCATTTCACGACGATCCGACCATCCTCCGACTACCCAATCATCACCATCATCTTCTCTTGTGTTTTCTCCATCTAATCCGAAAGCCTATCCAACCGAATAAGCTCTTCAATCCACGAATCGAACGTCTAACTCCATTGTTCGTCGGACCTTCACCACACCCTTCATTCCTTGTGCATTACAGCTTCAAAATTGGTCGAGATGATTCGTCCCGAGCCTTCACGTCCTTCTGTGCAGGTGCCAAACCAACAGGTCCCCTTCGGGAGCTCATTAGCACATGGACGAAGGTCCCCAAGCTGCTCATTCTTCCTCGACATGACAGGACCCCACCGTAGGGTTCTGGACCTTCTGGAGCACCTTGGACAATGCGGACGAGCCCCCCCGAGGTGTAGAGTCAAAGAGACCCATCAGACACCGCCAGAGGAAGGAGAAATCATCGTGCGAAGTTCGGGGAAGACCATCTTCTTCCATGTTCTTTACGCGAAGCAAGTACCTCTGGATGGGGGAAGCGGCCCAGTTCTAATCTCAGTCGTCCACGTCGTGCTCCCCTCAGTCTTTGATTAAAGTACGAGATCAGATCTGGAGCGACCATCGTCGAAGGGGTATCGCCCGTCCGCGCGTCGACACGTGTCAAGTGAAATGTCTACCTACATCCGATCACGCGCAATAAAGGGGTAATTTACACAACTAGCCCCGCTTTTTGTATATTTACATATCAATCTTGTAAAATAAATTGTAGCATTACAAATAAAGTGAAAAAGTTTGCAACTATGCCCCTATATTTATTTAAATTACATTTGGGTCCATTCCACGTGAGGTGGTGAATTTGCATTGAAGCCCCTCGTGATTTGTGTAGTTATGAAAAAGTTCAATAAAAGTTTAAATACGTTGTATATTTATGGGACATTTGCATTGATCCCCCTATCATTTATTTTATTTGCATTTATTCCCCTACTAGGACATTGATTTTTGTATGTTTTATCTATTTATTTAAAATAGATATTGTGCTCTTAAAAATACAAAAAAAATAGGATTAGATGTTGATTTCCATGTACTTTCATGCCATGCATTTATTTTCATTTTTAGCATTACACCCATTTTATAAAAAAAATCAAATGAGCACTATTTATTCCCTATCTAACTTAAAAAATACAAAAAATATAAAAATGTGTCTAAAAATTCCAAAAAATATATTTAGTATATTTTATCATGTTTTAATTAGAGACCAAAAATCACTAAAAATGGAAAAAGAAAAACCTTAAGACTGAAAAACCCCAAAATCTTTCATAAAAATCTAAAATTTACTAAAAAATCCAAAAATATGTTTTTCTATATAATTTTCTTTAGATAAATATTTATATATTAAAATTGATTTGGGTATTTTTGAAGCTTGTTTACTATTTTTAATATTCAAATCAATTTCATCTTATTTATTTAATCCCTTGTTCGATATATTTTAGAATTTAAAAATACATAAAACTTAGCAAAAAATCTAGGAAAATTAAACAATATTAGAAAATATATATATAACATAAAAAAATTATTTTGAATTTTATTGATATTTATTAGTATTTATAAATATATCATTCTTAATGGATATATATACCCTTATGTATTATATATATGTATTTAAAGGAAAAGGAAATCTAAAAATATAAAAATATAAAAAAGAAATATAAAATCATAAAATTAAAAACAAAATACAAAAATATAAAATAAAAATAAAATAAATAAAATAAAATCCAAAAACCAACAAAAAAGATATATCTATATGCATGATAAATCACATGGTTGTAAATAAATAACTATAGGCTACATGTTTTGCTCTCTGTGGTTCAACCTCTACATGCTTAATCACTATGCATTGTATGGTATTGATAAAAAATTTTAACCTCATATTTTTGTTATATATGGATTTGTATATATTGTGGGTTAATTGCTGAGCAACCAGGGGTTTTTGTTCAGGGTCGCTTCGACGATTATCGGTCCGCCTTGTGGATTGACAAGACCTCTGCAAAAACTCTCGTTTTCAGATGGCATCGTTGTCAGGACGCAATGAGCGTAGCCTAGTTTTGTCATTCATATTTTTGTATAGTCATTTATTGTTGATTTATTGTTGTAAATATTTATTGAATTATTGAATTATTGATTTATTTTCATTCATTAATTCTTTGTCTATTAGCTCAGTTGATTTAATTTGATTAATTATGCTATGCCATCTCTTTATGACTTTGATGCGATGGCCCGCCATGTGAGGAAGGCATTTTAGGAGGTCGATGCAGCCTAGCTTGGAGGATGCCGGTCTTCTCTCTGTGACCAGTTGGAGAGGGTATTAATGAAGCAAGGAGAAGGATTTAGCTTAGAAATTAGAATGGGTTTCATTATTGTAATTATTGGTGAGAAAGAGAGAGAGATGATTCGGATATGTAATAATTATGGACTTTGAACTCTACTCTCCGCAACGAGGTCCAGTGCCCGTGTGTCTGTTTACCTGGAGGCCTCGTCGAAGTTTTCCGAGTTTTTTTCTTACCTTCTTTTAGTTTGTTTCATGTTGTTTTGTTTTCCACCTTATTTTATTTTGTTTTGTGTGCATGGAGCCCCTAGATATATGTTGTTTGACTCGATAAATAGGTCCAAACCCTAATAAGAATGCATGTTCCTATAGTCCTTTACCAGTGGATCTAGTCAAATTAATAATGTTAGTAATTTACACTTGAGACCGCGCACCGAGAGAGGTCGTATGCAGTGCTTGCAGGATCCGTTGTGGTGCACACTGATCGACATCGAAGACCGTACCTTGGTCTCGTTTCTGAATAACTAACAATTGATTCTTCACAATTAATAGCAATTATTGTTTAGGGCGATTTTGATGATTGCACACTGCCATGTAGAGTAGGTTTAAAAATCTTGTTTTGCATACTGCATGGAGAAAGCTGGGAAGCATTGTAAGTCCTCTAACTCAGCATGCATCATTAGATTCAATGGTGAGATTTCCATCATTGAATCGATTTACATGGCTTTTTCATTATCTCCCAATGATTTTGAGCACCTAGGACTTTAATGAAAATCTATAAAAAAAACATTAGGCGCTTGTATGAAAACAGATCCAAAAAAAGTGAAAACCCAAAAAAATATAACAAGGGGACTGCTAAATAAACTTTAACCTTAACTAAAATCCGTACACTATCATTGTTTTGGGTTCATAAAGCCCTCATTATTTTCAGGTACATTAGGAAAGGACCAAAACCCCTCCCATGAGCGAGACACGGCCCGCTAAGGATTAGAGCACAAACCCAATTTGTAACTGCCTTGTGTATAGCCTTGATTTCCGAAGTAATGATACTTCTATCTTACGTGATCGAGTAGGGCCTTGTCAACGATGGTGTTCCCGCCATGTGTGGAACATCGACATTGTCTGAAGTACTGAGCATAGGCCACGCCTTCACAGGGGTGTCTGTCTCATCGGTTTGTGTCCAAGTAGGTTCTTGCACGCTCACATGTTATTCCATTGCGAGCAAGAATCGAAGTAGTGCTTTCGTCTATCGACTTCCTCTCTCTATTTCTTTGGCTGAGTAGGGATCCAAGAAGGGTTACAAGGACCACAAAATGTGTAGACTACATGTTACAAAGGAGGAGGACAAGTACAAGATACTTTTCTAGCAATACTCTCTTTCCTATAGGGTTAGCGTGCTAAGGACTTGTTTATAAGATATGACTGAAAAATAACAACTTTAAAACTGAAAAGATAATAAATAGCCGAACCTTCACGGCTTCACATGGCGTGAGTTGGTGAACCCAATTTGTATTGTGTTTGTATGGATCTGGATTAAGGTTCAAAGAATAAAGTCCCACGCATTTGCGCAAATTTTATCATGTGTCTTCCTCTTGACTCCCTCTCGATTCGAGCCTTTCTACTATTTTACACTCCATTTTTTCTTCCTCGTTGACCACTGTATCTTTCCTCCTACATCGATCTCCTTCTTGCTTCATGATGTTGATCATGGATGGCTTAGACAGAACCTCACCGACACCTACATCGATTCCATTGACTCGACTTCGTCAATAATTCGAGGCGATCCCTGAGAACATGATCCAGACCTTACGGGTCGATCTCCAGACTCCTCGTCTTCTATCCACCCTTCTCAATCACCCAATAAACAGGATTCACCTTTGTCCCACCTTCACCATTGTGAATGAGAGTTGATTACGGCCCATATCTTTTTCATTCACAACACTCGTGAATTGACCCTAATTCCATATCCATGTCGGCAGCTAAAGATTCAATTGCAAGTGGTCTGATTGGAGGATTTTTCCCACTGTAGATAGAAGACAGTCCCAATCCTGGATCCAAACACGGAATTCATTTCTTCAGACTCAGACCCTGAAATGGCTCCTCAAGTAAAGTAAGGGTCAGCAGCCACCTTCACAACCAGAGCAAGGACAGATGCCTGATCAGAATCAGGTGAACGCTCAGTTGTCGGCATCTATCCAGGCTATTCAGCAGCAGTTGGCATAGTAATCCCTAGCACAGACTGCATTTCAGGATATGTTGAATAACGTCATGACTAGACAAGGAGGAGGAGGAGAAAGACCAGGAGGAGGAGGATGTGGACCCCGTGAGAATCTCGACGAGGAAGAGCCAGAATAAGGGAGGCTAAAACCCACACTAAAAGAGACATATACCCCGGGAGACAGCCAGATGACCGAGTGGATCCTCATACCACCAGTGCATGCTCACTTTGAGCTAAAGCCTCAGTTTCTTGCACTTCTACCCTCTTTTCACGGGAACACCAGTGAAGAGCCCTACATTCACCTACAGTAATTTTCACGCATCTATCGTACTACGCATTACCCCAATGTTCTGTTAGATGTAGTGAAGATGATGGTGTTCCCCTTCAGTCTACAGGACAAGGCCCTATATTGGGTCAACCATCTGGGAAAGTTCATGATGACATGGGAGGAGCTGAAGTCCATCTTCTTGCACAAATTCTATCCTCTCGGTCGGCTCAACCAGACGCGAGCCAGAATTAGCAACTTCTTCCAGGGGGCACATGAGAGCATTCATGAAGCCTAAGAGAGATTCACATGTCTATAGGAGAAATGCCCCCTCATGAAATCCCAAGGACCAGTTTGGTCCAACACTTCTTTGGGGGCTTGAACGTAGAAAGCCAACGGCTCGTTGACGCAGCCTATGGAGGATCACATTTTAATAAGGATGAAGATGTGGTCTGGCATATTTTTGAGGAAATGGTCGAAGGAGAGGCCACCCTCTCTTCATCCAAGGCATATCTGAAGCAACCCCAGATCCTCCATAAGAAAGTCCATATGGCAGCGTCTCATGAGGTAGAGAGAGATGAGAGCTCCAACCTCTACATCATCGGGGGCCATCTCTATGTCTTCTCTTTTTCTCTTCGATCTATGAGGACATAGCTCAGACTAAGTATAGGGGGTTGTATATACTATGTATATACTTTAGCCATAACTCGTACTTTCGTATTTTTGAAATAATACTTATGGATAAAAATACTGGTAAATTCATTAAAATCTCCTGATAAGAACATACTTATATCTCCTCAAGCTCTTTTTGTATATAATGATTAATAAATTAGGTGAAATACTTTTGCAAAATATTTGAAAAATAGTTTGAAAATCTTTTTGAAAAACCATTTGGAAAGTATTTTGTAAAAAATATTCAACCTTTATAAAAAGATTTTGTTTACAAAATTTATTTTCTTCACGTGAAATAAAAATGTTTGAAAATGATTTGCAAATGGTTTGAAAAATGGTTGCAAATTTATTTAAAAATCTATATGTACTGTTTGAAAAACCTTTGTAAAATGATTTTCAAATGTGTGTAAATCCTTGTAAAAGTTGTTTGTAAAAATTATTTTGGACTATAGTTTTCAAAACTTGTGTAAAATCATTTTCAAATAAGTTTGAGGAGTATATGCATTATATTAAAATTATGTGTATATATGTCTATAAAAGTGATCACTTACCCCCTGTAAATTCTTTAAAACCAAACTCTTGTAAATATAAGGTGCATCCCTGCAAATATTTGTACCTATTTTCTTATCCAAAATCATATGTTTTCAAAAATCACAAAAACATTTGCAAAACTAAAAATACCAAAAACATGTTTTGAAAAATATTTTTTTTCAAAAGATCAAGACTTTGAAGAAAGTGCATCACAAAAATATTTTCTACATTGTAAAAAGCATTGCATGGCATTCGCATTCTTTCAAGATTAAGCTTGATGATTGAACTAGTCCAAATAAAGTTGAAGATTGAGGCTTGGTTGGACCTTACTGTACCTAACTGCACATGAACCTTTTGGGAATTAGATTTAAGGTACTTCAGGTCTATTCAGACTTAATTCTTTGAGACTCAGGGCTGGGTTCAAGTCACCTCAACTGACTAACTAGAACTTTTTGAGACACACGCAGACTCTTGTCGGTCGTGGCCTAACTTGGACACTTGCACCTTTAACTTGGCTCAATCTAGTTGGAGTGGTGAGGGGAATGGATTTTCCGGTTTGAGACGTATACAAGTGGAAATATTCATCCTCATCTAGGGAGAGAAGTGCACCCCAACCCGATCCAGTAGCCATGAAGTCTAAAGATAGGAGAATGTGGGTTGCAATAATGCTTCAAAAAAGGGATAATCTTCTGGCTCAAGAGGAAAAACTCCTTATGTAAATGATGTTGTATATAGTATTTTGAAGAAGAAAAACTCCAAAAAAGTGGACAGGCCTGATTGAAAATAAAATGCCTGATGGGGTATATATATGTTGTATAGAAAATAAGCAAGCTTGAGCATCAAAGTTATACCATGTGAGCCTGCAGCTGGATGACTTGACTACACTGGTCATGCATCCGGGGATAGGTAGCTACACTGGCTACCGTCCATTCTTATCTCCACCCCCTCCTCTTGAGCCGGATGTCACTTGAACTTAGAAGAGAATACCCCGCTCCTCGAGGAAAGATTTACTGGATTGGGGAATCATTGGGTTGTCATTCTGGAGAAGTCAGTTCTTTTATCATTTCAGTTGGGGAGATCCGCTACCACTTATACTATACAAATCAGCTTCACAGTCATAAGGGTTTACGTATGAAGTAGGCTAGCACTTACATGGCCATTGAGGTGGTTTGAACTGAGTTCTGCGACTCTCGAAGGCTGTTGTGTTTTAAATTTGGTTCCCGACCAGGTTTCACACACATTCTCACATCAAGGTCTAATCTGAGCTCCAAACTTTGATTTTGTAAAGACAAGTTTAATAATTAAAATCAATTCCATTTATTCTTTTTTTTTCTTTTCTTCTTTATTCTTTTCGTACTTATTGCATAATTGTTTATTAGGGACTAACAAAGGCAAGTATAGGGGGTGATGAATCTCCATTTCATCACCTTTCTTCTATCATTTTGGCCTTAAAAACCCTAGCTAATGCATGAAAATAACATCAATTTGTACAAAATAGCATTCATCATCTATTGCATTTATTATGTAAATAATATGCTTTTTAATGCCAAAATTATAGAATAAAGAGAAGAAAAGAAAAGGTAATAATTTATCGAAGATATTTTATGATCCTAAACTCCGAGACCAAATCAAGAATTGAGTTGGTTAATAAGGAATAAAGTAGGGGGAGATAAGGGCCAAAAATATAATAAAAAACCCAATTCTTTTATTCATCATTTCTTTATTTTTGGCACTTGTTTTATTCTTTATTATTTATACATCAAAGAAAGAAATTTTGTACATGAAAGTTGAAGATTAATAATGTAAATAAAAATACAAAATTGAGTTTGCACAAAAATAATATACAGAGTAATTTTTATACACAAAATAAAATGCCAAAATCCCAACTTCACAGACCCATATCTCCCAAATAAAAACTCAAAATGTATCAAAATCACCTCTAATTGTTTATAACTATTCATAAGTTATTTAATGGAGGTGGTTTCATATTTTTGGAGTTACTATGTGAAAGTTAGGTTTTGGACCCTCATTATACATTGTACCTGAATAAAATATTCAATTTATTCATTTCTTATTATTTTTATGAATTCATAATTTTATAATTTTGTAATTATTATTTATAACACATGTACATAATAAGACCAAAATAAAACATAGTGAAATATATTAAAATAAAATAATGTATATAAATAATAGATAAATACCTAGAAGTATACCTATATAATATACATACTTATTTATTTAAGTATACAAATAATATCATAAAAATATAATAAAAATATATTTATGTACATAAAAATAAGTTATAAATATATAAAATAAAAGAATAAAATAATAAATTAAACATATAAAATAAAAATAAAATAGTCAAAATATAGGTAAATATACCTATAAACATACCCCTAAAATAAACTACTAATAAACACCAAAAAATAGATAAAAATCAGAATAAATACTAAATAAAATAATAAACATTTTTTTATAAAAAAATTAGTAAAATCATTTATTATTTTTCATTATTTATTCTTTAATAACCAGCACATTTTGTCCTTAATCGGGCTGACGTGGCCCAATAAGGACGCCATGTTCGTTGACCGCCCAGTCAACTCCCCCTCCAGCCTACGCATACATCGTTTTCCTGAGTTTTCTACCATTTTTCTCGACTACTCCATCGATCAATCGACCTTGCTTCCTTTAGAGAAAATCATCATTAATCATCATACATCCACGCCCAACCGTTTGATCCCTTGTATATATACCCAAATTCTTTTAATTGGTCGGTTAATAAGGGTGTCCCAAAATGTTTATAAATAAAGCCTACGACTTCCATTGATTTTTTGGTCACCATCTCGATTCTAGGATCTCTCGCCTTGGTTCTAGCCGGTCTTCTCGTGACAGGAGGAGGCTTTGCAAGGTCGGGTGGAGCTCCAGGAGCACGGAGGTGCACCTACAGCCACCGTTGCCGGCAGCCTTGCTCCCTGAGCTCTCTCAGGTATAAGAGTTGTTCTTTATGCTGTTTTAGGTAGAGTTTATTCCCGTCTTTTAATTTCTGTGTTTTATTTCTCATTTCAATTAGTAATTAGTTTATATTAAGCAAAACCCCTTCGCCAAAGCCCTTGAGGTCCGGCCTCATTTCACGACGAGTCGGCCATCCTCCAACTACCTAATCATCGCCATCATCTTCCCTTGTGTTTTCTCCATCTAATCTGACTGCCCATCCAACCAGATCAGCTCTTCGATCCGCGAATTGAAGGTCTAACTCCGTCGTTCGCCAGACCTTCTCCACCCCCTTCATTCCTTGTGCATTGCAACTTCAAAATTGGTCGGGGTGATTCGCCCCGAGCCTTCTCATCCTTCTGTGCAGGTGCCGAAGCAACGGGTCCCCTTCAGGAGCTCATTAGCACCTGGACGAAGGTCCCCAGGCTGCTCATTCTTCCTCGACATGCCAGGACCCCACCGCTCGGTTCTGGACCTTCTCGAGCACCTTGGACGATGTGGACGAGCCCCCCGGAGGTGTAGAGTCACAGAGACCCATCAGACACCGCCGTAGGAAGGAGAAATCACCGTGCGAAGTTTGGGGAAGACCACCTTCTTCCCTGTTCTTTGCGCGAAGCAGGTACCATCCGATGGGGGAAGCGGTCCAGTTCTAATCTTAGTCGTCCACATTGCGCTCCCCTCAGCCGTTGATTCAAGTCCAAGATCAGATCTGGAGCGACCATTGCCGAAGTGGTATCATCCGTCCGCGCGTCGATACGTGTCAAGTGAAATGTCTACCGTCGTCCGATCGTGCGCAATAAAGGGGTAATTACACAACTAGCCCTGCCTTTTTATATATTTACATATTAATCCCGTAAAATAAATTGTAGCGTTAAAAATAAAGTGGAAAGTTTGCAAATAAGCCTTTGTATTTATTTAAATTACATTTGGGTCCATTCCACATCACCTCACGTAACGGCCCATGTGAGATGGCAAATTTGTAATGAAGCCCCTAGCGGTTTTTGTAATTATGAAAAAGTTCAATAAAAATTTAAACACATTGTATATTTATGGGACATTTGCACTGAGCCCGTGACATTTATTTTATTTGTAGTTATGTGTCTGCTAGGGCATTGATTTTTGTATATTTTATCTATTTATTTAAATAGCTATTGTGCTTCTAAAAAACCAAAAAAATAGGATTAGATGTTGTTTGCCATGTACTTTCACGCCATGCATTTATTAGCATTTTTTTACCATTTCATCAATTTTATTAAAAAAATCAAATGAGCACTATTTATTCCTTGTCTAACTTAAAAAATACCAAAAACATATAAACCACATCTAAAAATTCCAACAAAATTATATGTACTATGTTTTGTCATGTTTTAATTACAGACCAAAAATCACTAAAAATGGAAAAAGAATAACCTTAAAATTGAAAGACCCCAAAATCTTTCATAAAAATCTAAAAATTCATTAAAAATCCAAAAATATGTTTTTCTATTATATAATTTTCTTTATATAAATATTTACATATTAAAATTGATTTGGGTAAATTTGAAGCCTATTTACTATTTTTAATATTCAAATCAATTTCGACCTATTTATTTAATCCCTTGTTCATTTCGGAATTTAGAAATACATAAAAATTAGAAAAAATTCTAGGAAAATTATAAGAACATTAGAAAATTATATAAAACACAAAAAATTACTTTGAAGTTTATAGATATTTATTAGTATTTATAAGCATATCATTCTAAATGCATATATATACTCTTCTATATTATATATATGTATGTATGTATGTATTTAAAGTAAAACGAAATATAAAAATCTAAAAATATAAAAAGGAAATATAAAATCATAAAATTATAAACAAAATACAAAAATATAAAATAAAAAAATAAAATCCAAAACCCACAAAAAGATATATATGTATATATATGCATGTAAATCACATGGTTGTAAATATATAACTATATGCTACATGTTTTGCTCTCTATGTCTCAACCTCTACATGCTTAATCACTATGCATTTTATGGTAGAGATAATAAATTTTAACCTCACATTTTTGTTATTCATGGCTTTTTATATATTGTGGGTTAATTGCTGAGCAACCAGGGTTTTTGTTCGGGGTTGCTTCGGATTGTCGGTCCGCCTTGTGGATTGACAAGACCTCTGCGAAAACACTCGTTATTAACATGTCAGGGCCTTGACAAGCTCAATAAGATTGATGAGCTAGCCCAAACTCTTAGTGGCCTGAAGACCTAGATTATGTGTCTCTAAGAGGCACAGACGGCTTCTCAGCCCCATTACAGGTCACGAGCTCATCTGGGGAGTAGTTCTTCTCAGCCCTCTGCCTCGTATCGTCAGGTTCATCACATTCAGGCAGAACCGATCCAGTCATACCACCACCCCCTCCTTCAGATACTCAATTGGTGGTATATCATTCGGATCGACCCTTGGTGTCCCTTCCCCCGCCGGTCCACAATCAGTAGGAGTTGTTGATGGAAGTCAACGGGAGGTACTCCCAGTACCAACAGTAGCCCGGGATCCATTGTGACCACCCAGGCTTCCGATAGTCTACTGGAGACCTTCATCCCAGCAGCAGCCTCCAGCAAAGGCAGGGCAGGGCGCCCAACCACAATAGCCCCAGTACTACCAGCAACAGCAGTACGATCCTCGACCCTAGTATCAGGGACAACAGTAGAGGCAGCAATAGCCTCAACCACAGTACCCCTAGCCTCCTCCTCACCAATGCCAACAACAGACTCAGCCTCATTTCCAGCGAGGCAACCCATCCAGTTCTCATTCACACTCGTATGAGAACCCAGCCCTTGACGATCTCACTTGTATGCTTTCTGAATAGTGGGCTACCTTCTGGCAAGAAATGAGGGAAATAATTAAGGGCAAGGCTGCCATACCTGCGCAGAGTGAACCTAACATGAACAATCTGAAGAGAAAATATGAGCATGTATAATTTACAGAGACTGCCTCTCCTAGTGATATTCTATATGGCATTCATTATTTATTTGATGTTGATTTTGTAACACTTAGGAGCAGTAAGAAGCTAGCCGGCAATGACTCATCTAAGTGACACCACAATGCAGATTCTAGGGCGCCAAATGAAGCCAGGAACGGTGTTGAAGCTGCTAACCACGATGATGATGGTGGTACTGATGCCACCAAGGATGTTGATCCCGATGACGATGCTGATGCTGTCAGTTCCCCGGTTGCAAACGGATGGCGATGCTGATGCTGTAAGTTTACTAGATGATAGGCCAGAGCGTAGTATTGATGCCGCAAGATCAGATGTTGTCAGTGATACTGAGTCCACCAAGAGTCCTACGGTTGTTTTGTCCTCCCTTGCACCTAAGGATGTTTTAGACAAATACAAAAATGGGAAAACTCCAAAAGTCAGAAATATGAATAAAGAAAAGGTTTCTGTATCTCTTTTGGATCCATTTGTAGTGATTAATGATGCTTGCATGGATTCCAGCATTTTGTATGCTCAGAAACCTACTCCCGGCCCTCATTCTTATGAGGAGGGTCCCTCTACCCCCTTCCCTCAAGCACTCTACTTAGGGAAGGGCCCTAAATCAGAAATCCCAAAAAAAGGCACCAAATAGAGTTCAACGAGCAGATGAGATTTCAGATCCAGGTGACTCTTCAAGAGGCACTTGACCACATCACTCTATTCCAGAAAAACCTAAGAGAGAAAACCACCATCCGTAGGAAAAAGAGGAGAAATCACAATGCAGAAATCCATGTGCTCACTCGTGCCACCTGTTTCGCTATCCAGAATCGATTGCCAACCAAGAGACCCGATGCAAGAGCTCAGTATGTCAGATCTCATATTCATGAGCAGTGGTTCGATCGGACTCTATTGGACAACAGATCCTCGATTAACCTCCTCTTGGCTGCCTTACTTGACCGATTCGAGTTCGACCCTCTTAGACAGAGCATGACAGTTCTTCAGTTTGTAGATAGATCTGTCAAGAGGCCGAAGGGGTTATTAAAGGACGTTATCGTCACCATTAATGTCCTGAAATTCCTTGTGGATTTCAATGTGTTGGACATGGAGATCCCTGAATGTGTGGCGGATACCCCCATCATTTTAGAACGGCCTTTCTTGGCCACAGCCAAGGCAGTGTCTGATCATGATAGCAGGAAGGTATTCTTTCGCATTGAGGATGAGAGTATATAAATAGAGACAATTGAGGAGATCAGAACCATAGATTCAGCTTGCTCCGAGCAGAGTTCAGAGGAATGGTATATTCAGAGCTAGACGTCCACCAGGAGTGTGATTTTGTGATTACAAATGATGAAGCCGTTTTGGACAGATCCAATTTCATAAGTTCTTGTCATACCTTCAAAGACACAGATGACATCTGATGAGAGTTTGGAGAGCGCACTCATGGCACAGGACACCTTAGAGGGTGATGATCGTGATTTGGGTAGCGAAGTATATTATGTTTCTTGTTATTCAGATTCAGGTCCCTCGGGTTCAGACACCAATTTTTATTGGCAGGATTTCGACGATTATCTACCATGTCTGATATCCACAGAGTTTACGGCTAGGACGGAGATAGAGCCGGTATAGTTGATAGATACATCAGAGGTCCATCTTCGTCAGATTTACTGATACAGCGAGAGTTCTCCCATGCAGATCTTGTAGCCTTCACTCATATTTTTCAGAGACCAGATCCACCACCTCCCACATGTCCAGAACTGAAGACCTTGTTGCATATCATGAAGTACAGATTCCTTGCGGGTGAGCCTGAGATGTTCCTAGTCATTATCTCAGCAGATTTGACAGAAGATCAAGAATATTGTTTGATGGAAGTTCTTGAAAGAAACTGCAAGGCAATCGGATGGAGTGGAGTTGATCTCCAAGGGATAAGTCTGGCTCGATGCTCCTACCACATATATCTCAAAGATGACGCCAAACCATCGTGTGAGTTCCAGCGGAGGCTGAAACTGAATCTTCGAAATGTAGTCATGAAGGAAATATCTAAGTGGTGGAGTATCGATTTTATCTACCCCATCTCCAACTCCAAATGGGTTAGTTTATTGCATTTGGTACCCAAGAAGACGGGTATCACCACAGTTGTGAATGAGTTTGGAGAGGAGATAGCTATCCGAGTACCCGCTTCTTGGAGGATATGTGTGGACTACAAACGATTGAATCATGCCACCGAGAAGGATCATTTACCGCTGCCACTTATTGATCTGATTATCAAGTGGTTAGCTGAGAATAGTCATTACTGTTTTATTGATGGGTACTCTGGATACAATCAGGTGGCCATAGCGCCTGAAGACTAGGAGAAAATGGCATTCACCTGTCCGTTTGGAACGTATGCTTTTAGGCGGATGCCCTATGGTTTATGTAATGCCCCGGCTACATTCCAAAGGTGCATGCTTTCCATCTTCTTAGATATGGTGGGTGATTGTTTAGAAGTCTTCATGGATGACTTTTCGGTCTACAGTGACAGTTTTGATGCTTGTCTTGCTTGCCTAGACCGAGTACTTCAATGTTGCATAGAGATCCACTTAGTCTTATCTTGGGAGAATAGTCATTTCATGATGACTCAAGGAACGGTCCTTGGTCACATCATCTCCAAAAGGGGCATGAAGGTTGATCCGACCAAGGTGGACATCATCAAGAAGCTCACTCCATTGTCCAATTTGAGACAGTTGCGATCTTTTCTGGGGCACGTCGATTTCTACCGACGGTCCATATAGGACTTCAGTAGGATTTCCCGACCGTTAACTGATTTACTCACAAAAGACATCGAGTTCCTCATAGATGATAAGTGTCTTTCATCCTTTGAGACTCTCAAGAATCTGGTTATTCAGGATCCTGTCCTTCAGCCACCCGATTGGTCTCTCCCATTCGAGATCATGATGGATGCTTTTGATTTTGCCATAGGGGTTGTGCTTGGACAGAGGAGGGACAATGTATCTTTTTCCATCCACTACGCTAGCCAAACTTTGGATGTCGCTCAGCGGAATTACACTGTGACGGAGTAGGAGATGCTAGCTGTAGATTTTTCTCTAGATAAGTTTCGATCTTACATTTTTTGATCTAGAGTGACTATCTATACCGATCACACCACCATCTGATATCTAATGGACAAGAAGGATGCCAAAGCTATATTGACAAGATGGATCCTTCTACTCAAGGAGTTTGATATTGATATTAAGGATAAACCTCGAGTTAAGAATGTGGTGGCGGATCACCTCTCCCGATTAGAGCATCTTGAGGATTCTGATCAAACCACACCTATCACTGAGACATTTCCAGACGAAGCGATTCTTGCTATCACCTCCCTCCCATGGTACGCTGACATTGTGAACTATCTTATTACTAAGAAAGTTCCACAGGGTTGGCCCAGGCATCGACTTGAGACCTTCATCGCGAAGGCCAAGTCCTACCATTGAGAGGATCCCACCCTTTACCATGAAGGAGGGGATAGTGTCTAGCATCGGTGTATTCCTCAGGAGGAGCACCATAGCGTCCTCACCTATTGCCATAAGCTTGAGGCAGGAGAACATCACTCTGGGCGACGGGCAACACAGAAGGTTCTCCAACCGACCTTTGGTGGCCTACTCTCTTCAAGGATTCAAATGAATTCGTGAAGAGATGTACTGAATGTCAGAGGATGGGCACTTGTGGATAGAGAGATATGATGACAGTGAAACGCATTCACTTCTATGAGGTTTTTGATGCATGGGGAATCGATTTCATGGGTCCATTCCCTAAGAGTCAGGGATTTGAGTACATTCTGTTAGCTGTAGACTATGTGAGTCATTGGGTTGAGGCCATCCCTGATCGAGCCACAGATGCAAAAATTGTTTGCAAATTTTTGAGGAAGAATATTATTTGACGGTTCGAGGTACCTAGAGTCTTGATTTCTGATGGGAGAACTCATTTTATCAACGACAAGGTAAGGGCTCTTGCTAATGAGTTCAGCATTGACCATAGAGTTTCCACACCATACCATCTACATATGAATGGTCTTACTGGGGTTTCAAATAGGGAGATTAAGACTATTTTGCAGAAGGTTGTTCGACCATACCAAAATGATGGGTCACAGCTTTTCAACTCGGCCTTGTGGGCCTATAGGACTTCCTTCAAGACACCCTTGGGCACATCTCCTTTTCGACTCATTTATGGCAAGCCATGCCACTTACTTGTTGAGATCAAGAACAAGTCACTTTGGGCAGTCACTGAGTTATTATTGGATTCTGAGAGTACATGAGACCAGAGGAGAGCAAAATTGACAGCCCTGGATGAGTTGAGAGAAACAACCTTCTCAAGTAGCCTACGATACAAGGATAAAGTGAAGATATAACATGATTCTCACAACAACCATAAACAGTTTGAGCCGAACCAAAAAGTATGGTTATTTGATGCAAGGTTGAGATTATTTCCAGGAAAATTACAAAAGCAAATGGAATGGGACCATACTTGATCAGAAAGGTACACGACAATGGAAGCATCGACATATCCGAATTGTCTTCTGAGTGCACCTTTCAAGTCCGGTCAGCGCCTGAAGCCATATGTTGATCATGATCCGCTCACCATTGATGTTGCCCCTATTCATTTTGTATGAGATGTATTTTGTGACTTGTACCATTTGCATCTCATACCTGAGTTTCACTTCTACTCCGCGGTTGTATAGATCCATATTATCTATATTATTCATTTTGGTATAATACCCTATATCCATCGTATGATTT
The DNA here is from genome assembly GCA_037367405.1 of Ottelia alismoides. Lineage (NCBI taxonomy): Eukaryota > Viridiplantae > Streptophyta > Magnoliopsida > Alismatales > Hydrocharitaceae > Ottelia > Ottelia alismoides. The sequence goes on from JAZKJV010008991.1 coordinate 392,818, forward strand.
TGCTACACTCAAGATGCACCTTATACTAAGTATAAGGTGGTATTAAACATGTGATTATTCATTTTTTCCGTTACCTCTATTTTTGTTACTGATACTTAGGGGTATTTTACCCTAAGTATAGGGAAGGTAATGGATGTACATTCTACTCCTCTATTTTCCATTTTGTATATAGTCTTCTATACTTGGGATCGCTTAATCCTAAGTACAGGGGGATTTTCGATTTCTATTGATTCTATTCTTTCATTCTTTTGAGTCGTTGTAGTATATGATTCTGTTCACTTTTCTATACTCAGCACGAGTTGTGTCTTCCTTCATCGCTTTTTGATCATTCTGAGGACATCGTTCGGGCTAAGTATAGGGAGTGTCATATATATTATATATATACTTTAGCCATAACTCGTACTTTTTGTGTGTTAATAACATGGCTATTATTTATAAAATAAAAATAAAAATATTTTTAAAAATACTTTGTAAAAAATATTTGCAAAAATTATTTTTGTAAAAATGTTTTGTTTGTAAAAACGGTTTGTTTGTAAAATATTTTGTAAATTATTTTATGTATCAAAATTATGTACACTGTATAAAATTTTTGAAAATTGTTTGAGAATAAAATGTTTGAAAAAATTGTTTGTAAAAGGTTGTTCAAAAAATATTTTGAAAAATGTTTTGCCACTTAGAAAATAATTATGGGGTATGAATACCACTTACATATATGTATACAGTGAAAACCAGAATCTACCCCTAAAGTTTTTGTATATAAATATCCTTGATAATATCGGTACAAGATCATGTAAATAGAACCCATTTGTACATAAACCCCTTTGAAAATGTGTATATATCTTTGTAAAAACTTTCCTTTCTTTTTACTCCTTTTTTCTAAATACCTAAAAAATTGAAAATAAAAAATTCCATAAAAATTTGCTAGTTGAAAAATTCCCAGCAAAACCGTTTTTGTAAATATTTGCACATGTATTCTTCAGAATCATGGTTGACATTTAAATTAGTCTGGAATAAAATTGAAGAATGGAGCTTGGGTAAGATCTAAACCACTTAACTTCAGAGGAACCTTATAGTATTAGAGGTTAAGACTTTTCAGGTCCATAGCGACTTAATTCTTTGAGTCCACTAGGCTATGTTCACATGTCATCTTGATTAGCCTAAGTAGAACACTTAACAACACACACATGACTCGCAAAGACAATGGCTTGACTTGGATACACACCTTACACATAGCTCAACACGGATGATGTGATGAGGAGGCAGAATATTTTAGCTTGGAGTAACATACGAGGGTAGTACAACTAGCCAGAACCTCTCATCCTCCTCTAGGGAGGGATGTGCGCCTCAACCTGGTCTAGTAGCATTGAGGTCTAATGGTAGAATAGTGTGGGTTGCAATAATGCTTCAATAGAGAGATAATCTACTGGCTCAAGAAGAAAAACTCCTTATGTATATGTTGCACCTTGTAGATATGTCATATATATGTTAAAAATGTGCAAAATTGCAAAAACATTAAAAAGGGGGCAGACTTGATTGAAAATAAAATGCTTGCCGGAGTGTATATAGTGAATAATCAAAGCTTATGTAGTTCACCATCTCATCTCAAGGAAGCTTGCAGCTGGAGACTTAGATACACTGGTTAAGCTCCTAGGGATACGTAGCTATACTGGTCACGGTCCATTCTCTCCTTTTCCCCTCTTCTTGAGCTGGTTGTACTTGAACTTAGAAGGGAATACCCTGCTCCTCGAGGAAAGAGCTGCTAGATTGGGGAATTAGAGTTACCTTGCTGAGGGAGGTTGTTTCTTTGCCATTTTTGAGGTGGGGAGCTACATATCACTTACACAGTACAAGGAAATATTCATAGTCATTAGAGTTTGCGTATGTAGACTTGTTCTGACCTGGTTGTTGAGGAGACCTGACCATAGAACTGCGGAACTTGAAGACTGTTGAGTCTTAAATCCGTCTCCCAATAAGGTTCCCCCAAATTAATAATCCAAAGGTCTGACCGAGCTCCATACTCTAATTTAATGAAGATAAGTTTAATAATCAACTTTGATGCTTTCTTTTCCTTCTGTTTTCACTCCTTTATCAAATAAGTGTTTTCTAAGGGACTAGAAAGGTAAAGTATAGGGGGCTGATGAATATATGATTCTCATTTTTTATTCTTTTATTTAGCTTTATCTTTTAGCAAAAAAATCTATAAATATGTGTAAATATAATAAGTTAACATTGTGCATACCTTTGTTAATATTCCATAATTAGCATATATTTTCCAAAATAAAAGAATAAAGAAAACAAGGATGTAATTATGTAATAAGTACAGACTAACCAAACCATGAGAGAAGGTCAATAATTGGCCTGATCGACAAGGAATGAAGTAGGGGGAGATAGGATCCTATGCTGCTTATATGTGTAAATACTTATATTTTAAATTATATTTTGTGCATGTTATATTTTTAAACACTTGTATATATCTCCAAAACTAAAATAAAATAAAAGAACTATAAAACATAAAATAAATAAAAACGAAAATCAAAACTTTGTTGTACATTAGCCACACTTGTAAATATTGTGCATAATACATATTTATTTAATACCTTTATTTAATTTGTATAATAAAATAAAAATATATGTAATATAATATATAGGTATAATATACATGTACATATTACACTATACTATATATACAACATATATGTAGCTTATAAAAACAATTTAAAATTATAGAAAAGTAGTTCGTAAAATAATAAACAAATTTCATTTTATTCATATTTTATTTTTTATCTAATATTCTTTCATTGTCTAAATTCATAAATTCCTATTGGTCCACCTCAGAATGTTGATCGCAGTCAACCCTTTCCTCCAGTCGGGTCAGGCCCTATTCTGCTTCACCGGAGCTCCTTCTTGCCATTACCCTGCCTGATTCTGACCTCCATTTGCCTTGAGATATGGACCCAAGATTCCTCGTAGATCTGAGATTTTTGTGGATCCCTATGTTGGTCCGGATCTCCCTAGGGTTTCATGTTTCGTTTCGATTCTTCTAGACCCTATGGCATCCCTATAAAGTCTCCTCTCCGCCACCCTCATTCGCCAGCTTGTATCTCGCCTCTACCTTCCTCCCTAGCCACCTTCAGGAGTGTGACAGCCTTCCGGAGACCCCTTTGGAGCTTAGTTTGGTAGCTATTTGGCCGCAACTCAAGCATGTGGTCGGAGCTCAGCCGCGTGAAGCCTCTTCTGCCCGTCGTAGTAGGATCGAGGGTATAACCTCGTAGTTCCCCTCGTCGCAGTTCGCCGACCACTGTAGCACCTTCATGTATCCCTATTTCGCATGTAGTTCCATTTTCATTTCGATTTCATCCTTTAGCTCCGCATCCAACTCATTAGCTCCGATCAACTGGTCGGAGCCCCATTCTATTTATCTACCGCCTCATATCGACGTTTCGACTCATCACCATTCCTCTCCCACGACCTGATCATCCTGGATCCTGCTTATCGGAGGAGGATTAGGCTGAGTTTCCCTCCTCCGCCTTCGTTGGAAACTAACCTCCATCCCCCCTTCGCTTCTCTTCACGTTTACAAGCAATAACGTCTCCAAGTCCCTCTTCCCTTCGCATGTACCAACGCATGCAAGGAGGCACGATATGGGCTTCATTTCAGGTGGTAGAGCAGCTCTAGGTGGAGCACCACCGTATAAGCCATCCGACCATTCCCTGCTTCATCTGAGCACCCTGGCCGATGCGGAGTGACTTCACGACGGTGTTGGACCCCATAGCAACTTCATCGGACCCGTGGATCACCCTCCACATTCGGTTGAAGCTCTTCTAGTATCTTCCTTTACCGTTCGATCTAGAGACGGAGCTCCAGACTTGACCAGTGCCGTCAGATAAACCCCAACCCTCAGACATCTGATCAGAACTGGACCCTCATTTGCGCCACCTGATAGATCAGCCTTGCAGATCATTAGATCAAACTTGGCATGGCAGATCTGACCGCACGTCTCCGACATAACCAGAATCATCAGATTAGCGTTGCAGTGCCTCATCAGGACTGTATGCGCCAGAAGCCCCACGTGCCGGATACGTACCCCATCGAAGGGCATATTTCCCATTTCCCATGTAGTTTCTTTATTTCATTTTAGTCCAATAAAAATAACGTGTAGTTGAAAACTTTTGCAGTTAAACCCCTGCAATATTAATATTTGCATCTTAGTCCATCTGATTGTAGTCACGTGCACCCGTACACGCTTTTTGGGATATTTTCATACTTTCTCATGAACTTTCTAGTTGTTATTGAATGAATTTATTATTTTGAAAAATTGAATATATACTCCTGTGCATCTAGTTCACATACAACACATGATTTTGTGGATAAATTGCATAAGTGCCCCATGTATTTTCCTTGTTTATTATCTGCTAGGCCCTAGGAGTTAAAATAATTGCATATTGGTCCCTGTAATTATTTTTAATTACCTGTATTTTATTTAATGAAATAAATATTAAGTTTATCTCTAAAAATTGCCCAAAATCTACTTCTGGTTCCCGATTGCATGTATTATTTGTGGTGATTTTTGCTTGTTAATTTTTGTGCATTTTATATTATTAAAAATTCAAAAAAACCCTAAAAAGTCCACGTTTTTTAGAAAATACATAAAAATTCGAAAAAAAACATCTAAAATTCTATAAAAATTACTATAGTTGCATATTGCTACCTTTTAGCTTCTATGTAAATTTTGTTGAAAAATTCCCTATAAAAACCTAAAATTTACAAAATACTTAAAAACTTATAAAAATCATATAATATCATAGAAAAATCAAAATATTTCAGTCTCTGTTTGTAGATATTTTCCTCTACTTTATCTTAAAAATAACCTCCAAGAATTTTGAGCTTTTACTTATTTTTAATTTGCAAAATATTCCTGGTTGTGCACTGTTTATTGTTTTTAGCACTGTTTGATCTTTATAAAATCACAAAAATATTTTAAAAATTATAAAAAATTATCAAAAATACTATAAAATATAAAAAAACCCAAAAATATTTTTACTTTAATTTTCTAAGAATTTTGACCCATTTGAAAAATATAAAAAGATTGTATGTGTTTATTTTTGTTCCTTGTGCGTATCTCCTTCACTTTGAAAAATTAAAATTTTGGAAAACTAAAAAACCACAAAAAAAGACCTTCATTTTTGAAATCTACTACTTAGTGTATAATTGTGCTCCTTGAGTTCGATCCTGATCGCTATACCCGATTAATAAAAGTAGCAAAAATACTTGTTTCATTTCCTTTATCTCTTAGTAGTTTATTTTCTCGTTGATCGATTCAGTTGATTTAGGACAACGACATCTGCTTAATTTAATCCACCTTAATCAGCTCAAAACATCATTCATCATGAGCCTATGTATATTTTGTGTTACATTTAACAATATCAAAAGGTATAGACACAATACATTATTTTTTTCTTATAGTAACATACATTTAACATAAAAACATTTTAACCTTTAAGGTGCTCTGGTAATTTATGAGTGTTGTAACATTATATGCTCATATAACCCCATAATTTCAGTTGTATCAACATTGGTTAAAAGATGAGACTACAACATTATATGTAAGAATTCAATCACTGAAACCTGATTAAAAAACTTCTCTTCTTCAAGTGAAAACTAGTTTTCTTCCATAGTTAAAGTATGATGTATAAACCCAGCTTCTTTAGTTAAAAAGTTGATTACTCCATTTTGTTTCTCTCCATTTTGTTTCTCTCTACTCATTTGTAAGTAAAACTTAAATTCATTAATAAACTGTTTTATTTTATTTGTATTGTTTACAACAAAACTTATTGTCTTCTCAACAATGTATACGATAATTTGCACATTATGGTTCAGATATATTCTTATAACATTCTTTATTAATTGCATTCTTCATCATTATAATTTTTCCAAATGATGCTATTAATCTTATGTTCTCTCTTTTAGTTTGTCGCAACTAAAGCTGAGTTTCTGCCTTGATGCTTGCGATGTGATTCTCCATGAAGAAGTTCCCCTTTGTTCTTTTTGTTGGGCTCTCTGAGAATCATCTCTTTGTTGTTTGTCATGTGTTGCTTTGGTCTTGCCTTGCTATAGACAATATGTTCTACCATTTATCTTGATTGAGGATATGTCGTCTTAATTGGGACACGTGGTTCCCATGCGGGGGCTTTTCAACTTCCTCCATCGAAAAACCTAGTCCCCCTTTAGACCACGTCGCCTTCTGCTTCATTACGCCCCCTGCTCTCTAATGGAAAGAGTAGTATTAACAGATAATGATAATAATTTTTTAGATGTAACAATAATTTATGTTCTTTTACCTTGAAATGGTGAGATAATTCAATTTCTTAGTAAAAACCATCTTGCAACTTTTCAATATTTGCTAAAAATATAGATGTTCTAATATAAATATATGTATCTGTTATATTATATAATGATTTATTGAATACATTTTAAAATTATAATACTATTTTTTACTTGGCCTACTATATAACCTAATAATCTATTTATTAAAATATTTTTTAAATTATAATGATAATTGTTTTACTTAACTACTATATAATTTAAAAGTGCCATGATGATTATGAGCCTATTTTTTTATGAAAAAACTAATTAATTATATTTGCTAACTTACCTTTTTTATGAACACTTCATTTTCTTCTTAACTCTTCCCATTTAACATAAAACTTTACTTATTTTAAACATGTATTTATTTTGTATTGTCGTTATAAATTTCAATGTTGTGCATATAATGTAGTATTTATTTTCATAGTTGTTTCCAAAATTCTCAAGTATATATCATTTGTGTATTGGTTATAAAATACATTTTTACATTGTGTTATCTTATTTCATATCTATTAAAAGAATAAGCATTTCGAAATTGATTTTTAACACAATGTTTAATACATAATTTCCCTAAAGATGTTATTTACCTTATTTAGTCATGATGCAATTCTTTTTCTTTTTTGGAGCACCATGATTCTATCATTACATGATCTGACATTTATTGTGTTATTTAGTAATTATTGGATAACATGTATAATATGTCCATCCTAAGACATAAGTATTTCCTCTTTAATCTAAAAATAGTGAGGTAATTTGGTTTATTATAAAAAATAATGTTGCAGATTTCTAAAGTTAAATGAATAATAACTATGATGGAAGAAAAGTCTGAGCCTCCAATATAATGTAGGTTATTCTGTTGATTGTTTTTTTAATTCTCTTATAATAATTAATATATTATGACAATAATCTCACATCCTAGGAAGCCAAGGAAAATCGAAAGATATGAAGAAGGTTAGTTGGACTAGTGATTGCATGTGCCCTCGAGCACTAGTAAGGGCAAGTAAAGCTTTCATTTTCTTCACATTATAGACAGGGAAAGGCCCCTTGTGCGGAGGCTTTAGGTTATCGAAGCGATCAGAGGAGGTCGTGTCATGCTTCTTCACTTGGTGACTTATGATCGATGCATCATATGAGTCGAATTTCTCTTTCTATATGGAATGTACTACTGGGGATTGTTTTACATCATACTTTTAAGAAACATAATACACGTGTAAATACTTATTAAATTTAATTAAATGTATTATTATCATCGATCTTAGAGGCTGCGATGATTACACCAGACTTTGGAGAATTGTTAACACTAACAATATTGTCAAAAAGATGATTCTGGGCCAACTTACTACCTTATTAAAGTTTTCTTTTTTAAAAATCTTTCGAGATGGACCTTTCACAATAGCGAATTGCGGGTAATTACTTAGTTACCATAAAAGGCAACCACATGAAAAATGATTTAAAAAACTATGACCTCTAATGTATAATCACAAATCCACTTTATAAATTAATTATTGCATTTACACTTGTGCCCCTTCAAGATTCTACAATTACAGTTATGCCTCTTCCTTTTCTGCAATAACACGTGTCATTGTATTCTTACAAAATTCATAGCATCGCTCTTCTGTTATTACACTTATGTCCCTATTTTATCTTAAAAGAAAAGCAATCTTGTGAATTTTGTAAAAATACATAGCTACAAGTGTTATTGCAAAAAAGATAGCTACAAGTGTTATTGCAAAAAAGATAGGGCATAACTGTAACTGCGGAATTTTGTAAGGGTAGAATGTAAAAAATCCTTTCAATTTCCATCTTTTGCAGTAGCATAAACATGGTATATGTAGGGAAGGGGAGGGGAAATGGCGAATAAATGACGCCATAGACGAGACAGGTCGTGAACTCCATTTCCCACCAGAGGAGATACCCCCTCGATCGATCAAACCGGATCTCCTCCACCAGAGGGACGATGGCGCCGCCCACCTCAGCCGTCTTCTTCTTCCTCCTCCTCCTCCTGATAGAGATCCCCTCCTCCTCCTCCCTCCGCTTCGAGCTGCAGTCGGGTCACACCAAGTGCATCTCCGAGGACATCAATCTCAACGCCATGTCCGTCGGCAAGTACCACCTCGTCAACCCCTCCGACTCCTCCCAAGCCCTCCCCGACTCCCACAAGATCACCGTCCGCGTATCAATCCGCACCTCGCTTGGAATCTCTTCCCACTTACCACCTTTTCTCGCGATTTGACATTAGTTTTTTTTGTGGGTCTCAGGTGTCGTCTCCCTACGGCAACAACGTGCACTACGCCGACCACGTGGATTCTGGAAACTTCGCATTCACCTCGTCGGAGTCCGGCAACTACATGGCCTGCTTCTGGGCGCCCGACCACAAGCCCGCTGCTACTCTCGACGTGGACTTTGACTGGAGGAGCGGCGTGTCCGCCAGAGATTGGCCCAACGTCGCCAAGAAGGGGAATATCGACGTGAGAAATTAAATAAAGATCTAGTTTTTATTTGTTTGGATTCGTGCGGTGGTCCCTGATTTGTACTTAGTCTGGAAAAGAAGTGGGTTTCCTTCCTATCCAATTCACGATTTCGTGTTTTTGTGTGTCAAGGAAGCCTTTGGAGGGATTGTGAAATCTGTTAAAGATGGGGTTTTTCTTTCTACCCAATTCGAGTTTTCGTGCTTGTGTGTAAAGGGGCGTTGGAGGGGCAGGGCATAGTAAAAGATGAGATTTTTTATATCCTACCCAATTCGAGATTCCTGCTTTTGAGTAAAGGCGGGCTTTGTAGGGATTGTGCTCGATAGATTATAGGGAGACGCGTTTGTTCCGAATCTTCTTAACTTTTCTTTCTACTTGCACGAGTCTATATTTTGGCCCTGGCCCATTTATTTTAACCTTCGGTTTGCTTTTCTTCCCTGCTTTTATGCTTTTGCATACTATTCTTACTAGGCTTTACGTCATGTTTGGAATATGATCGCAGTGTACCAACATTCTAATTTGTTTCGAAATGACAGAATTGTAGCATTGCCTTCTTTTTGTGAACTTCATAGATAAGTTTGAATTATTAACCTCATATAGAGCTTACCACTTCCTACTTATTTAAATCTGACTCAGAAGGGACACTTATTATCATTATATTCTGCGCCTTGTTTAGAGTGCAACAGGGATTTGGTGAAAGGTTAAGTGGGTGAGGCCCTGAGGATGGGAGATAAGTCTGCTCCACCAGAGATTTCGAACGTGTCCCTTTATAACCTCATTAATATTATGTTATCTCAGCATAGAAGCAAACAGCAGACTACGGTTGGGACATTCACCTATATTACAATCCATAATAGGCTTCTTGTCATGTATTGGATGGAACATAATTGCAGGGGAAAAACATCTTCTATTATTAGCAAAGTTGTGGCTCTTTATCCAGAGAGTAATTTATCTATGATATTTAGATCATGCCTTTGTCTATGCTGTATCTGGCATTTATACAATTTCATAAAAATACATCTTATTTAGCCAAGATCCAGAGATTCATAATGGCTTTTTTCAGCGAGAATCAAAATTTAATCCTGTAGCCTGCATATAGTTTTTTGATGGCGAATCACATGAGATTTTTTATAGCATTTTTGTCATCTAAATATTGCAGATTATGGAACTGGAACTAAAGAAGATGGAGGACATTGTCAAGTCAATTCATGAGGAAATGTTCTTCCTTCGCGAAAGGTATGCATGCCATTGTTTCAAAATATAATTGTGTTTCTTATTTACTTTTTAAAAACCAAAAGATGAGCATTAGAGGTATGGTCATCTGTTAATTTTATTTCATAAATGTAGAGAAAAAGATAATCATGTCTTATACCCTCTCATTAACTCTAATAGAATGTGACATAACGAAATACATTTTCAACATAAAGTCCACACACCGGCACTACATCATTCTTTGCAACCACAATGCCCGTAACATAGCAAAAGATCCACTCTGCTCAATCATTGGACATAAAATGAGCCCACATTAATTTCTTACCTTCTTTGAAAGATTATCAAAAGAAGACAGTCGAGGCTGAGTTTAACCAGGAGATATTGAACCTGTCTGATACCTCCCTTGAGAAGGCGCACTGAAAGAATATGCACCTAGTTGAACAGAACGAGTGGAAGGAATCGGAGTTCGGGGCCCACCATTATCTGTAAACCTTGTTGACCGGATGTTCCTTTCTTCGTATCAAATTGGAATATTGGCCTAAACCGATGGATTTGCAAGATTTAGATTTACAAGATTAGCAAGATTTTCAACCATTACATTCGAATTATAAGAGAGGTTTGTCCTGCAATATATATCCTCAAAGTTGTTTAAATCGAGAAGTTCCTCCATTATATTTGGAACAATCCTAAATTTGATTGTGTGGTTTCAGCCCCTTGTGTTGAGAAATGAGATTCAGAGTTTCTTCAGAGAATTGAAGGTATGTATTGCCAGTGATCTAAGATCAACGCACAAAATTGATTGCAAGTTCCATCAATCTTGGATAGCTATCTTGAGAAGGGGCACTGAAAGAAGGTGCCTAGTTGAACAGAATGAGTAGAAGGAATCAGAGTTCGATACCCTTCATAATATGTAAACCTTGTTGGCCTGATGTTCATTTCTTCATACCAAATCGGAATATTGACCTAGATTGGAGCATTGACCTTACAAATGCTAATACAATCCTGAAGAAATGACACATAAGAGAGGTTTATCCTGCAATACACATCCTCTAAGTTGTTTAAATTGAGAAGTCCCCCCACCCTATTTGGAACAATCTCAAATTTGATTGTGGTTTAAGCCCCTTAAGTTGAGAAATGAGATTCCGAGTTTCTTCATAGTAGGTGTCTAGAAAACAGAGAATTGAAGACACGGGACACATAAAGAAAATCGATAGGAAGGTATGTATGGGCAGTGATCTAAGATCAATGCACAAAATTGATTGCAAGTTCCATCAATCTTGGATTACTATCTTGAGAAGGTGCACTGACAGAAAAGGCACCTAGTATAGTTGAACAGAACAAGCGGAAGGAATCAGAGTTCGGTGCCCACCATAATCTGTAAACCTTGTTGACCATGTGTTCCTTTCCTCGTACCAAATCAGAATACTGACCTAAGCTGATGCTGCGCGGAACGGCCAATTGGGGCTCAATTAAAGAGTTCCATTTGTTGAAATTTGGCAATTAGGGTTTAGTTTCATTCATTTATTAAAGTCGAATTGTTTTACGGTTAACTGAATCCGTTGCGATTTTATTTAAATAACGAGATCACATGTGATCTCGAATCAATTAATTAGTCGGTTAGAGTCAATTAAGATAAGTTAGATTTGAATTTTGATTCTCTTTCTATTTTATCTCGCCCCTCTTATATATAGGGGATAGTGGTCCTTTATTTAATCCAAGTCCAGAGTTAATTATTTGAGAATTATCTCATCCATCTGTCTTTTTATTCTCTCTGCATGTGATCTACATGCTCCTTCTTCCCCGAATCTCGCACTACCGGCACGCTTTCTCTTCTCCCTCTAAAATTCTTCCACCAAACATATTTCCACCGTCAAATTAATTTATTCCACAGTTACAAAATTCTTATTTGCATCAATTGGTATCAGAGCATGGCATCAAGACCGTCTTCACGATCTGACTATCCGTAACGATGTTTGTGCAAGCACGCAATAAAAGATTATCATTCGTCGGAACGTAAACGACGAGCCATTGAAGCCTATAACAAGGAGTTAATGTCCATATTGCTCGAATTTCAATCGAATCTACATGATTTGGTTGTTGATTTTCGGACCCTCAGCGATGCCGGATCGGAGTCTCCCGCTGTCGAAGCCATTGTTCTGATTTCCGAGAAAGAAAAACAAGAAAAAAAACTGTCAACGACATTGCACTTGCTGTCCAGGAAGATCACGAGGCTTTAACTCTTCCCCCGATGTTACAGGTCAGCCATCCCATCACCCCAATTCCCCTACCAACTCGGTCATGACCCACGTAACCCTCTTCCACCACCAAAACCGCCCTACCCCCTCCCCTACAACCCCTATCTGCCGCCCCTACACCCAACCCAGCCCTACTGCCGTTGTCTGTCCCCCCCCTTCCCCTTTCTACCCAATGCCACCCCCTCCCCCTGTGACATCACCACCTCCGCATCCGCGTCAACACCAACGCCATCCAGTGTTCACGAAAGCGGCCCGTGCGGCCGCATATGCGGCCGCTTATGCGTATGCGGTGCCCTCAGCGCACCGCTTTCCTGAAACCCCGCATTATGCGCCCTGTGCGCTTATGCGGGCCGCATATGCGGGCTATGCGGCCGCATATGCGGTCTGTGTGGCCGCATACCCATTTTTTATTTATTTTTTATTTTTTTAATTTGTGCCATGTTTTGTTGTGTTATTTGTGCCATGTTTTCCTTACTTTTGCATGTATGCCAACCAAGTATTCCATGACCATTTATATCCATCGTCAAAGTAGTTGTACTGTGAGATTGGAGTAAACACGCAAGGAAGAAAAAGAATAATATACTAATAATTTAGGAAACTAATTTAGTCAACTAATAGTTATTATGAATGTAATATATTATATATAAAGTTCGGTACTTTTGATGGAGGATCAATTATAAATATAACGACATAGATAAATGACATTATATTCAACAATAGAGGCATTTTGTGCGCTAACTTTTTTATTTTGTTGGTTGTTGTCAATTATTTTGTGTGCTAACCGTTCTATTGAAGTATTGGTATTTGATTGATAGAGATTATTTTGAATTCTATGAAAGTTATTTTTCTTAGATCTTCTGTTGGACCACAATTATACATAAATTTAGTTCTGTTGTAGTCACTTTTGTATATATTTATTTATTTTTAAATAAAAAATTAGGAAACCGCGTAGAACCGCATATACCCCGCATATGCCCCCGCATACCGCTTAAGCGCTATTCAGTGACCTGTCCGAACGCATATGCATACCGCTTTCCTGAACCTTGACGCCATCTACTCCCTTACAACCCACATCTCTTTCCCCTCCTTTCCTAACCTTTGCTGCTCCGCCCAACCACACCATATGCTCCCGACAACGCCTCTCCTCACCCATGTTACCGCCACCTTGCTCCAACTCCGTCGCCACCCCACTCCTGATGAGTCATCCCCACCACCCACGTCCGATCCCTCGAGGTTGCCACCGTCTCCTCTCAATCAGTTGCCGATGCTGCTGGAACCTAGCCTTAGGGTTCGGCGCCGCCGAAGGTTATGGAAGGGAGGAGTCCCACGGGCTCCGGATTTAACTCTTATGAAGAGCCAATCCCATAAAATTAGGGATTTGGAATGGTTTTGGGAAAATTGCAGAGGCATCCTTCCTCCTTGAACCTTTCATATAAAGGTTAAAGATGGTGGGAACTTAAGAAGAGATATTTTAAGTGAAGGGGTAGAACTTTTGCAGCCATACACTTCGGTGGAAAAAAATTATAAACGTAATATGGAAAAAGAGCGAAATTGCGGAGATCCGATCAACCAATACATTCAAAATTCTCCACCGACGGATCGAAGATCAAGCAATTCGTTGGGAGACGATTTTTTCAAGCGAATGAGAGCTGATGCAACGTGGGACGGCCAATTGGGGGCTCAATTAAAGAGTTCCGTCCATTGAAATTTAGCAATAGGGTTTAAATTTCGTCCGTTTATTAAAGTCGAATTATTTTACAGTATTGCGATTTTATTTAAATAACGAAATCGCATACAACCTCGAATCAATTAATTAGTCGGTTAGAGTCAATTAGGATAAGTTAGATTTGAATTTTGATTCTCTTTCTATTTTTGTAGTCTCATCCCTCTTATACAAAGGAGGTAGTGGTCCTTTGTTTAATTCAAGTCCAGAGTTAATTATTTTGAGAATTATCTCATCCCTCTCTCTTTCTCTTCTCTCTCCACGCGATCTATGCGCTCGTTCTTCCTCGAATCTCATGTAACCGACATGCTTTCTCTTCTCCTCCCTCCAATTTTTTCCACCAAATGAATTTCCACCATCAAATTAATTTATTCCACCATTACAAAATTCTTATTTGAATCATAAACCGACGGATTTGCTAGATTTAGATTTACAAGATTAACAAGATTTTCAACCAAGAACTACATTCGAATTATGAGAAGAATGCTAATACAATCATGAAGAAGTGACACATAAGAGAGTTTTGTCCTTCCATAATAAATATCCTTTAAGTTGTTTAAATTTTAGAAGTTCCCCCACCCCATTTGGAACAATCCTAAATTTGACTATGTGGTTTTAACCCCTTAAGTTGGGAAATGAGATTCATAGTTTCTTCATAGTAGTTGTCTAGAAAATGGAGAATGGAAGACATTAAACGAAGTTGATAGGAAGGTATATATGGGCAACGATCTAAGATCAATGCACAAAATTGATTGCAAGTTCCACCAATCTTGGATTACTATCTTTAGAAGGTGTAATGAAAGAAGTCTTAGCCAGACGGCTTGCTCATGTACTAGACTCACTTGTTTCTCCGGCCTAGGCTGCCTTCATTCGGGGCAGGTAGATTTCGGATTGCATCGCGGTGGCTTCTGAGCTTGTTGCTGATTGGAAGAATTCTGATAAGAAGGGGGTACTTTGGAAGATCGACTTTGCGAAGGCATACGACTGCCTGGAGTAGCGGTTCTTGTGGTCGGTTTTGAGAAGGTGTGGGTTCCTTGAGGTCTGGATTTCGTGGATGCGTCGGTGCGTGACCACCGTATCCCTCTCTGTGTTGGTTAATTGTCGGGCGGTTGGGGGCTTCTTCCAGCCGAGAAGGGGGGTGCGTCAGGGGTGTCCCCTCGCTCCCCTCCTCTTTGTGTTGGCTCCAGATGTCTTGGCGCGTATGGTGGACCGTGTGATCGAGGCTGGGTTGTCGAAAGGGTTCTTTAAGGGCGCCCTGCGCGTGCCCTTAATCCAATTCGCGGATGATACTATTTGCTTCATCGAGGACGGCCCTTCTGAGATCTCCGGTATGGCGGTCACTCTTGATTTGTTCAGCGAATTATCGGGGTTGTTGATGAATGGCAGTAAATCCAAGGTGATCCCCTCTGGGATGTCGCAGGCGGAGGCGATGGAGTACGACCGGCTATTGGGGTCTCCTCCGAGTGAGCTTCCTTTTGATTACCTTGGCTTGCTGCTGGTGGTGGGCCGGGTCAAGCTTCGGGATTGGCGCTTGATTGTTGAGAGAGTGGAATTGCGCCTTGCTGGCTGGCACGCGGCGCTGCTTTCTAGAGGGGGTCGCCTTGTTCTTCTCAAGGCGGTGCTTTCCTCGATTCCGATTTTCTTCCTCTCGATTCGTCGCATGCCGATGGAGATTCGTCTGCGACTTGAGCATTGTATGCGCCGGTTCTTGTGGGGAAGGAAGGGGGAGGGGGAAGGGGGGTGCATCTTGTGGCATGGGATGAGGTTACTAGGGCCAAGCGGGAAGGTGGCCTGGGTGTGCGGAGGCTGGAGGTTGTTAACGATGCTCTTCTTCTCAAGTGGGTGAGCAAAATTTGGGGTCAGGGTGATAACTTCTTCATTGCAGTTCTGAGGGAGTTCCTGGGTGAAGTGAGGGTGGGGATGGTGCGGGAGGGTGATATCGGTCGTCAGTCTCCGTTTTGGCGTAGTGTGTTGGATGCTTTTGCTAGGAATATTTCACTCTTTAGGCCGGTGCTGGGGAAAGGGGACTCTTTTAAATTTTGGGTTGACGATTGGTCGGGAAGGGGTTCTTTGAAGGGCCGCTTCCCCCGGTTGTTTGCATTGGCGGCTGACAAAGATGCTTCGGTTGCTTCCTGCTAGCTGGATGACTGCTGGTGTCTGAGTTTTCTTGCGAATTTCTCGGACCAACGGCTTGATGATTTTGTTTCTCTTATGGACGCCATCTGTGACACTGACCGGCCTAGTGATGGGCAGGATCACTGGACTTGGAAGGACGGCACCTTCTCCACGAGGAAAGCGTACCGGGCGTTGGCTCCGCCCCCACCGGCCGGGGCCGATCTCCTCGTGCGCGATTGCTGTTTTTTTTGGAGTCTGAGGCTTCCTGAGCGCATTGGCTTCTTCCTTTGGCTTCTGCGCAGAAAGAGGTTGTTAACGCGTGATCGTTGCGCTAGATTCATGGTTAACGTCGTTACTAATTGTGTCCTTTGTGATTCGGATGTGGAAACAATTGATCTCTTATTCTTCGGCTGCCACATGGTCCGAGGGATCAGGGATGATCTGGATTGGGTGACATCGGATGACCTATCTGTTTTCTGCGAAGTATTGGTGTGCAACAGGAGCATGGCTAGGAGGGAAATCTTGGCCCCGATTGCAAGGCTATGGTGCATATGGTTGGGAAGGAATGATGCCCTTTTCTCAGGCCAACGATTCTACCGGGATAACGTTCTTATCCATTGTTCGCGTCTTCTGGATGACTGGTGTGCGGTGTAGGCAGCAGTTTGTTTTTGGGGGTGGTGGTTTACTGTTGTTTTTTCGTTTTGTTGACGTGTGCTGTACTGTATTTATTTCTTCCCTTTCTCTGTAATATTCTTTTCTTAGTTTTTTTAATATATTGGGGCGAACACCGTTGAGTGTCTCCCCCTTTTTTTGAGCCTAAAAAAAGGTGTACTGAAAGAAAAGGTGCCTAGTTGAACAGAACGAGCAGAAGGAATCAGAGTTTGGTAACCACCATAATCTGTAAACCTTGTTGGCCAGATGTTCCTTTCTTCGTACCAAATCAGAATGTTGACCTAAATCGGTGGATTTGCTAGATTTAGATTTACAAGATTAACAAGTTTTTCAATAAAAAACTACATTCGAATTATGAGAAGAATGCTAACACAATCATGAAGAAGTGATACATAAGAGAGGTTTGTCCTGCAATAAATATCCTTTAAGTTATTTAAATCGAGAAGTTCCCCCACCCTGATTGGAACAATCCTAAATTTGATTATGTGGTTTCAACCCCTTGAGTTGAGAAATGAGATTCATAGTTTCTTCATAGTAGGTATCTAGGAAATGGAGAATTGAAAACATGTGTCTCATACACGAAAACTGTAGGAAGGTATGTATGGGCAGTGATCTATGATCAATGCACAAAATTGATTGCAAGTTCCATCAATCTTTGATTACTATTTTGAGAAGGTGCACTGAAAGAAAAGATGCCTAGTTGAACAGAACAAGCGAAAGGAATCAGAGTTTGGTGCCAACCATAATATATAAATCTTGTTGACGAGATGTTCCTTTCTTCATACCAAATCAGAATATTGACCTAGATTGGAGCATTGACCTTACAAATGCTAATACAATCTTGAATAAGTGACACATAAGCGAGGTTTGTCCTGCAATGAATATGCTCTAAGTTGTTTAAATTGAGAAGTTCCCCCACCCTATTTGGAACAATCCTAAATTTGATTATGTGGTTTCAACCCCTTAAGTTGAGAAATGCGATTCCTGAGTTTCTTTGTAGTAAGTGTTTAAAAAATGGAAAATTAAAGACATGGAACTCAAACACCAAATCGATATGAGGGCAAATATGTCCAATAACCTAAGATCAATGCACAAAATTTGTTGCAAGTTTCGTCAATCTTGGGAAACTATCTCCCAACATTTTTTTCGTAGGATCAATCACATATAGCCGGAATAAGCAATGGGCGCCATTCTTAAGCTTCGTGTTTAAGAGATAATCTATTTATAGAATTATGTTAAAGATGCCCGCATGAAAAGAGATTGTCATGGTGGAAGTCTTTCTCTTTCTGCCAAATCTAAGTGTTCTCTATAACCAATGAATACGCTATTATTTCTAAAAAAAGTGAAGAGGTTTTGTTTAGAAACCTTTATTCGTACTGAATCCATTCATTTTTTACTGATATGGGCCGATATGGCGGTATATCGCCGATATATCGGTGATATATCGCCGATATCCCTGTAAAAAGATATACACTCTGGTTTCGATACCCCCAACCTCTCGATACCGATATATCGGTGATATATCGCCGATATATCGCCGATACGCCCTTCCATGTCCAGTCCAGCTCAATTCATGTGGCATCCCGTGTGACACTTTTTGTATTTATTTTTAATCCAATAAAATTTTATTTACGTTGCATATTTTTGGCAAAATTGCACTTTAGCCCCTGAAGTTTATTCTATTTGCAATTATGCCCCTGCCAGTATATGAATTTTGGTGCTTGGATTTCATTTATTAAAAATAGCACCCTAGCTCCTACAATTATGCAAAAATAGGGTTAGAAGCCTGGTAGCATGTACTTTCACACCGTGAATTTATTTTGCATTTTGGGCTTTCAACATGGATTTGATCAAGAATCCATGTAGCCGACCCTACTCATAGTGGGAGAAGGCTTAGAACTTTTTGAGTTTTTTTAACCATTTATTAAAAATCAAAAGGAGCTTATTTTTGTACTGTCTAGCTTAGAAAATACAAAAAAATATAAAACGTCTTTAAAAATAACAAAAAATTATATACTGTCTAATTTCCCTATTTTAATTCCAGACCAAAAATCGCTAAAAATGGAAAAAGAAAAAGCTTAAAAATTGAAAACCCCCAAAATCCTTTATAAAAAGCTAAAAAATCATTAAGAAATCCAAATATATATTTTGGGATTGGGGAGCCTACACCCATGTGTAGGTAACTTACCTACACCCACCTCTGGTTTCTTAATTTTTTTGATTTTTTTGAAATGGATATTTAGGGGATTCACTTAGAATATTAAATGAAATATGTGTTTCAAATTTCATGTAAAACAGACATTCCTAACAGCTCCATCGAAAGGGGCCGATTTCAGCAAATCTCAGACCGTTAAAATTTGACTGTCATGATGGATAAGTTAGAAGTCTCGAAATAAGTTGAAATTTGAATGACAATATGGTGATATATTGTGATCTAAATTCCCCAAGGAATTAATTCAAAAAAATAAAAAAAATTGAGGGAAAAAGAGTTGGGTGTAGGTAAGTTACCTACACATGGGTGTAGGCTCCCTTTTCCCATATATTTTTACGTCTTATAATTTTCTTTATATAATGGACCTTATTTACTATTTTTAAAATTCAAATCAATTTCAGGTATTTATTAAATCCCTAATTTGGGATAATTTTGACTTTAAAAATCCATAAAAAATAGCAAAAATTCCAAAAAAATAAAAAAACATTAGAAAAATATATAAAACGTAAAAACAATTTATTTGCTGCATTTTATTTATATTTACTGGTATTTATAAATATATTACTTTATATGTATATATATAGCCTTGTATATCCTATATATATGTATTTAAAAGAAAAGGAAACATAAAATATGAAAATATAAAAACAAAATATAAAATTATAAAATTTAAAACAAAATAAAAAATATATAAAACAAGAAATAAAATAAAATAAAATAAAAATCCAAAAACCCACAAAAAATAATAAAAATGGACAAGAGGATAAGAACAAGTTTTGTGCGCATTATTTTTGCCCCCATCTACCGTTTGCTCCTTGAGTTCGACCTCTACACATGCTTACACCTATATACACTTGTAGAGTTATAATAAATTTTAACTACACACTTTGTATATTTATTGCTTTATTCGTATTTTGGGTTAATTGTTGATTAATTAGAGTTTCATCTGAGATCGCTTCGACGACTGTCGATCCGCCCTGTGAATTGTCAAGACATTGGCAAAATCCTAGTTATCAATAACAACCTCGATATAGCCCTTACAACTGCTTCTGGGAAGTCCTCAGCCATCTGCTTAGAGGCGAGAAATCTGTCAGGCACTGAACAAGATGGAAGTAGTAGCAAGGTTGCAAAAGTCGGTAGTCGGTACTCGGTCGGTCGGGTCACTGACTAAGGATTAATCGGCAGTCGGGCGACTAATCAGATTTCGTCGGACTTTAATTGGCTTTGAATTTTATGATTATTTTAAACATATAACTCATTTTTATACATATATTTATATAGGTTTTGTACATTTTTATACTATCATAATAAAATAAAAGAGGTAATTGAATCTAAATAAAACATTAAGCATATTGTAATAAGTTTGCTTATGAAAAACAACAAAAAATGGTATCTCCAAGCAAAAATTGGTCGACTAGTGTGCCTAGTCGGAATTAATCGTACTCGGTCAACCACCCTACTGACTTGGCTAGTCGGACCTAATAATCGGGCCAGCCGGGCGACTTTTACAACACTGAATAGTAGAGTTTCTCCACACAATGCTTCAAAATTGTACCGATGAACCAAATCCCAATTCACCACTACCTGGGAGAAATCTGTCTGGTTGATGTCCAAGTGGCTTGCTGTTCAAGCCTATCCAAGATAAAGAGTGTGACATTGAAGTTGCCTATAAGGTGCACAGGTTTTTTTTTGTCATAAAGCCAACAGCAACTTCAAATCCGACCAAAGCTCAACACTTTTGGCCCTCCACCGAATTATAATTTGAAGGACAGTCGTACAACTCCATTCTTTTGAAAAGAAAGAAGACTATCACCAGTTCACCACCCACATGTCGCATTTCCTGTTCTCGGCATGGAACCTTTTCTTGTAAGTGTAAAATATCTACATCCGACTTTCTTATATGTCCCACATGGCAGGCCTGTTTTCCTCGCTCCCTCCAAGCCTGACATATTATAAGTTGAAGACTCAAAATCTTCATTTATTGATAGAGCCCTCCTTGTCAGATACAAAAATTAATTTTTTGAAGCCAGAAAGGGGGAACATGCTAAGTTGTCCGCCCCAAATAGATACAAAAATTAAGACCATATCATAACATAGAAATTATTCTCTCTGACTGATGGAACCGGCAAATCCCTCTGAGTTCCAAACTCCGTTTCCATTTTCCACTGGTGGATCACGTCGGCATTTGCAACCCACCATTTCCCCACCGCAATCAACCATTATTGATGGTCATCACGACCTTCTGGGCTGATGCCGTTGATCTGAATTCTACCCAAGTGAATGAAAAACATGCAGGGGCATTTGAAGGAAGGACGCCCCATTCCCTATTTCTGAATAGTACTGCCTCATCTCAGGGGTGCTCCACAATAGAGGAGCCAACCATGCCTTCAAGCCATAGGATACCCCAACGATAGCTGTGGTCATATACCAAAAGAATGTTTCTGCCAATACCATGACCTGAAGCAAGAATTCAAATTTCAAAAGAAAAAAGGCTGATTTGGGTTACTTGGATCTGTTCCCCATCACTGTCACACAGGTGCATAAATGGATCCGGCCAAATCACAACTTGCATTTTCGAACTGTAGGGAAAACCCGCATCCGTGAAATCAGATGCAACCCTTTTAACATGTTGAGAGAAAAGAGATGAAGGGTGAAGGGAAAGCACCACCAATAGCATATGATTTTGGTAAGTAAGCACAAAGATGCGTGAATCGAGAGGGAAACACATCAAACAACATGGGCATTTGGATGAGAAGCGTGAAGACATGTGAGATGAGAGGAACATAAGGGAGAGATGGCAGCAGAGATAAACTCCAAAATTGTATATCTGGTAAGATCTCACATTAGTTGACCAAATGGACCTTTTAAATAGGCATACATTATCCAAAATGTTTGGAATTTTTGAATAACACAAATTCGAATTATCCAAACAACCTAGTGGATAAAACTAAGAAGTTTTAATTGTATTTGCATGCAAATTTCTCGTTTCTTAAACTTGTAAATTTTTTCCTTTGTGATTAATAGAATTCATGAGTGAGCACCTGTCATGGGTGATTACCAATCACTTCATCAACAAACCTAGCAGAGAAACTAAAATTGAAAAAAGGGAGGGAAAAATACATTTAATTTTATAATGCAACGAATAAATCTGAAAAATGAAAATAATAATCCTGAAAAGAAAAGGACTATTAATCGATGAGAACAAGTTCTGAAATTTGGGGTGAGCTTCATAATTTTATTTTTTTGAGAGAACGGTGGGATAGACCTCCTCTAGAGGTCTATCCAAAAAATTGTATATATATAGCTTCATAATTTTATAATGCGTCAATTTTCCTTTATAAAACCTCATCTCCTAACGAGCTGCTCCTTTTAATGATTGGCATCATGGATAGTATCGATTGCTGAGATCTAACAAACAGTGGATGAATATGAGGTGGTAATGGAAGAACAACTATGATTTGTGACGCATAAGGAGTCAAGGCAACACTTGTGATTCATGGGGGGTTGTTTAGAAGTGGGCCATACTAGATCATCGGGATGTAAGGACATTTCATAAACTTGCTTTGATACCATTCATACGATCAGAAGAACATGGGAGAAAAGAGTGCATGAGCTGAGAGCATGGTTTAAAAAATCAGATCAAACCAACCAATTTCATCTAATTAATTTTAAAAAAAGAAGAAAATAAACAATCGAGTCCGACCATCAGACTCGGATTGACACAGTTTTGATGGTTTGGTAAATTTTCATAAAAATAAAGGTTTAAATAATTAAATAATAGGATTTTTATCGCTTGTGCCTTGTTAACTTCTGCATATCAGTTATGCCCATGTTTTTGGAATATCTGACCCTACCTTCTTAGGGTAGGTTTCTAGAAGCAACTATACATAAATAATTATAATATTGTATTCATATATAATGCTAGAAAATATGTCTAACTTTTGTAGAGTTTTAATCGAAATAGACAATCATGTTATTATATTGAAAGATTTGACATTTTAAGCGATTATTTCATTGATACATATATACATACATACTTACGTATATGTATTTGGTTTTATCGGTTCAAGAACCCGGTTCAACTGATCGGACCAATAAATTAAGCTCGAACTGATTTTTTTTCGAGTTGATAGGAATGATGATATCATGCTAACATCATCGTCGTTCCAACCGGTTTGGACCAACGGTCCGACCCGAATGGACCAAACCAAAGAGTGATTGGTTCAACGTCCTGTCCGATTTTTAAAACCTTGGTTGAGAGGGGAACGTATCAATTCAAGTGGGGTTTTAAAAGAGAGGTGCAAAGATACATTTTTTGAAACAAGAAGGGAAACATGAATATGTGCCCTCTCCAAGATTTGAACCCTAGTCTTTTGGGTGGTAGGCACACTGCACTACCACCTTGGTTCAGAGGTGCAAAGATATACGAGGGGAAGGAAGATACAAGAAGAGAGCTCATAGCAACGACAACAACAAAGCTTCTTCCCGAATAGATCTATCTTAGGTCATTCTCGGGCTTAGTTCCAAATAAGATCCCTTTGGATAGTCTTATTCCATCACTTCTTGGGCCTTCATCATCCTCTCTTAGCTGGCTCAACATCCAAAATCTATCATCTTCTAACTAGTACATCAGATGACCTCCTTTGCAAATGACCAAACCCTCTCAAGCGGTTTTCTCTTAAGAAGAGAGCATGGAGATAAATTCCAAAATTATATTTTCAATCCATATCCGATTCATTAACCAATAGGACCTTTAAATAGCCATATAAAGTATTATCCTAGGCAATTTAAATTTTAAAATAAAATAGATCATAGAAATTATTCTAACATTATAGCAGATAAAAAAAGCGAAGCCTTTTCCCACTTTAAGTAGAGTCGGCTACATAGATTCTTGCTCAAATCCATGTTAAGAGATAAGACTATTTTTACATTGCCTGTCGGCTACCTAAAGCAACCCTCACAAGAAGGGATTTAAACCCTGATCTTTTGGCGGTAGACACACTGTACTACCACCAAACCATTATAGTGGGTTTAACATTATAACAGATAAATGTCTAAAATTGAAAAAAGAGAAAAATATCCACTCAGACTAATAACCTAATAGATGAAATCTGAAAGGTGAAACGAATCTTAAAAAAGATAATTAATTGATGTATACAAATTCTGAAATTTGGCAAGTTCTGAAAATTTATGATTGCACCAGCATCGATCATCCACGTACCAACTACAAATTCATCAAATCGCTAGCCTGAGATCAAACAATGCTCCAGTGGGTCCTCATTCACTGCCGTGTTCTTTTCTAACCTGCAAAACCCCCTTCCCAGATGGCTCCCTTCCATTATATATTCCAAAGTATCCATAATGGCAGCCTTTGGTAATTGATCTTCCAAACCTGATGCAGTCCTGGCTGCCTTCACTAGGACACAGATTGGCAGCGACCTTGAGGCCATCATCTTGGGCGAATCCACCACCACCAACACATGTGCCACCGCCTTTGACCACCAACCTCATTGTGTCCATTGCCCCTATTTCTTTGCTGGATCGTTCAGATACCAAGTCAACCAACGTTACTAGGAATAGGAATCAAGAAATTCCAGTATGAAGATCAAGTAACATCAACAACTTTGCTCTTGAGGGATCTGACTCGAGGCCTGATGGATGAATCTCAACCATTCCTTTAGATGGATCTCAGTAATACCTCCAATCATTGTCCTAAGTGTCGATTTTGCTGGTATTTTGCTAGCACGAGGAAACGAAATGTTGCCAACATATCGTTATTTTGCTGTCAGCCAAAAATTGGGAAATGCATGCCTGGGGAGTTGGGGGTGCATGTGAGGGCTAGGGGGAAATGATCTGGAAACAAAATTTAGTTTAATGTTTGCATGTAATATGTTCCATGTAAAGACAACTCAGGTGTTGTGGGTGAAGTGGTGGGGCTCAAATCAACCACATTTCCCTTCAAAATTGAAGGTCGACATATTGGTGATATATTGCTGAATCCCGAGAAAAAAATAGGTTGTTTCGATATCGTTGATCTGGTGATACCAAATTTTTGGCAATATTTCATCGAAATATCGCGAAATTTAAGGTGCTGCCTTCAATGATGCTCGATCACAATATCAAAGGAGATACACCACTAAACTGGCAGCACCAGAGTTGTAACGCTACTAGGTCTCTATCAGTGATCAACAGTCGTTGCCAAGTAACAATTGCACCCTTTGTCAAAGAAGAAGGTGCACCTAGAATTCGATCGACTTCAATAGAGAGCAATCACTTAGTTATAACGGCATTAACTGAGTACAAGACGCTTGACCTGGAAGTCACCATCAAGAGCAGCGAGATCTCATCGACCACCACCTTTTCTATATGCGGACAATAACACTTGCCCAGTGCCCACCAGGCATCAACCGTTCTAAGGACTGGGTCCAAATCCACCAGGGACATCTGTATGGGGGTAACTAACTTGTGTCATCAGTTCATCCTTGGCCTCTCATGAGTTCATCTTCCCATATGCTCATTGTGACCTTTTGCAATGGAAGCCAACAATTAGGCCATGATATTCCATGCAAGGAGTCCCCTTAACCACACATATAAAGCACCTATTCCCCCGCAGAACTGTTTGCTGAGTGGGGATCCCTTGTACCAGCTCCTTGCAGGTGACATCGTTAAAAGCAGCGCTCCTGTGTTTACTCTATTGAACCACCATGGAACCAGCACTCTCTGCCTCACACTTTCTCCCTTTCTTACAATATCTCCCTCTAACATGCTAGCTTTTTCTCTCTCTCTCATCCTCACTTTGAAATATATGTTAATTTTTCTTGAAATTACTGGACACAAAAGATTTTGAAGTCTTAAAAAGAACATAGACAGAACTGGCAAGGTATACATGACGTTTTCATATTATGAATTTGCCAAGGATGTTAACTACCCTGCAACACCATATACTTTTGCCATTTCAAAGGTGAAACCCACTCATAAGCTTACATGCATGCCGAGATCGACACTTTAGTTGAGTACCAAGATGCATGGACAAACCTACATATGCATGAGGGGCACATCCCAAATAACATTAGAAAGTTTTAAAAACATGGAGTTATGGTTACGAATAATTTCAGAATTTGTTGCTATAACTTTCAATATTAAATCTATAAAAACAAATTTAGAATTGTGAAGTTACCATTATTTATTGAAATCGATAACGAATATAGTATTAATTTCATGTTGTAATCAACAAACGATATCACAATGGTTATTCATTGACCTTTTAATCCATGTTTAAATGTGAGATGGTATCCATTTATCTTTAGATTAAAGGACTTTATCCCAGGATAAGCTATCCCAGTGGACATGTTGTGATTACACCATTCATTATGTCTTTATCTACAATATGTATCTTTTCCAATCAAATGAAAATGATGAATAAACCCTCTGATCTCTTATCCCCCACTTCGTTTCCTATCCGTCCACAAATATCCTTAAAGAAATTTTCTTTGAAATGCTAGATTAGCAATGATTGATACACATATAATGAAAACAATAAATAATCATCGTGAAATAATAACTGTTTATTGCTTTATTTTATATGCAAAATATCTTGTTAATATCTTATCAACATAATAAGTTGTGCATTTCTTAATTTTTTTAGTATAATTGTCTCACATGTTATAGTGCCCCCTCCCACCCAGAAACCCAGGTCCGCCACTGCCAAGATACCTGTAAAAATAATCGATATTGAACTTCTTAATCTAATAATGGATGGTGAAGTATAATATGTTTATTCCGTAGTGATGATCATCGTATATAGACTTGTACTGATCACCAAAGATGCAGAGATGATCATCTTGAACCTTAACCATCTCCCATGTTTATTTATTTTATGTAAACATTATTTTCTTAGTTCTCTGAATCCAACTATTCATTATTTTCATCTTCTAAAAATGTTGGCTATATATGTTCTCATGCCACTGTATGTGCATATTTTGCATTCTATTTCTCCTGGCCTTTTGGTTGGTTATAATTTGATTGTGCTTTGGATAATATTTAAGCTAACATTGCTACACTCCTAACTTGGGCTGGTTATAAAGTGCACACACCAACTTAGACATGATTTACTCAATTTATGCATCATCCTACCCCATCCCTTGAGTTGGCTGCAGAGAACAAAATGTGGCATGTCTCTTTCTGAGCACATGAATTCTCATTTTCTCGACATGCATTTTGAATGGCACAGGGAAGAACAAATGCAGGACTTGAATAGAAGTACCAACTCACAGATGGCTTGGATGAGCTTTCTCTCCCTTGTTGTATGCCTTTCTGTGGCAGGACTGCAGCTGTGGCACCTAAAGACTTTCTTTGAAAGGAAAAAGCTTCTTTAATCGTTTGACTGTAGCAGGTTTCTTGTATGATAATTTATGCTACAAATTGCTTTTCTGAGTATTCAAATGTGGACTAGCTTCTGAAACGTAGATATACCGACTTTGTGGATTCGATTTTTGTGCAGTTGTTTTGAAGCCTCAACTTTTCTTTTGGAAATAAGTGGTTATCTCATGGATGAGAATTTGTTCTGTACAGTAATCAATGTACTTACAGCTGAGGTGGAATATGAGCGTATTTTCTTTTCCTTTATGCATAGAATGTGATTGTAGGATTTCGGATACTTTTACGCGATGTATGTGACCCCCTCAGTATATGTGGCTAACCTGTTCGACTTTATACATCCAGCAAATAAATTTTAGCTGGGTTGATTTTAACAGGGAGCATCTGAATACCTTATGCTCTACGATTACTCTGGGTTGGATGGACTACATGTACAATGTTTTCTTCAGTTCCTCTGGATTCAAAGTGTAATTTGGTATGCTCGTGGCCCCTTTGCTGCACTTGGAAGATTGCTCATTAAGTGTACTTAAGCCAGTTTAGTATGATCAAATGTTAATTCATGCGAGCAGATCAGATGGATCATATATATCTTTGAAGGAAACGTGAACAATACTGTACTTTTAGTGCCTGTAAAACTTCCGCTTCCTGCTGTCCAGCAACGAACCCAGCAAATGCTCGGAGACATACCTCTATGTTCCAGCCTGCTGCCCAAAGACAATATGGACTTTTTTTTTCCATATGATGCAGCCTCTTTGAGGGTTATTCCTATGAATGTTTGAGCGAACTAGATCTGATCATTCAAGAAACCAACCCAATCAAAGTGCTGCAAGGTAACAGTAAAACAGCCTATGCGTTCATGATTCCAGTTGTCATTATCCAACTAGTCTGGTATCTCATTGTTGTGCCTACCTGCATTGTTGATTATATTGATCACTGAACTTCCAAGCGGGGAATATTATTGCACCTTCTGATATAATCCCTCTTGATGCTAACTGAGCATCAATCCAGAGTAAGGACATGTTTATGGGGCTCTGCAGGTTCATCAGACCTACTGTTATCTGCATTCTTTTAGCTTCTAATGGCGCTGCCACATATACTAACCAATGTTATGAAAGATCCAGCAGTCACTCTCTTCTGCAAGGATGCTGCTGCTTGCATATCCGTGTATTTTCCATGAATACGATATGCGGGTCTTCTTAAGTTGCTAGGAACTATACCCAATATGTTTATCATGCCCCACATGCTGAATAATGAGTGGCGAAAGAAGTGGAATGGGAATGTAATTGGGGTTCATTAAATGTCCAGGATAAACCACGAACACATTTAATGGACATGATGTCCATTAAATGTGTTCGTGGTTTACCATGAAAGTAATGGAAAATAATACATGTATTTGTGCTTTGTATTGGAAACGGATACTAGTTGTTGGGACACGACTCGGTATCGTCTCTGTTCATTTACCAATTGTTAGGGATACAAACCATCAAATGCGGATGCGGTGCGAAATCATCTACCACCAAGAAAGCATGTGAAGAAAGGACAACTAGATATAACGGTGGTCGGTCACCTCTAGCGATCACGGAGAAAAAATATCACTATAAATTAAAACAAGGACAATTCTCACCAATCTCTCACTCTCTCATATCTCTCTCTCTCTCTCTTCCCTTTCTTTAGGGGTTATATTGTTCTAGTGAGGTATTCCATCTTGATGTGGTATAGAGACAATGCCTCCACCTCCCTCTATATAGTTCAGTTACAACCCCATAGGGTTCGTTTGGTTGCAGGGTTGGGTTGGGTTGGGTTGGGTGAATAGTAAATTGTGAGGAGGGGGTACCCCTGTGAATAGTACCTTTCCCAACCCAACCCTGCCCAACGCTGCAACCAAATGAACCCATAATCTTGTTACCAATAGGATTATAAATAGAATACAACTCAACTACTATTAGAATTAGGAGTCCAATTCCATAAGGATTCCTAATCTTAATTTGACTCTAATCCTAATACTTTGAAAACGGGAAAGAAACTGAAGGAGTTTTCATCTATGTGATGAAAAGTAGGGAAAGGCTACTAACGCCTGTAATATTTAGTTGGCTACAAATGGTTTTATTTCATTTCCGTTTCCAAGAGAACTAACACCTTCTTTGTATGGTTGTTACCATGGGAAAGTTCAGTTAGATGCTTCTATCCAGGAAGGAATTGCTTATTTTGTTGGGGAAATCTCAGTACACTGCTCAGGAATATGGTTTTTTTCTCTCATGGTAATCAGATTCTTGTCTCATTTCTTCATGGCAATTGGATTGGATCTCATCCTACATATTTATGAATCTTTTGCAAGAAGATTCTATGACTGGCCCAGTAGTGAATTTGCATGCTTTCATACTCACTTCCTCATATGACTAGATAACCGGGGTGCTTGGGATCACATCGCAAGAGGCAAAGTTCAGTTTTAACCCTGTAGTTCACGATGTTGGAGATCTAAGTATGGAAGGTTCAAGTCAACTTAAAAATCATGCTTTGCATCATGCGTGCGTGGCAGTGTCTGTAGCACTGGGGAGGTAGGATGTCATTTGCATCATAATTTTATGGGTAGGATCATATCCTATCGAACAGTGCATCACATGTCCTTACAGTGGCTGTATAGACCTGTAGTCAGCTTGTGTTGATCAACTTGGACAAGGGTCTACTTGCGAGAGTGGGTTTGGTGGCATACTCAGCCCAACTAGAAAGTATTCAGTGGGAACCATTTGATGAGAAAATGACAGCCTAAAGGAGAATTCTTAAAGGAAAAATGATACTTTAAAACCTTAAATAAGAAGACACATGAAATGGGTTCCATCTCTGAATAATAGTGATATCACATTCCCATAGCTTATGAAACCCTTGTTCACCTTCAACTTTAAAACAGTGCTCTAATTCTTTTTAAGAAAGAGACATCAGTAATTTGAAACCATATAAATACATATTTATATCAGAAAATAGTTCTCATCTTTATTACAGCAGGGGGTAAAGCATTGATTTCTGGACCACTAGAGGAGTCCTCACCTGCAAAATTCTGGTTAGAGGGCTCCTGTTTGGTTTAAGATTGCAGTAGAGAGGGAAACCGCAAGCAATGAGCAGCACACCCAAGACAACAGCAATGGCAGACAGACCAAAACCATAGTCCCAACCCTTGTTTTTCTCTATCACCATCAATCTGTGATGACACCCATAGAAATCCCGAACATATACCAATTGAAATAGCTGGACTTCTGGCACTTCTCGACTTGATCGTCATCATCGAACTGATCTCCGCCAAACGGTGCAAGTGCAGCACGTAAGGAACCCTCCCCCATAGCAACGGTGTACAATCCGATATAAAGCAGAGCAGCATCATGACCATGGACTTGCTCGCAGTTGCTCTGTTGCCCAGTGGCCTTGCATTTTGGCGGTTGGAGTGACGACTGACGGGTAATGTGCTTGCAGAGCCAGCAATCCAAATCCCTGCGTAAAATAATCCAAACAAGGCGACGGATGTAATATTCTCGAACTCGGAATTTGGTCATATGAATTTCATCAATCTGCTAGTGGTCTTCTATACAGCAAATATCAAGAAGTTCGTTGATAATTTGTTCAGAAGGCGTTCCTTTGGTGCGCTTTCTGCATGCTATCTGAAACAGGCATTTCTAAGCCGCATGCAGCCAATTATTTCTAATCAAATCTGTATGGTGGTGATATGTTTTTTGTTAAAATTATCACGAAGTTGTGGATAACGGCTAATAAAAAAGCTTTAGCTCCTTGCTGAAATGATTGCTGACATGGTACAGAACTTGGTATTTCTCTTTCTTTTTATTTCAACTTATTGATATAAATAAACCTAAAATCACCATCTCTACTTGAATTGCTATCTTTATGTCCTTTGTGGTGCCCATAAAGAACCCAAAAGTTATTCTATATGTTTATGGGGAACCTAGTTGCCTATACTGTTTAAGTTGCCCTGTCAAACCCTATACTGTTAGCTAATGCTCCTAGTTAGGTCCCTTCTACTATAGTTTATGGCTGCTTCCTAAAATGAGAGAGAGAGAGAGAGAGAGAAGATAAGGGGGATCACCAGGAACTCTAGCAGACCAAAGATGATTATGGTACTGAATCTGGTTATGAACGAGTCGGACAAAAATGCTCCCATAAAGAAAATGCGCTCGTACTACCGATGAAATTGGTAACCATAGTTGAAGCACTTGCGATATCCATATGGATACGGCCTCAAATATACATCACGATATTCATTGTGTTCGACACATAGTCATGCTTGTCATCACCACTATAACCGCAATTCATGAACATGAAAAATCTCATCTGTGTGTACACGCCAAATATCATTTCCTATGCCATTTCTCCCAAGGGAGATAATAAGCTTTCAACCATCGAACAAAGATTAGATATAACTATTCTTCTTACTGTAAACAAACATTGCGGCTCATATTCCTCCATGCCTCTTCTTGCTGATGGAATCACCCTTCCAGTCCATGAATCCACGGCCAGCGGCCATGAAGCCTTCAGCTTAGAAAAGTAACTTCTGATATAATACCACATCCTAGGCTCCCCCCTTGTATATAATGCAAAAAATAAAAAGCAGGGGGGCAATTCTCTGGTGAGTGGTTGCTTGCCACTATCAATAAGTACATCACCATATTCTATTTTCAGTCACCCAACAAGGCCAGAGAATTATCTTCATAAGTATCATTGTAGATAAG
Source organism: Ottelia alismoides (assembly GCA_037367405.1). NCBI lineage: Eukaryota > Viridiplantae > Streptophyta > Magnoliopsida > Alismatales > Hydrocharitaceae > Ottelia > Ottelia alismoides. The sequence goes on from JAZKJV010008991.1 coordinate 424,944, forward strand.
GTTCAATGTCCACTTCACTTTTTCCGCATAAAGGATGCATCCCCACCCTTTTTGGCTTGACGAGCTTGCATAATATCTTGTCGATGTGGACATCATCCGATTCTATCTCATCAAGTTGTGGTTGTACGTAGCCGTAGTTTAAACACGCCAGCATAATGTGAACCCACATGAAGAAACCACCCACAATCGTAACTGAAGAGTGTAGGAACCTTTCTAACATCCTTCAGGTGGAATCTGTGGTAAAAGCATCACTTCAATATCATTCATCACAGAGATGTTTCCTCAAAAAAAAAATCATCAGAGATGTTTAATCATCATTTCACAGAGCTTATAAACAAATACCACAACCTGCATTTCGACAATCTTTTAGCCCTCCAGTGGGTATATTACATTACACACACAGTACAAAACGAAAAACAGGTGATAACAAAAGGGACGTATCAAGCTGTAGGATACGAAGACTGCCTGCCATGACAAATACCAACTTTCTGGACTGGAAACATCATATCTGGCTATAACATGAGGCACCTCTGGTGTACTAATGAAATCAGTACCACAGATACGAGAATGTTGAAAATGTATGACAGGCAATGCGCTTGAAGTGGTGCAACATATACAAAAAAATCTCATCTTAAGGTACGGATCCCGAGACTCAATTTAGGTCAACAGAAAATCGCAGCATAAGTTTCCTGGCTGCATTAAGTATATGAAGTAGATGATGGCTTGCTGCTCCTAGCTCCTGCAAAGTGGAATCACATGCATCAGGCTCTTAACATTTGTCATAAAGCAATTAGTAAAGTTTTAGTATTTCTCATCTTTTTTCTGGAGCATCATTAAGAACTTCATTTATTACATGGACATGGTATATAACAAACATCCATACAATTCTAAGTAGAGACTACTTGACCTTAAGAGGAAGTTTCATTCAGCTTATAGGTTGCATTGTAATAAGCCATTGCTACTTCAAGAAATACCTACACATGCAACCTTCTTCGGTTTGTACCCATTTGGCAATTGGCATATTACAGGGTCAACATCTTCCACTGAAAAGTAGTGAGCCAGGTCTGTACAATCACAGATTCAATAAAATTGGATCCCCTGCTGTGGCACTAGTAGCCAATATACGGGCATCTGAAGTTCAGAGGTGGTTCTGAAAATTACTGGCAGCCAATATATTTGTAGGCAGTGTGGTTTAGATAGCATCCAAAGCAAGCAAAAACAAGGCAGATAATCCCGAGTTTGGGTCCAAGACACAAGTATGTTCCCCTGACACTTTGGAAGAGTGTTTTATGCTCTCCTGACAGTTTGGAAGATTTAACTCTTCTAGAATACATTTTCCAGAACATCCTCACAAATGGACTGTCAAATTGCAGAAAAATATTTCTTTTACAAAAGCTCAACAAGATTTCCGTGAGAATGCCTATAGAAGGAAATACATAAAACATGGTCAAAATGGATTAAATTTTAGCCGATATACAAATCAGGGATACTGGTTACAAGGAAATGTGCTGACAGAAACTAAATTAAGGTCAATATACTAAAAGCAAATTCATAAATTGTCTTCACGATTTGGGCATCCACCTAGAGGATCAAATACATCTGGTCTAAAAGGAACTTACTTCACAGTAGATATAAGGTCTTTGAATTCCTTGAGAACTTGACTGAAGGCGATCACAACCAACTTCTTGACCTGTTGAGCATGACTCTAAGAAAGGTCTCAACATGTACATAAATTAAAGAAATAAATTAACGTAGGATTTAAAAAATCATCAGAGGGGGAAGCTGAGAGCAAGCTAATTATTGCATTCTTGCAACTATATTGCAATTTAAAGTAAGCAATTGAATGTTTGATGAAACAATTCCTATGTGTTTCTGAAGTTAACTCCTATTAAAATGCAAATCCGCTCTCAGTTCTTTCCCAGTTGGGTGATTATTGGGTGACAAAGAATGTATATCATAAATATAACAAAGTTCAAGATTGATGATGAGTACTGCTCATAATAATTTATTAAATTTAACGATGAATGAACTAAAAACAGTAATAAAACTGGCAAAAGATCTCCATAACTCGTATAGCTCACCTCCAAGGGGCTATGAAAGATGAAGCCTTAGCTCAGACACCTCATCTCAAGGAAGCATCTTTTATTTTTATTTTAGATCAAAATATGGCTCATGTGGGTATCATCATTTCATTAATAATTAAGTTACAAAATATTTTTAACTCACTACAGTTCAAACAAGAAATAAGTCAGAAATTGGCTTGTTATGACTATTAATAACAATCCAAATACAAGTACAACACTTCTCCCACTGGAATACAATATTACTATTTAGCCACAGCCCGTAGAACTGCCAAAAGATTTGCTCCAGCTGCGATGGGTGTGAGTGCTTCACCCTTTTTTAAGTTATATCCAGTTTATGTATTTCTTACTTCCTGTTTACTAAGTATTTCTTACTTGCGGACTGTCATATGCCCACCCATCTGTATATTACACATTTTTTGTATATAATACTTGCATACAAAAGAAAATGGGTAATAAAAGGATAAAAAACGACCTCAAGTTTGTCTTCAAGAGACTTATGTTCCTTGGGAAGTTTTCGGCGATCCTGTGCTAATAGTATGCACTGACTCACGTTGTCCGGTGACACGAAGTCCACTGCAACCTTTATACAAGACTGACAAGGAAAGAGGTTTAGTGGCCAAGTCACCCAAGATGCTCCATGTCCCATTCTTGCAAAATTGGCAAGTGGGCTAAATATATTATCCCAACCCAGCACATTAAGTGGCTGTAGTCTGCAGATGAGTGGTTCCATGTCCACAACACAGAAATTCCGCCAAAAGGGTTCTCATACCTTTAGATTTCTCACTTGATGCGCGCATCCGGCTGGGATGATGACTGCTTCTCCTAGCTTTTGCTCAAAAGTCCACGGCTCAATTCCTAAGGGAAAAAATGGAGGTTTAACAAATTAGCCATGCTTTTATGTATGCGTGAGCATGTAAAATAAATTTTGATCTTCACTATAGCCCATGCACAGTCCTAATTATTTCTCAAACCATGTCAACTAGAAAAGGCAATAATTTCTAGAATATGTATGCCCGTTGTATTTTTGCATCTGCATGTTGATTGAAATTGTAGGAGAAACTACTGACAAAAACACTTGACTAGGCAGATCCCTAGCGGCATCTATTTACACGGCTTGATGAGGTAGTCTGCAACTCGCCAATCGCATGTGCTGTGTAGATGACATGCAATTTGACTCATTTAAGACAGTCACAACATGCATTACTGTTATGATTTCAAAAGGCAGCCTGTGTTTTTATGTCAATTTTCTCGCTGAGTACAAGCCATGAATGCTTGTCTTCGTCATCATGAGCATTTGAGTTGATTGATATCTTGATGACGAAGTGGCTAAAAAATGCACATCTGGTCGCCAATTGTTTATGGTTGCAGGAACCTGCCGCGTCCTGGCTGTGTATGTTAAAGCAATTGATGCTAAAAACATAATTATTTAGCTCCCACAAGCTAATAATTTGACCTCAAACTCACGGTGAATTAAAACTGTTGAGTGCCATGTAAACAGGTAAACGGATTGTGGGAGAGGATCCGCTCTTATCTTGGGCATATATGTATCTATCCCTCTCTCATTTCAAAGATAAGAAAGACACAAAGCACTAGTTGCTGTGAGCAACAAGGGCCCCTTCTTCCCCATGGTTTTTCCCTTCCACTGTGGAGGGTTTCCACGTTAACTACCATCTTTGTGTGCTTGATTTTCTACATGGTATCAGAACGAGGTTGAAGGTTCAGCCCGTTGCGATTCTCGATAGTTCGGTTCAGTTTGTTGCTGGAGAAAGAGAAGGTGTCGCAGCTGCAGCCTCATCTCTCTTGCTCCTGCAGATGGGCGGTGCCTGAGCGCTCTTTTGCCTCTTGCATCTCTCATTGCCGTTGTTGTGCGTCCTTTCATTTTGATTTGCTCACGTACGGATTTCTTGAAGATACCAAGCTGTTGTGGTGTGGTTTGTTGTCTCCTGCAGATGGGTTCTTTCAAGTCTGCTACTTGTGGTTGAAGGAGCAGTATGCTGGTGTACCCTTGAGGTTGGTTCCTTGTTGCGGGTGAGCAACCATTTGTAGAGGGTATTTTTACCCTTCTGTTTTGCAGGTTTACAGTTTGTGGCATTGTGTTTTTGGGAATGTGTTTGCCATACAAGTTGCGCACCAGGTGTTCACGGAAATGCCTCAAAGTGCTGGAGCCGTTGGAACATTGGTTGCACACCAAGTGTTCGATAAAATGAGAATGAGTTATTCTAGTGTTAATTCTCTCAAGATGTTTGACGAAATGTCTAATGAGGATGTTAAGATGATGCATATTTCTAGGACTCCAACCCAAATTAGAGAACCAAAATTGGAGGAGAAAATCGATATTGCAGGACATCTAAATATAGATATTCAGTCTACTCATGACTAGATTCTAGAAATTTATACTTATTTGAGAATGAGAAACATTAGACAGGGAACTCTTGACCAAGCCTACAATATCAATAGTGTTCTTACCGTTGACACTCAAAGGCGTTGTCACGATTTGCGTACTGACGAGAACAAAGAATTGATAATTGATAGTGGTGCTACTGACCACATGACGAGTGACACAAAACTCTTTAGCGCTTATAAATTAGCCTCCGACAGTGACCACGTTTCTCTTGCTAACGGGTCTCATGTTACAATGGTAGGGAAAGGAAGTGTATCCAATCTTGATAGATTTGCTATTCATAATACACTTCATGTTCCAAATGTACCTCTAAATCTCCCTTCCGTGAGCAAGATAACAAAAGAATTGACTTGTGAACTTGTTTTCTCTTCTAATCAATATATACTGCAAGATCCAATAATAGGAAAGAGAGTTGAGATTGGCTTAGTTTTTGAAGATTTGTATCACCTACCAATTAAAGTGGCAATTGCGTTAATGACTATGATTCAAGAGAGAAAAATAAGAAGGATTGCCATGAGTTAGTCACAAAGTGGCATGAATGTCTTGGTCATCTTTCATTTGGTTATCTCAAAGAGATGTTTCCTTTATTATTTAAAGACTTGAGCTCTGCAGACCTTGTTTGTCATATTTGTTTGAAAGTTGTTGGAGTATTTGATGTATGTGTCATATGTGAGGGAGATGGGTAAATGGATCCCTCCAGGATTCATTTACCCCATCCAACAGGTTTGTCCCACATTGTCCAGTGGTGGGACTTGGAGGCTCTGGAGAGGCTATATAAGGAGCCCCAGACCTCCTGTATCAGATGAGAAAGTCAATAGACAAACACGGCCCTTTGAGGCCTTCTCCCGTGATTTCATCCCACTCCTCGGGGAGTAGGGTTCCATGTAAATCCCGTTGTTCTTATTTTCTTTATCTTTTTCCATGTTTCGCTTCCACCGCTTCCTATTTTCTAACATGGTATCAGAGCGGGTTCGATTCTCGGAATTTTTCTCTCTTTATTTATGTTCGAGATTCGATCAATTGTAAAGATCCAGTTATTGCTTGAAGATTATTTCTATGGAAGATTTGTTCAATCAAAGTTCTAGGGTTTCTAGTTTGAAACCCTAATTTCTGTAACGAAGATCATGTTATTTGTTAAGTTGAAGGGCGTTTCGAAACCCTAGCCTTGCTCGTCTTGGCGGTACCAGATCCAAGCCCATCTTGCGCGCAACCCCATCTGCTCTGCCGATCATCTCCAAGCTGGGCACTGTACCCTATCGGCGTGCCCTAGCCCTCCAAAAGCTGTAAGGCGACTCCTTCAGCCCGCCCTGCGTCGCTTGAAGCCCCGCTCCTGTTGAGCTCCTCCGGGTTATAGTTCTCCCCTCCAGATCGCTCTCGCGCAGCGGTAGCGTAGTGCATTCCAGATCCAAGCGACGTCTTCTTCAGATAAGCCATCTCCAGCACAGTCCTTCAATCGGTGCTCAGGAATCGTCTTCCCATCCCGCGAGTGCGAGACCTCCAACCGCATGCCAGAGCCCTACTCCTGACAGGCTCAAGGCGACGCAACTTCAAAGATCCTGGCGGCGCGACGCCAGCGGCGCAGCCCGCACCTCCGCGCCCCGCATCTGGCGCGACTCTCCAAGAGGGCGATGGCGCCTCCCTTCTCAACCCAGCTCCAAGGGGGCGACGATCCCAACAGCCGCGAGTCCCAGCAGCGCTCCCAGCATAGAGCTCTTTCTCCAGGTGCAGGAGAAGGCACCTCCGTCAAATCAAGCCCCATGGCACGCCAGATCTCTCCCGCTCCTGCGACAGACGCGAGCATCCTCCTCATCGAATCTCCCAAGTGCCCCATCGGGCGGAAGCAAATGAAGGGTTCCCTCGATGGGAACCCTAAGGAAGGTTATTTATTGTAAGGCCTCTGTTTATAAAAAAATGCAGAGGGTCCGTAAAAAGGGGGGAGGATTCAGTTGGCCCTTGCACCTGAAAATTAAAAAAATCCCAAAAAAGGAAAATGTTGGGCCATTAAAAAAAAGAGGCGCGTACACCGAAAAAAAGCTGGACGCAAGTTTAAAAAAAATAAATGATGAGTTGCAAAAGCCGAAAATGGTTGAAACGACTTTAAAAAAATTTACAAAAAAATATGTGGCAGCTTTATTTTTTAAAAAAATTTGAAAAGCCGCGAGAAATTTTTAAAAATGTTTTATGTACCCCCTATTTATCTTGTTTTCTCCCAACTTGTCGACATCCATGTTTTCTGACAAGTATGGGAGAAAGGGGGAGTATATATGTAGAGTCACAGGTATTCTTCAGAGATTCAGATATTCTCCAGACCAGCATATTTTCCAGACTCTACAGATGATCAGATTTTGTCAGACTCGACGATTGATCCCGAGTCTTCAGTTTCAGACACGTACGAGTTTGCGGTCACTTTCAGATGAGCACATGTTGCCATCATTTGTTCGTGGTCCCCATCTTTATTCTTGTTTTGTCGGTCAGAGTTTTCATGTGAGCCATAGGAACTCCAGAGTAGAGGACCATTCCCTATGCCATGTTGGCAAGGGTTTTCATGTGGTACCATAGGTACACCAGAGTAGTGCACCATTCTCTGAGCCAGATGGGAGAGACCCAATTCTCCGACGAGGAGACTTATTTCAGACTCCATTCTCCAGCGACCGTGGACTCCGACGAGGATTGCACAGCCACAGCCTTTTTCAGTTCAGCCCTTTTTCAGAGATGGAGCAGCTGTCCACATTATTGTGGCGGGCCAGAGTACTCCGACGAGGAGACTCATTTTCAGTTGCAGTGACTCTGACAGACGCAGTTCAGAGCACATGTTCTCCGACGAGGAGATTCAGCAGACTCACACTCCAGCCCGTTCGTCCTCCTCACCTGCACGGCATAAGAAACAACATCCTTGACTGCAGCAATGTGTGCGTTGGGTTAATATTATCCGTAGTATCATGTAGCGTTGAGTGGAGTTTCTTTATGTTTGTCCAAGCTGAGCATTGCATGCTCCAGTTCGAGGGGGAGTGTTGGAGTATTTGATGTATGCGTCATATGTGAGGGAGATGGCCCCATCCAACAGGTTTGTCCCACATTGTCCAGTGGTGGGACTTGGAGGCTCTGGAGAGGCTATATAAGGAGCCCCAGACCTCATGTATCAGATGAGAAAGTCAATAGACAAACACGGCCCTTTGAGGCCTTCTCCCGTGGTTTCATCCCGCTCCTCATGGAGTAGGGTTCCACGTAAATCCCGCTGTTCTTATTTTCTTTATCTTTTTTCATGTTTCGCTTCCGCTTCCTATTTTCTAACAAGTAGAGTGACTTACTCGATCTCCAAGAGTAAGACAAGCGAACTCTTTGAATTGGTTCACTCTAATGTTTGGGATCCTTCTAGTGTTCCTATTCTTAGTGGTTATAAATAGATAATTACGTTTATTGGTGACTATTCTAGAAGCACATTTGTTTACCTACTTCGTAACCATGGTGAAGTCGGTAGCATTGTAAAATATATTTTTACTCTTATTGAGACAACATGGGAAAGTGATTAAATAGTTCAGGTCTAATAATGCCCGTGAATATTTGTCTAAAGAATAACATGATTTGTTTAATGCTAAAAGAACTATTCATGAGACTTCTTACAGTTATACTCCTTAACAGAACGGTATTGCAAAATGAAATAATAGACATATTCTTGAAGTTAGCAAAACGATCTTATTTTAAAGAAACATAACTAAACGATTATGGAGAAAGGCTTCACTAGTGCATTTCTTATAAACCGGATGCCCTCAAGATGGCTGAACATTACATGGCAACTCCGTTCTCTTTTATTCAGACTGAGAGTAAGTCGTTTGCTCTTCCTCCAAGACCTTTGGGTGTGTTTGCTATTTCCACAATTCTACACCTGATGCGAAGAAACTTGATGCGCGTGCAATCAAAGGTATTTTTAGGGATATTCCCCTACTCAGAAAGGATATAAATGCTTCAATCCTAAAGATGGAAATATACGCGTGACTAAAGATGTCACCTTTTAGAGCATAACTCATATTTCTCTAAACATTCCATTCAGGGAGAGAATGGAAGTAATGATGAAGGAAATGTCCAATATATTCATTTTTGTGATACCTGTAAATTGTAATGATTAATTAAGTTCTTTGGGCAACTTCATTCCGACTAGCACTAAGACAGAGGAGTGGAAGCTTCGTTCTCCTTATATGAAAAAAACTCTAGTAAGAAAGGTCAGCAAGGGACTCTATTGTAAAAGCACATGGAAGACGAACCAATCCCAATCCTATTCAATCCCTTGACGACTCAAGTTCTTACTCTACCCCTGGAAATTCTAACTGTGATCTAAAAGGCGATCTGGAAAAGGAAGTCTGTGACATTGATGAAGATGAGAAGGTTGACGACTTGCTCATATGTGATGGGATTCAGTGGCACAAAGGTGTGGACGTAGAGAAATAAAACTCCCCTCGAGATACGATAATTGCAAAAGATACCCTATAAACAGATATGTTGGTTACTCCAAACTCGGTAAAAATTACAAGTGCTTTATAACCTCTTTATCTGTGTCTGTGATTCCCAGGAATGTTGCAGAAGCTTTTGCTGATCCTCGATGGATTCGTGCCATGGAAGAAGAAATGGAGGCGCTTAAAAAGAATTGCACATGAGACATTGCGGACATCTCTGAAGGGGTACCTATGGTTGGTTCAAAGTAGGTGTACACTATAAAGTACAAGCCAGATGGCCAAGCGGAGAGATACAAAGCTAGACTTGTAGCGATGGATTTAGTCAAAAATATGGTATTGATTACTTGGAAACTTTTACCCCTATGACAAAAGTGAATACGATGCGTGTTGTTCTTTCTCTTACAGTCATTAAGGAATGGAAACTCCATCAGATGGATGCGAAGAATGCTTTCTTGAATGGAGATCTCCATGAAGAAGTTCACATGCATATGCCGCGAGGGTATGAAAGGATAGGAAAGTGTTGCAAGCTAAATAAGGCACTATATAGTCTAAAACAATCACCTAGAGCATGATTTGAGAAGCTTAGAGTTGTGATGATCAGATTGGGATATCACCAAGGAAATGGAGACCATACTCTATTTGTGAAGAGGAAAACAAATAAAGTCTCTTTGCTTCTTGTTTATGTTGATGACATGATTATTACTGGGGATGACGAAGATGAGATTGAGCAGTTAAAAGGTGAACTTGCAAGGGTGTTTGACCCAAAAGATCTTGAAAAATTAAAATACTTCTTAGGCATTAAGATGGTAAGATCTAGTGATGAGCTCGTCATATGTCAAAGGAAGTGTTGAGATATTTGTTATCTTTATTATTATTTTTCTTATTTTCTATTTCTTTTGTCTTCTTCTTGTAATTTGCTCAATAGGTTCCTCTCCTATAAAAAAGAATCCAAGGGCCTCCCATTAGTGCAATTTATTGTTTTCCCTCTACATGGTATCGGAATGACGATCCTAGACCGAAGTTCTTGTATCCCACCCTAACCCTACACATCCTGCCTCCACCCCACGCCGCCACCGTCGGTGCTCTAACCTGATGTCGATGCCCCGGGCTTCGGCGCCCAACAATCCAGGCCTTCGGCCCCGATCTTTGGCCCACGACCCCCAACCGCCCGGTTGTCCAGCTCCAGGTAGCCGCTGCCCAAACTGTTGTTCCAGGCTGCCCAAGTCTGCCGGCCAGCCGTCTCCGACACCCCAGGCCGCCATTTACTGCCCCTCGGCCGACGACGGTTCTCCTATGCCCCTCCGCGCATCCCTACGGCTTGATCCATTATTTAGTTCGGTCTGATTTTGACCGGAGAACGCAATTTCAGACCTAAAAATCGTGTTTTTCAGCCCTAGAAAGCAGCATAGATTTATGAATAAGGTTGTATGAGTCTACAAGTACAACCAATCCTCCGTATGATCGTGTAGAGTTGTTCATATCGGTTTAATCCTAAGTTGAGTTCTGTTGGCCATCCGTTTTTCTGTCATGTCAGAGAACAAGGGTGATATTTTTTCGTCCGGAGCCTTCAAGGGCCCGACTCCCATCGTTAAGACACATGGGACCAACTGATGACGAGAAAATCGATGCGGTCGAGATGTGTAAAATAATAAATCACAATTGTCGTTGTTCTCAACCACTCGAATCAGTCAACAAGAAAAAAAATTGTTTTTTACCACTTAAGGAAAGACAAATCAATCAAAGCAAATGTAAGCGGTTTCGCTATTTTATTTACCTGGTATAGCGAGCAGGGTCGAACACAAGGAGCACGATTTAAAAACTCAGTAGTCAAATTTCTAAAATGCAATTTTTAGTGATTTTTGAAATTTTCATTTTTTTTATTTTTTTTAAAACAAGCACAAAGGAAAAAGCACACACCACACTCTTTTTGTATTTTCAGAATATTCAAAAATGTACATAAAAGTCCAGAGAAAATCTTTTAGTGTTTTATATGTTTTAAAATATTTTTGGTAATTTTTTCAAATTTTTCTGATGTTTTTGTAATTTTCTAAAAATCAAACAGTGAAAATGTATGAAACAGTGGACAGCCAAAAATATTTTGCAATTTAAAAATACTTTAAGTACCCAATATTCCTGGAAATTATTTTTATGACAAACTACAAGTCAATATCTACAAATAGAGATTGGAATCCAAATTTTTGGATTTTTCTTTAATTTTCTACATTTTTTTAAGATTTTTAGTTTTCGCAGTTTTTTTATTTTTATAAAAGATTAAAGCACAAAAATCGGATGTAAATTAAAAGACACTAAAATACATCTACAATAATTATTTTGGAATTTTTGAACAATTTTTCAAAATTTTATAAATTTTCAAAGTTTGGGCAGGTAAAAAGACACTGTTTTTATTTTTTAAATATATCAAATGATAACAAAAATTCATGAAAAAATTATACAATGATAAAAACTGCAGCAGGAATATACATCATTTTTTTGAGAATTTGTCGACTAATAAAAACATTTATTTAAGTTAAAAGAGAACGCAATTTAAAGTCCGCCATACAGGGACTAAAATATAATTATTTGAAGTTTTTGCAGCAAAATATAACAATAAATAAGTTGCAGGTGTAAAATCACAAATTACCCACTGAAAGGCGTGCTGCGCATGTAATTTTGGTTCTGGCAGGGGCTACTTTGAAATTTCATAAACTTATGAGGAGTCCAGTGTAATTTTCTCGATAAATGCTTAGCTGGCAGGGTTGTTTCTGCAATTTAGAAAATCTTCGAGGGGGGGGGATGAAATTTTCCGAATATTTTATCCTCCCCCTAGCGTTCTGTTCGTCTCTTGTTCTTCTCAAACCACAAGGGGATGGCAGTCGCCGCCCTCCCATTTTTTTCACGGACGGCCGGCGGAGGTGGATCGGCGGCTGAGGGACAGGTGCGGCGCGATCGGCGCGCACAGCAGCTGGCGCAGTGCGGACCGTGCTGCTGGAGAGCACCGCCTCTCGCGGCGAAGGTGGAGGCATTCGGAGGGCGACCCACGCAGGGGGACGGTTGTAGGTGGGGCAGCGGGCGAGCCGCGCGGCGGTGCGCTAGGAGGTCGGTGGTGGCTCGGGCGGGCCCGCGCGGCGGAGGGCCGCAGCCTGGAACGAAGTCGAAGATGGTGTCGGCCGGGGCGCTGGGGGTGCGGTAGGGCAACGCGGGACCGCTCGATCTGGAGGGCCGCGCGCTGGCAGCCTTCTCGGCTGGACGTCGGGCGGCTGATGGTCTGAGGGCGGCGCGTTGCGGCGGAGACGTGCAGCAGCCGCAGGGGGGGGGGGGCTGGTGGAGATCTGGTCGGCGCGGACGGTGGTGCCCCCTGATGGTCCAGGCGGCGGTGGGGGGTGGCCATGACTGAAGTTGCAGCGCGCCGTCCACTTTTTTATTTTTTTTTTATTTTTTTGTTTTTTATTTATTTTATTTGTAATCTGCAGGAAAATGTTAGAAAAAATTGTATATATTTTTTTGTTTTTTATTTTTTTTGTAAAGAGAGATAAAAAAGGAAAAAAATATTATATATTTTTAAATTTTTCCTGCAAAACAAAGATTAGAGAGAAAAGAAAAACAAAAATTTTATTTTTTTTAATTTTTCCTGCAAAAACAAATGTGAGATAAACATGAAAAACTATTGTATTTTTTTATTTATACACAAAAATGGGATGTGTAAATGGGTGGATCTCGGCGAGATGAGAGAAGGATCCTTATCTCCGGTCACCGTACGTGACTGGAGGTGTGTGGTTGCGTGAGACAGAATGTGATAATGGAGAGATCGCGAGATGAGATGAAAAATCGGGTCCGGAGGCGGAACAAAGTGTGATGGATATTTTTGAGATTTTTAATGATCTAAGAGATTGATAAAATGGGAGCAAAAAACTAGACCTATGATTTATCCTAGAGAAAAAGACAAGAAATAAAATGGATCTCACCTCGGGGTTCGGAAAATGCCGTGATGGCCTCGACGAAAGACGATGCACTGTCACCGGACAGCTCAGAGGCAGGGCACCCTTCAACAAGACGGCTCTCGGAGATCGGGCTCCTCTCCACCAAAGATCGATCAACAAGCGAATGAGGAGGAGCCCAATAAAAAGAGAAGAAAAATAAAAAATGAAAGATATGTACAAATAAGGAATGTGTTTATTGGTTAATTAAATAAAATAATTAATTAATTAATTACGAATTTTGGAATTAAATAAACTAAATAAATAAAGTAATTTATGGAAATCAATTAACCACCTTAATAGTGGCCATTAAAGGTAAAGAATCAAATCTAGTATACATGGTAAGTTATAAAATCAAATACTTAATTAAATAATTAAATGTAAATACAATTTTCGTAATTAAATTAAATTAATTAATTAATGTGAGATATTTTATTTTTTGATGATTTTTATATAAGGAGGTTAGTTGTATACAAACAAATATTATGTACATATAATACAATATACACATGTACAAATCAACAACAACAACAACAAAGCCTTTTCCCACAATTAAGTAGGGTCGGTTACATGGATTCTTCACCTCCATTCAGATTTATCTTGAGTCAATCCCGGGCTATATCCACAAAACAAAGATCCATTCGTATGGTCTCTTTCCAACACTTCTTGGGCCGTCCCTGTCCTCTCTTAGCCGGCTCAGCATTCACATGTACAAATAAGGAAATAATTTTTATATTCCTTTTTTTAATTTTTTTATTTATATATTTTTTTGTTATTTTTAATAAAAATAATATTTACAATTATGAACATAAAAAATAAATATTAATAAATATGTACAACAAATAATGGTGAAGCTGCACAAAACACCCTAGAAAATCAACTTTTTAACCGTAACTCCAAAAATTATGAAACCACGACCATTTGAAAGATAATTTAATTTAGAGTATAATGGAAGTGAATTTGGTTCAAATTGAGTTCGTATCGAGCCGGAATTGGTATTTCAATTATCAATTTGCGGCTTTTTCTGGGTATGATTATTTGCAATATGTACAATTTTTTATATCACACTTATTTTTATTATTTACAACACATTTTAATTTACAACTTTTGTTTACAAAAATAATTAATTTGAGGTCAAATTATGTATAAATAAAATAGTGCACGTTTTATAAAAATATACAGGGAAAAGTATTTACAAAATATTTTTTTGGATTTTTGAATCACAAACCCAATCTACCCCTACTTTATTCATGGTCGATTATGTCAAGTATTGACCTTCTCTCGAGGTTTGGGTCAGTCTGCATTTATTGCATAAATACATCCTTTATTTTCTTTTCCTTTTTTTTCTTCTTTATTCTTTTATTTATGCACAAAAAGTGTTAAAAATGCATATTTAACAAATGCATGCAAAATGGTAAATTCATGCAATTAGTAGGTATTTACAAGTGTTTAACTACGAAAATGAAGCTAAAATAAAAGAATAAAGGTGATGAACCGTAGATTCATCATTCCCATTGTTGTAAAATCCCCCGACTGGCTCGACTAGTAGGTCTGACTAGTCTAGTCAGTGGGGTGGCCGACCGAGTACTGACTAATTCCGACTAAAGCCAACTAGTCAATCGATTTTTTGCTTGGAGATACCATTTATTTTTTATTTTTTAAAGCAAACTTATTCTAATATGCTTAAGGTTTTATTTAAATTCAATTTCTTCTTTTGTTTTAATATAAAAAATGTATAAATCTATGTAAATATGTAAGAATATACATACAAAATGATGTATATATTTAAAATAATTTAAAAAATTCAAAACCGATTAAAGCCCGACTAAATCTGATTAGTCGTCCGACTGCCGATTAATCCTTAGTCAGTGACCCAACCGACCGAGTACCGACTACCGATTTTTGCAACCTTGATCATTCCCCTATACTTTACAGTTGCTAGTCCCTTAGCAGACATTTATTTGGAAAATAAGTGAAATCAAAAATAAAGAAAAAAAAAGGAAAGAAATTAGAAACAATGTTGACTTTTAAACTTATCTTCATAAAAATGTAGTATGGAGCTCTGTCAGACCTTTGGATTATTAGTGTGGCGGAACCTTAATGGGAAATGGATATAAAACCTAACAACCTCTAAATTCCATAACACTCATATTCAGGCCTCCTCAACAGCCAGATCAGAACAAGTCTACATACACAAATTCTTATGACTATGAGTTCTTACTTGTACGATGTAAGTGAAATATAGCTCTTCATCCCAAAAGTAGCAAAGAAACAACCTCTCTCAAGAAGGTAACTCTAATCCCCCGGTCTGGCAACTCTTTCCTCGAGGAGCGGGGATATTCCCTTCTAAGTTCAAGTACAACCGGCTCAAGAAGAGGGGATGGGGAAGAGAATGGATGGTAACCAGTGTAGTTACCTATCCTTGGATGCATGACCAGTGTAGCCATGTCACCTGCTGCAAGCTTACAAACATTTGACTTTGAAGCTCTTATTCTTTTTTTTCTTTTTTTTCACTTGTATATACACTCCAGCAGGCATTTTACTTTTCTATCAGGTCTGTCCACTTTTGGAGATTCTGTATATTTTTTTCTTTTTTTTGACAATATGTACAAGGTGCAGCATGTACATAAGGAGTTTTTCCTCTTGAGCCAGTAGACTACCCCTCTTTTGAAGCATTATTGCAACCCCACATCATCCTGTCTTTAGACCTCAGCATCGCCAAACCAGGTTGAGACACACTTCCCTCCCTAGAGGAGGACGAGAGGTTCTGCCTAGATGTACTACCCTCGTATGCTACCCCAAGCCAAAAGATTCTGCCCCCTTACTACCTCCCCCATGAAGAGCTACGTGTAGAATGCTTTGTCCAAGGTAAGCCACGGTCTAAAAGAATCATGCGTGTGTTGTTAAATATTCTACTTAGACTTATCAAGATGACCTGTGAACATAGTCTTATGGACTCAAAGAATTAAGTCACTAGGACCTGAAAAGTCTTAACTCCAATTCTTATAAGGTTCCTCTGAAAAAGTGGAGTAAGGTCCAACTAAGCTCCATTCTTCAAATGTATTCCAGACTTAGTTAAATGCCAATATCATCCTAAGAATGCTCATGCAAATGCAAGAAAATATGTACAATGCAAAGAAAAGAAAGCAAAAACCTTTTTGTGAAACAATTTTCAAATTTTTAACTTTTTATGAATTTTTGAAAAATAATGCACATGCAAAAAGAGTTTTTTATGAAAATAGTTAGTAATATATACAAGTATATACACAAATATTTTTTTAGAAAAAGTTAGGGATGAGATACATATATACACAAGAGTGAGTTAATTATTTACAAGAATCACATGCAAGAATTTACAACTTGAGTAATTTATACATGTATATATAGTTTGATTTTTTTGTGTGATGCATTAATTCCTCAAATTTATTTGCAAATAATTTTACAAATCATTTTGAAAACAATAGTCCAAAGTAATTTTTTAAACAATTTTACAAACATTTATACACATTTAAAAACTATTTTGCAAAATATTTTTCACACAGTATATATAGATTTTCAAAATAATTGTTCAACTATTTTTCCAAACATTTGCAAATAGTTTTACAAAATCTTTTTATTCTAAACAAAGAAAAAAATTACAAACCAAATATTTTTCAAAAGATTTTTCAAATAGATTTCAAAACTACTTTCAAAATATTTTAACATGATTTATTATTCAGTATATACAAAAAGAATTTTGAGGAAATATCTGCATTTTTTTTATTTGTTAGTTTTTTTAGTTTTTTAGTATTTACATAGTATTTTAGCCATATTAAAAATATAAAAGTACAAGTTATGGCTAAAGTATATATACAATATATACGACACCCCCTATACTTAGCTCGAACTATGTCCTCATAGTGATCAAAGAGCTGCAAAGAAAGACATAATTCATGCTAAGTATTGGGAAGTGAAAAGAATGCTATGCTACAATGACGAATAAAAGAATATAATCAATAGGAGTCGGTGATAGGGGTGTTCATGGGGCGGGTACCCGACCCGTTCAATCATGACCCGACCCGACCCATCATTACCGGGTCAACGGGTCAACCCGCCCCATTCCAATGGGTACCCGATTCTAACGGGTATTCGAATTATTTGAAGGGTTAACGGGTACCCGCGAGTACCCGTGGGTCAATGAAACAAACATCCAAAACATAATTAGCTCGAAATCAATCTGAAATGGACAAACACTATTCAAGCAGTTGATAGCAACTCAAAATTAACTTGGAATCAATCTAAAATTAAGTTGGAATCAATCTGAAAAAGAAGGTTTGACAGAATTAGCATCACCAGTTTCCCTTTCAACAGCTCGATACTATATGATCCGGAGCGATGAGGATATTCCCCATCTGACATCTCTTTGGTACTCCTCTCTGATTGATGAAATATATATGTGATGAACATGTGCAGTACTAGTACCATCTCAAGCACTAAGATTCAAATCATAAAAGAACTTCGAATCATAAAATTACCTAAACTGCAAAATCATATACATATTATGATAGGGGAACTCAGTTCCTGTATATATAATGTTTTTTTATGAAAATTTGGTAAAGTTATTGTATGTGCGAAAATATTAATATAGTTTCAGTTCATTATGATTCCCCCAAACAATCGATCATAAGGCCTCTATGATGAAAAGATTCATCCCATTTCAATGATATTGATTTTCTTAGAAGTAGTTGTTGTACATAGTCAAACGGCAGCAGTTCAAATCCTACACGAGTACCACAAATGACATCAACTTTCCAAATATGACAATGATTTACAACTATACGAAACTGTTGATTTAACTAAATAGGTGTGGTTGGATTTCATTTAGAAACATGAAGATTGGTGTTTTCGTTTCAAGATTCAGTGAAGTTCATGTAGGAATCGGTTATGGAGAACGAGACCTAGTTGATACCAGTCCCACAGGACTGCTCCTCCTGACTGGTTTGGCGGATTGATGTACCCTGAGAAGCTCCATCATCGCCAACACAAAACTTGAGTCCGCAATCCGGGTGGAATAAGAAGCATACTGTGTCCGTCCAACTGATGGCAAGGACAGAGCAGGTGGGTGGCCGAGAAAACCCTAGTCGTGTACCCGATGGGAGGCTGGACCAGCAGGTTGCCGGCTTTGCAGGGTGCATGGCCTCGAATTTCAGCGAAATTCAGTCGAATTTCTATCGAATATCGATATCCAGTCGAAACCGAAATTCGACCGAAATGACCGAAATATGGGTACAAAAAATGACCGAAATGACCGAAATTTCGGTCGAAATTCCACCGAAATTCCATCGAAATTCTGTTTTGGTCGATACCGAAATGGTAACCGAAACCGACATTTAAGGCCTTGGCAGGGTGAACCCCTCGGGTCTCCAGCGAGGTGCTATCGTACCCGGGCTCTCCAGCGACAAGGACCACTGGTTGCAGCCTTGCGACCTTCTGGTTCCAGCCGGGTACCCGGGGTTTCCAGCGAGGCTTTCCATCGGGTCATCCTCATTGAACGGGTCAGGGTATCTGGCCCGAACATCTTTCTCGACTACCTATAAATTTAGGGTCAACATAATCGGGCCGCGTCGGGTACCCGTTTGACCCGAGTATTTTGAACACCCCTAGTCGGTGATCCCCCTATACTTAAGATCAAGTAATCCTAAGTATAGAAGACTGTACACAAGGGGAAAACCGAGGCGTAGAATGTATAGAGTCTACCTCCCCTATACTTAGGGTAAAATATCCCTAAGTATAGACAGCAAAATAGAGGTAAAAAGAATCAAAAGAATAATCACAAGTCTGATACCCCCCTATACTTAGGGTAAAGTACACCCTAAGTATGGAATGATCATGAGATGGAGATGGGGTGTGAGACAAAAAGAATGTATGATATGGGCAAATGGATCTATACAGCTGTGAACAATGTTGAGGTGCCTCTCAACAAGTGCTAGAGTTTACGCCCCTAGCTGGGCGCAAATGTTAGGATAACGTTGTATCAAGGTTCAGGTCGGTATCCGTGAGGCGTATACCGTACTGTCTTCGCGGTCTCGATGGGAGAATAATAATGAACTCAACAATGTAAATGATAACACCCAGATAAACAATCAGACGGATGTTTGCTACCGGGTAAAGATATGGGAAGATGAAATCGGGCTCCGGTAACACAAAAGAAATCGCCGGCTCAAGATCTGTATGGAGTGAAAGGGGAGAGCCGAAGAAGTCAAACGTGGAGAAGGAAGGATCTATCAGGGAATCCTCCACGTCAATCACCGCCTCGAATAGATATGGAAAGTCACGATCATGAGACTCACTATAAAGGCTTATATCCGATGTATGGAATGTAGACAAATCGGTGAAATCATCGAATACCTCAAAGATCGGGTCATCCTCGTGAGGGTCGTCGAGGAGAGAAACCTCAAACTCGTTATCAGAAATATCAAAAGACTCGGTCTCGTGATCCGACAGATCAGATGCACTCTCAAAAAGTGAAACCGAGTACACAGGGTCCGTGGCATCCTCCCGCAGATAACTCTCGGGGAGTAATACCGAATCATCAGGAAATTGGGGATCTATGCTGCAAATATCATGTCCTCCAAAAAGGTATTGACCTCATCAAATGAGAGGACACAAGGCTCAAATATGGGATTATCAAGGTCTGTCAAATTAAAAACCGATCCCTCATCAAGCTCTTTATGCTGAGATGAATCCAAACATATCTCCGAATCTGAGAAGATCTTCTGAAGAATAGACACTGAATCAACTGTGTATGGACATTGGAATGACTCAAAGGATGGTTGAGATGTGGGTTCCTCCTCTATTTCTTGGAATACTAGCAAATCTAGAATCCAAGAATCCTCGATGTGGAAGTGCGGGACTGGCTCAAAATCTGATTGTAAATCCAATGTAAACTCGACCAATGTCCGGCTTTGGTAACTCACAGTGGTAGTCAACACATCCATCATATGAACAGTAGTAGCATCAATATCCTCTGATTGATGTGTGTTGTCAAGATCGACATGATGTGTCACACACTCAACAGGTGTCATATCTCCCTCATGTGTTGTTCTGAATAAATCATCTTGTGAATATGGAATGTCTGAAAGTGTACCCAAGATGATCTCAATTAAATCCAGGTCGGGACTTTGGTGTGAACCACCATACGAGGTAATGACGTATGCAATCTTCTCTGCAGTCCTCCCCCTCATGACGATGTGGATAAGGTCAGTCATCGAAAATCCATGATTTGGAAATCGCCTCAAAAGATCACGTAACCTCAACCATGAATCTATCAAGGGCTCCTGAGGGTCAATTGAAAAATCACGAATACCCGACCGCATCATTTCTGCTCTACGCTGGGGGTAAAATCTCTGCAAAAACAACGATCGTAAATCTCCCCACGTAGCAATCTTTCTTCCCAATCGTCTGTGTCAATTCTTGGCTCTATTCTGAAGTGTAAATGGGAAGGTAATCAACATCATGTCCTCAGAAGTGATATCAGAATATGATCTTGATCCACAAATATCCTCAAACTCATCGATATGCAAATAAAGTTTCTCGTGCACTTCCCCTGAAAACTTGGGCAGTAGATCAATGAACTCTAAATCCAGAACAAAGGGACTCAAAGTAGAAGCGAACTGTGCTTCCTGATCTTGTTTCTCATCCATCATCCTAGGATAGAAGCCATCTAAGGCTTGCAAATGCTCCATATGATCGCCTATGGAATGCACTCTCATCTCAGCAAGATGATCGCCCGGGTTTCGTATTTGGTCAATCTGGTCTCCTCAGGCTTCAGTCACAGCATGTCCCGAATGGAGGGTGGGTAGGGAGAATATGGGAAATCGGACGGAGATGATGGGTATGAAATGTAGAAGCCGCAAAATCCGGCTGGAATGGAATGTGACCCATCATGACGAGAGAAAAATGAAGGGAGGGAGGGCGGGATAGAAGGGAGTGAAAGAAAGAGAAGGTGACTGCTAAATATAGAAGATAAACGTAACCAACTCACAGCAAAGACATTCAAACACAAGGCAAACCCCCAATTCACCAACTCTACGCAATGTGAAGACCGAGAGATCTGGTCTTTTATCTTTTCAATTTTAGAGTTATGTGATCAAACAAAAGTTGTACAAACACTTAGGAGGCTTGAATAGGATTTGGGCACTATTCCTTAGTGTGTACGCGAGCAATTAAAAGTGCAAACAATGAGGGGGTTGCTCTCCCAATACAATGAGAAATTATTTATGTTTATTTTTAAGGATCAAGTTTAATTAGCAGCCCCAATTTTTAATTTTTGAATTTTTTATTTTTTAGGAGATTTTCAATAAAACGTCTAACGAGATTTCCGATTTCCTTTATTCCTATATCCACAAAACAGAGGGGGGAAATGGAAAAGACAATGCACAAGAAATAACGGATGCAAATGCTAGAGATAGAGGTGCGTACCTGACTCCAACACTCTACATGCAATATGATCCGCGCAGAAAAATTAAACTAATCTAAATGAATGCAATGTGAGAACCGTCCTAAGCATAAACTTCTATTATCGTGAAGCACGGATTAATTTGACCAAGTCCAAACGAGTTCTATAGGAACATATATTCTATTAGGGACTTTGGACCTAATGCTACATGGCTCAATCAAATAGAAACCTAAATCTAGGGGCTCAAGCATAAAAAATCCGTGTGAAACAAATAAAAAATAAAAGCGACAAAACAAAACACGGAAAACAACGATGAGGTCCCCCAAGTGCACCGGCACTTGGCGAAACAGACCTCGAAAAAGTGTCCAAGTCCAACTACAGTTCAAAGTCTAAATTATTGCGTGAGTCCAAGTCCAACTACAGTCCAAGTCCAACTGTTCTCTGAAATATCAAGACTATCTCCTTCTCTTCATCTACTCTTCCTCCTGCGTGAGTCCTCCAAAAAGAATCCGAGTCGTCCTCCAAGCGGTTATAATATTTAGAGACAAAATTAAGCAAAAAATGAAAAATGACTACAAAGACGTGCTTCCCGACAACGGTGTCATTCTGATGACGCGAAAATCGATGCGGTCGAGATGTGTAAAATAATAAATCACAATTGTTGTTGTTCTCAACCACTTGAATCGGTCAACGAGAAAAAAAATTGTTTTTAACCGCTTAAGAAAAGATAAATCAATCAAAGCAAATGTAAGCGGTTTTGCTATTCTATTTACCTGGTATAGCGACCAGGGTCGAACACAAGGAGCACGATTTAAAAACTCAGTAGTCAAATTTCTAAAATGTAATTTTTAGTGGTTTTTGAATTTTCATTTTTTTATTTTTTTTAAAACAAGCACAAAGGAATAAAAATACACACACCACACTCTTTTTGTATTTTTCAAAATATTCAAAAATGTACAGAAAAGTCCAGCGAAAATCTTTGTGTTTTATATGTTTTAAAATATTTTTGGTAATTTTTTCGATTTTTTCTGATATTTTTGTAATTTTCTAAAAATCAAACAGTGAAAAATGTATAAAACAGTGGACATCCAAGAATATTTTGCAACTCAAAAATACTTTAAGTGCCCAATATTCCCGGAAATTATTTTTATAACAAACTACAAGTCAATATCTACAAACAGAGACTGGAATCAAAGTTTTTGGATTTTTCTTTCCTTTTCTACAATTTTTTTAAGATTTTTAGTTTTTCGCACTTTTTTATTTTTATAAAAGATTAAAGCACAAAAACTAGATAAAAAATAAAAGACACAAAATACACTTACAGTAATTTTTTTGGAATATTTAGACAATTTTTCGAATTTTTATGAATTTTCAAAGTGTGGGCAGGCAAAAAGACACTGTTTTTATTTTTTAAATATATCAAATGACAATAAAAATTCATGAAAAATTTATACAATGATAAAAACTGCAGCATGAACATACATCATTTTTTTGAGAATTTATCGACTAATAAAAACATTTATTTAAGTCAAAAGAGCACGCAATTTAAAGTCTTCCATACAGGGACTAAAACATAATTAGTTGAAGTGTTTGCATCAAAATAAAACAATAAAAAAGTTGCAGGTGAAAAATCACAAATTACCCACTGAAAGGCGTGCTGCGCATGTGATTTGGTTCTGGTAGGGGCTACTTTGAAATTTCATAAACTTATGAGGACTCCAGTGTAATTTTCCCGATAAATGCTTAACTGGCAGGGTTGTTTCTACAATTTAGAAAACTTTCAGGGGGATCAAATGAAATTTTCCGAATATTTTATCCTCCCCCAGGGTTCTATTCGTCTCCTGTTCTTCTCAAACCACAAGGGGATGGCAGCCGTCGCCCTCCCTTTTTTTTCACGAACGGCCGGCGGAGGTGGATCAACGGTTGATGGACAGGTGTGGCGCGCACGGCAGCGGGCGCGGCGCGGACTGCGCTGCTGGAGAGTGTCGCCTCTCGCGGCGGAGGTGGAGGCGTTCGGAGGGTGGCCCGTGCTCGGGGGGTGCGCGCAGGGGGACGGTTGCAGGCGGGGCAGCGGGCGAGCCGCGCGGTGGCGCGCTGGGAGGTCGGTGGTGGCTCGGGCGGGCCCGCATGGCAGAGGGTCGCGGCCTGGAACGAAGGCGGAGATGGTGTCGACCGGGGCGCTGGGGGTGCGACAGGGCAACACAGAACGCGGGGCCGCGCGATCTGGAGGGCCGCACGCTGGCAGCCTTCTCAGCTGGACGTCGGTAGGGGTGTCTATCGAGTTCAACGAGCCGAGTTGGCCTCAACTCGGACTCGAACTCGATAAGAAACATACGGCTCGAACTCGGGCTCGATAAGGGTCGAGCCCTGGATCACCAACTCGAACTCGAACTCGTCGAGTTCGAGTTGACTCACGAGCCGCTTATCGAGCCACGAGTTTATGAGTTGGCTCACGAGCCTCAAAATGAGCTGACTCATGAGCTTCTTATCGAGTCATGAGTTTCTGAGCTGGCTCACGAGCCTCAAAATGAGCAGGCTCATGAACCTCTTAATGAGTCTTTGTTCCATTTTATACATTCAATTATGCAAATAACATTTGTAATTTTGATTTTTTATACTCTTTTCTATAGCTTTTTGGACAAGAAAAATGTTAACCTCTATTTTATATCAAACTCAATGTGGAAGTTTCGGTATATATGTTTTTAATTTTTTATTAAGATGGAAAACGAGTTATCGAGCCGAGTTTCCGAGTTGAACAATGCCCAACTCGGACTCAACTCGATAAGCTTACGAGCCATAGAACCCAACTCGAGCTCGGGCTCGTTAAGGTTTCGAGTCCGACTCGCGAGTCCTTAACGAGCCGAGCCCGAGTTAAGCTCGTCGAGTTCGAGCTTTCCTGACAGCCCTAGACGTCGGGCAACTGGTGGTCTAAGGGCGGTGCGCTGGGCCGCGCTGCGGCGGAGACGTGCAGCAGCCGCGCGAGGGGGGCGGTGGAGATCTGGTCAGCGCGGACGGCGACGCCCCCAGATGGTCCAAGCGGCGGTGGGGGGTGGCCGTAGCTGAGGCTCCAGGAAGGGGGCATTGTCCACTTTTTTTTGCTTTCTTGTTTTTTTGTAATCTGCAGCAGGAAAATGTTAGAAAAAATTGTATATAATTTTTTGTTTTTTTATTTTTTTATTTTCTTTTTGTAAAGAGAGATGATAAAAGAAATTATTATATATTTTTTAAATTTTCCTGCAAAACAAAGATTAGAGAGAAAAGAAAAACAAAAAAATTATTTTTTTTATTTTTTCTGCGGGATCCTTGTCTTCGGTCACCGTGTGTGGCCAGAGGTGCGTGGTTGCGTGAGATAGAATGTGAAAACGGAGAGATCGCGAGATGAGATGAAAAATCGGGTTCGGAGGCGGATCAAAATGTGATGGATATTTTTGGGATTTTTAATGATCTAAGAGCTTGATAAAATGGGAGCAAAAACTAGACCTATGATTTATCCTAGAGAAAAAGACAAGAAATAAAATGGATCTCACCTCAGGGTTCGGAAAATGCCGTGATGGCTTTGACGAAAGCCGACGCGCTGTCACCGAACGGCTCGGAGGCTGGGCACCCTTCTTCAACAAGACGACTCTCGGAGATCGGGCTCCTCTACACCAAAGATCGATCAAGAAGCGAATGAGGAGAAGGAGCCCAATAAAAAGAGAAGGAAAATAAAAAATGGAAGATATGTACACATAAGGAAAGTGTTTATTAGTTAATTAAATAAAATAATTAAATAAATAAAATAATTAATTAATTACGAATTTCGGAAATAAATAAATTAAATAAATTAAGTATTTTATAGAAATCAATTAACCACCTTAATGGTGGCTATTAAAGGTAAAGAATCAAATCTAATATACATGGTAAGTTATAAAATCAAATAATGAATTAAATAATTAAATGTAATATAATTTTCGTAATTAATTAATTAATTAATGTGAGATATTTTATTTTTTGGTGATTTTTATATAAGAAAGTTAGTTGTATACACATATTATGTACATATAATACAATATACACATGTACAAATAAGGAAATAATTTTTATATCCCTTTTTTTGAAATTTTTTATTTATATATTTTTTGTTATTTTTAATAAAATAATATTTACAATTATGTACATAAAAAATAAATATTGATAAATATGTACAACAAATAATGGTGAAATTGCACAAAATACCCCAGAAATCGACTTTTTAACCGTAACTCCAAAAATTATGAAACCACAACCATTTGAAAGATAATTTAATTTAGAGTATAATTGAAGTGAGTTTGGTTCAATTTGAGTTCATATGGAGCCGGAATTGGTATTTCAATGATCAATTTGCGGCTTTTTCTGGGTATGATTATTTGCAATATGTACAATTTTTTATTTCACACTTATTTTTATTATTTACAACACATTTTAATTTACAACTTTTGTTTACAAAAATAATTAATTTGAGGTCAAGTTATGTATAAATAAAATAGTACATGTTTTATACAAATATATAGGGAAAAAATTTACAAAATATTTTTTTGGATTTTTGAATTGCAAACCCTATCTCCCCCTACTTTATTCCTGGTCGATTACGTCAAGTATTGACCTTCTCTCGGGGTTCAGGTCAGTATGCATTTATTGCATAAATACATCCTTTATTTTTCTTTTCTTTTTTCTTTTCTTTTTTATTCTTTTATTTATGCACAAAAAGTGTTAAAATGCATATTTAACAAATGCATGCAAAATGGTAAATTCATGCAATTAGTAGGTATTTACATGTGTTTAACTACGGAAATGAAGCTAAAATAAAAGAATAAAGGCGATGAATCGTGGATTCATCACCAACGATGACTTGTAGTCCATGCAATTCATCACTCTCATGCAGTGCAGCAACAAGGAGCATATCTTGACAAATCCAAAGCCAACGGATAAAACTGGGGCAAATGCTTCTTGGAAGCAAGATGACGCATATGCGTGTGTTTGGGTTTTTGGGACCCTCGCCACAGAGATAGACAATGATATTCCGAATAAACCCAACGTTAAGGTGATGTGGGATACTTTGGCATCCATCTATGCTCAAGCAAAAAATGATGCCAAGATTCTTCAGCTACATTTCGATATCCACAATGCCAAGCATAATGGTCATCTTCTGCACGTGTACTACTCTTCGCTTCGTGGCATGTTCGAGAAGCTTTATAGCTACAAGCCCATTACAACACCTACTGAGCAACAGAAAATGTATAGGAACTCTACGATGGTTGGAGTCTTCATGGTTGGATTGATATAGAGTATAATATTGCCCGTACTCAACTTCTTATCGGAGATACCATACCTCCCATAGATGAGGCCTATAGTCGTCTCAGCATGATTATCATGCCTTCTACAGCCACTTCTCTGCCCTCTTCATCGATGGCTACCTCTCATGGCCAAGGAGGGATGATCCAGTCCAGAGGACGCACACCTCGTAGCAGAGGCGGGGGACGCCAACGTGGCCCATGCACTTATTGTCGTAGACCTGAACATGTAGAGGATACATGCTACCAGAAGCATAGATATCCTACTTATGGTGGTGTAACAGAACATATTGTGCCTTCAAGGACTACAGCTTCCCAGGCTGATCCTCACCTGGTTGAAATGGTATCTTGTATTCGAGAGATCATGACTTCTATTGCTGGCACCACCACTACAAATACCGCAGCCGTAGCCAGAGCCTCTTCGAACTCCTTAGGTATCGCCTATGCATTCAGTGGTAGTACTGGTGCAGACATGACAAAGTGGATTATGGACTCTGGTGCTTCACACCACCTGTGTAGAGAGAGAGCACAGTTCATGTCCTACAGGACCATACCACCTGGCGTAGATAGGTTGTCATTTCTAATGGCGACCATTTACCCGTTACGGGACAGGGAAAGGTGCATTTAACGTCGTCTATGCGCCTTCAGAATGTTTTATATGCTCGTGATTTTCAGATGAATTTACTTTCCATTAGTCAGATTGCTAAGGATCTGCATTGTTGATGCAACCTAACTGAGTGGTGAACTAAATGGCAATCCTAAAATTGAAACTAATGGACTAAATGATAATAACAAATAAAATGATATGCGAAGCGCAAAAATCAGCAACAAACAACAACTACTCGAATTCTAGCACAGGTTATTCCACCAATTCAGGGCAATCCGATTAGTTAAACGTTCCTAGGAAATTATAACAATGTTGCAATAACTAGGAATCTCAATGATTCACCAAACCAAATCAGCAATATACCAATCCACAAACTAATAAAATATGCGGTAGAATAATATGTAGAGGGTGGCTCTCATACCACAACCAGCAGGGGGGAGAGTACGGACTTCAAATCTGACCGTAGAACGCGGGTAGTGGGATAGGCACGTCGGCGTTCTCGCAGGTACGGGGACCGGGGCGGTGGTGGTCTCACAGCGGCTGCGGCAGGGGCTGCCAGCGGCGGGGCGGAGAGGCGTCGGGCTGACAGGGGTCGCCGAGAGGCACTGGTGGGGAAGGGGAGTAGGGGCTGACGCGCGTGGGGAGGGCTGGCGAGAGGGAAGGGCGGCGAGTGGTTGGCGAAGGTTGGGGTTCGGCGAGGGGAAGAGGCGGCGGCGAGGAGGGGAGGGGGAGGGAATGGCGCGGGGCGCGAGCGAAGGCGGGAAGGGGAAGAAGGAGAGGCGGCGGGGCGGGATGGAGCCGGGGAGGAGGGGCCGCAGGCGAGAGGGGTGGAGATGCAGCCGTGCGGGGAGATGGGCGCGGGGCTGGGGAAGGCGAAGGCGGCGGGGGAGGGGGTGCGATTAGGGTTGGGAGAAGAGGGGAGAACGAGGCGGCGGGAGGGGAGGTAGGGTTCGGGGGTGGGGAAAGAACACGGGGAAGAGGGGAAAGGGCGGATTCGAGAAGAGGAGAGAGAGAGATAGAGAGAGAGAATTAGTGGTGGGGAAAATAACTTTCATTCAAACTTAATGCCAACCCTAATCCAAGGGGGGCTTTTATAGAGGCTAATTCCCCCCAATTAAGCAACAACTTTTCTAAAATAGAAAAAGAAAGAAAACAGAAAATAAAGGATGGTAAGGCCTTGTATAGTGAGTCTTTTTACATAAAATAAAATAAATAAAATAAATAAAAACAAATCTTCGAAAAGTGATCATGTAAGATCATGTTGCATCAACTCCCCCCTACTGAGAAGAATCTCGCTCCGTCGAGATGGCATCGTGGAAGTTATGAAGTATATGGGAGCGAAGTTGTTGGAGTTCATCCTCGTCAATCCAGGTGCAATCTGTAAGAGGTCGTCCCTTCCATTTGACTAGATATCGTCGGAAGAGACCACGTCTAGTCGTCATATCTCCGATGTCTGCAATATCTTCAATCTGATCGGCATCGGTCTCGGCTGGTGGTCGGCGCGTATCCTCAGCGGGAATTGCTGGCGTGGTGGCATCTGTCTGTTCATCTCCATGATATAAGAAGAGATCTGCTACATTAATGACCGGCGATGTCTGGACGTCTGGCGGCAGGTCGAGTAAGTAAGCATTGGGCCCAATCTTCTTGAGGACTCGGAATGGACCAATCTTTCATTCACTCAATTTTTGGTGGACTCTCAAAGGAAACCTCTCTTTTTTTAGGTGGACCATC
The DNA here is from genome assembly GCA_037367405.1 of Ottelia alismoides. Lineage (NCBI taxonomy): Eukaryota > Viridiplantae > Streptophyta > Magnoliopsida > Alismatales > Hydrocharitaceae > Ottelia > Ottelia alismoides. The sequence goes on from JAZKJV010008991.1 coordinate 453,935, forward strand.
ACTAACTCTCCAACTCTGAACTCGCTCTCTCTGCGATGGAGGTTGGCTTGGGCTTGGTATTTCTGGGTCATGGTTTGGAGTTTGGCTCGGATCTCGGTATGGAGATGTGTTAGGTGTTCGACCAGATCCTCAGCAGCTGTACTACTTCTCCCTTGCATGGTTGTGGGTTTTAGGTCTAGAAATTGGGTAAGAGGAAAGCTGTACACACTCTCAAATGGCGTTTTTCCGGTAGACCTATTGGTGGAACTGTTATACGCGAATTCAGCTTGGGGAAGAATTAGATCCCATTTGGACGGAGAGTCCCCTGCAAGACATCGCAATAAATTTCCTAATGATCTGTTAACTACTTCGGTTTGCCCATCTGTTTGTGGATGATAAGCGGTGCTGTATTGCAAACGAGTACCAAGACGAGACCAAAGCGTGCGCCAAAATGACTTAAAAACCGGGTATCACGATCCGAAGTAAAAGAACGAGGAACACCATGCAATCGAACGACATCACGAAAAAACAAATCAGCGACATGAGATGCATCTGAGGTTTTTTTACATGCAATGAAATGTGCCATTTTAGAAAATATGTCCACAACCACAAAAATAGAGTCAACTTTCCATACCGTGAGGGGTAAGCATGGTATTAAATTTCGCGAAATTTCGGCGAAATTTCGCCGAAATTTCGGTTTCGACAGGGAGGGTCTTTCGAAACACCTATATATATCGATATGCCCGGATTTCGACCGAAATGGGTCGAAAAATCGGTGATATTTCGACATTTCGACCCATATCGGTCAAAATTCATGTTTTCAGTTCAAAATTTCTCGGATTTCGACCGATATGGGCGAAATTTCGCCGATACCTATGTAAATCAACGATATTAACCATGTGATTTTAATTTTAGTCATTTTACTAACTATTTATTAATTCTCTATATCAAAACACATCATGATTTATATATTTTGTTTCGGGTCGAGGGCGCTGCCCCCGCACCCCCGCAAGGGGGGGCCAACCTGGGCCCCCCTAGGGTATGGTGCAACAGGGGGGATGCATACAATGTTTCTTCAACGTAGGGAGCTTCACCTCCCTTACAAATGGAGATGAAAACAACTCTATAAATTCTAGAGATATGCTATAGCTTCTTTGCTTCATTCCTTTTGTCATTTGTCTTTGTAAAAAATATATCATCATGTTGTAAGTCTATAATTAATTATGTAAATCACAAGAACTGCGCCTACGACCGTTATTTCTATGAACTAAACATTGTCTTATTAAGCATTATCTACATTTTAGAATAAAAAAATACTCATCTATTTTTCTGAACAAAAAGACATCTTATAAGTATTTTTAACTCATTTTAATTTCGATTCCAATATCTATCAGTCAGCTCAACGATATGGCCCGATATGTGCGATATAAGGCATATGGATGAGAGATATTTGTGATATAAGTGTGCATTTGTTAGCTATTGTTGTTTTAAGAACTTGGATTTAATGATATTCATTTCCAATATGTATCAATCAATAATCAGCCATAACAACGAAATGATCGATATGACCGATATGTGCGATATAAGGCATATGTAATGGATGAGAGATATTTGTGATATAAGTACGCATTTGTTAGCTATTGTTATTTTAAGAACTTGGATTTAATGATATCCATTTCCAATATGTATCCATCAATAATCAGCCTTAACAACGAAATGATCGATATGACCGATATGACCGATATGTGCGACATAAGGGGCATATATGAGCAATATGTATGATGGAACTGTGTATTTGTGAGTTATTTATTGTTGTAAATAACTTGAAAGATCTTAACTTGCAAAAAATTGTTCGAAAATTGACTTTTTGAGCCATTTCCGAAATTTCCACGAAATCGTCGAAATTTCCCGAAATATCGGCGAAATTTCGGTATTGGAGATGACCGAAACGAAATCGAAATCGAGATTTCGAACCTTGGGGGTAAGCCTAGCACAAAATCCATAGTGATGTCTTCCCAGGGTCGTAGAGGAATCGACAGAGGTGTATACAACCCAGTGTTCTGCCTATGGCCTTTGAATCTTTGACATGTTTGGCATTTTTGTACGAACTTTGTAACATCCTTTCGCAATTGCGGCCAACAAAATCGCTCTTGGAGAAGGGCCAAGGTCTTATCCCTTCCAAAGTATCCAGCTAAGCCACCGTTATGCAGTTTTGAAATCAAGTTCTCTCGAAGGGAAGTGGCAGGAATGCACAGTCGATGGGCCTTGAACAGGAATCCCTCATGAAGGACATAGGTGGTCGTTGGATCCTGTCCAGTTTCGACACACTCGGCATAAGCTTGTCTGATTTCAGGGTCAGTGGGGTAGAGGTCCTTGAGTGTGTCAAATATTGTTGTGCTGATAGTCATTGTGGTCAGGGCGTGTGCTCGCCTGCTCAATGCGTCGGCCACGCGATTCAGGGTACCAACCTTGTGCTTGAGATGGAACGTGTATTCTTGGAGGAAACTAACCCATTTTGCGTGACGCTTGTTAAGGGTCTTCTGTAAGTTTAGATATCTTAAGGCTTCATGATCAGAGTTAAGGACAAATTCACGTTGGATCAGGTAATGCCTCCAATGCTTGAGAGCTTGCACCACAGCATAGAATTCGACATCATAAGTAGAGTACCGTGATTGAGCTTCGTTCAACTTTTCACTGTAGAAGGCTACAAGTCGTCCTTCTTGACTCAGGACGGCACCAATCCCGACATGTGAGGCGTCGCAATCAACGACAAAAACCTTAGTGAAGTCAGGAAGTGCCAAAACAGGGGCATGTGTCAATTGGTGTTTTAGATGTTGAAAGTTGGTCTCTGTTTCAAGAGTCCAAGCGGGTGCGCCTTTTCGCGTGCAATCTACCAATGGAGTTGCACAAGTGCTAAAGTTCCGGATGAAGCGTCGGTAAAAAGAAGCCAATCCCAGAAAGCTGCGAATCTCGGTGAGGGTTTTGGGCACGGGCCAACTCTGAATGGCGTGAATCTTGGAGGGATCAACTTTAAGCCCATCGGCAGTGACAATGTATCCTAAGAAGAGGACCGTGTCAGACATGAAGGAACATTTCTTAAGGTGGACATACAATTGTTGCGCTCTCAAGGTTTGCAGGACTTGTCGTAAGTGGGATAAGTGGTCGTCTTTGGTCAAGCTGTAGATTAGTATGTCATCGAAGTACACCACCACAAACTTACCGATGAAGGGTCGCAATACATGGTTCATGGTTCGCATGAAGGTGTTGGGGGCATTGGACAGGCCTAAGGGCATTACCGTCCATTCATAAAGGCCCTCTTTGGTCTTAAAGGCCGTCTTCCATTCGTCTCCAGGTCGGAGGCGAATCTGATGGTAACCACTGCGAAGATCCATTTTGGAGAACAATTTGGCACCCGATAGCATGTCGAGCATGTCTTCAAGGCGTGAAATCGGAAATCGATACTTGATCTTGATCTTGTTGATAGCACGACTGTCCACGCACATTCTCTATGTGCCATCCTTTTTTGGGGTAAGCAGAGCAGGGACCGCCACGGGACACATACTCTCTCGAACATACCACGACGTAGAAGATCAGTGACCTGCTTGTTCATTTCTTCGTGTTCACTTGGGCTAATCCGATAATGTGGTAAGTGGGGTAGGCTGGCTCCAGGGACTAGGTCAATGTGATGTTGTATGTCTCACAACGGGGGTAGTCCTTCGGGTAACTCTTCAGGCATAATGTCAACAAACTCCTGGATGATGGGCTTTATCTCAGGCGGGACTTCGGGTATAATTGTCTCTTGATTGTTCACTTCACGTCCCATTAATGCATAAATGGTGGACCTCTCCTGAATTTCACGTTGGAATGTCTGGGCTTCCATCAGCAATACGGGACCCGTAGTCGAAGGCTTTGATGGTGGAGTGCCTTTACCAGATTGTGCAGTCGCGGCTCGAAGTGTACCCACTTGGCGAGGGCTAAGGGCTTCGCGTTGTGGTCTAAGGGTCACACGCACCTTGTTTATGAGAAAGGTGTATGTGTTCATCTTACCTTTGTGCTCCGTGTCTCGATCGAACTGCCAAGGTCTCCCAAGTAGTACATGACAAACATCCATAGGGGCTACAGGGCACCACACTTCGTCTTTATATGACGGTCCAATCAAGAAGCTAACGAGGCTTTGACGGTGGATCGGGAGTTGGGTACTACCTCGAAACCAGGCCACACTGTAAGGTTTATCGAGTGGTTGAGTTGGCAGATCCAACTTATCGACCATTTCTTGCGAAACTAAGTTCTCAACGCTTCCTCCATCAATGATCAGCAAACAGCGTCGCCCTCCTGAGGTGCAGGTGGTTCGGAAGATGCTGCGTCGCAGCCAACTATCAGCATCGTTGACAGCGGGTGTGAGCAGGATATTCGTGGGTGCGCTGTCAGGAGCGATAAAGTTCTCATGTTCAATAACCAAGAAAGGTTCGGATTCATCTCCATCCACTCCCAGAAGCTCATAGTCATCAGCTCTCATGGTGTCAGCAGTCAAAGCGGTCGGTTCCTCTTCAGGTGATTCCTGATGCTCAGGGTCAGGGTCTTTAGGGTCTTCGATGGTGCATAAATGGGCGGGCCTAGCTTTAGGGTTCGGGAACTCTGCTGCTCGATGTCCCTTTTGATAGCATCGGAAACAAGTATCAGGTCCTACAATAGGTCGACTTCCTAAGACGCCTGGTCCGGGGTTTCCAGTAGGTGGTCGGGCAACGGCAGGAGTTGATGGTTTGGCTTGGGGTTTACCCGTAACAATCGATGGGGAACCTATCGGTTTGGAGGTCGTCATCGGGGTACTAGTGCGAGAGACGGAGTTCACAGAAAAAGACATCTTCCTTGTCTGGGCCTTAGCAAGCTTGGTCTCAGCTCGTTCAGCCTGCTTGTAGGCTTCGTCAACGTTTCGGCAGTTGTGGAGGTAGAGTTCATCCTGGATAACTTGGCAGAGTCCTTGCAGGTAGCGGGTGACTTCCTGGATAGGAGTCTCCTGCAATCGGTTGCGATGCACGAGGGACTGGAACCCTTCGGTGTATTCCTTCACGCTCATGGTGCCTTGTTTCCAAGATTGCAGTCGTGCGTAAAGATCTCGTTTGTAATCTTCCGGTACGAATTTAGTTTTCAGTTTAGCCTTCATCTTGCTCCAACTGCGGATCTTACCTTTTCCTTTGCGTTTGCGTTCAGATTGCAAACGGTCCCACCATAGCAGAGCATGTCCCTTTAATTTGATTGTGACGAACTGAACTTTTCGTTCGCTAGGCATACTAGACTTCCACACAAAGAAGTGTTCGAAGGTTTGGAGCCCATCCAAAAAGACATCATGGTTTCGTCCTCTGTCAAATTCCGGAACATCGAGACGGATGCCTCGATCCCATCCGTCATCGGACCTAGGTCCAGGTCGGGGCGGGAATTGATATCCACCAGTAGGTTGTGAAGTATATCCAGAGGTGAGGGGATCTTGAATCTTGGAAGTGAAAGGGGTGTCATCTCTTAGTCCTTCTTCTTCACTTTCTTGTGAGTGCCAATTGCTAACATGTCCGTCAGAAGTAGATGAGCTAGAGTCGCGGGAAGTGTTACTCCGGGAGTGTCGTCTCCGACTAGCACGTCGACCATTGTTGGGTGTTTCATCACTATGATCCTTCCCTAGCATGTGACTACTTAGGGTGGCAATTTGTCCGCTCATTTGTTCGTACATCCGCTGCATGTGTTGTATTTGAGCGGATAAAGATTCTAACGATAGCTTAGTGTGTGGGGTATAGGTGGTTTTAGAGGAACTAGATTTGTCGGCCATGGGAATCCGAGGTTTTCTGCTCTCTTTGTTTTGGGATTTTTTTGTTTTGTTTTTTTTTTGTTGTTTTGTTTTGTTTTTGTTTTTTTATGCAATGAACAAATGGAATGCAGACGAGATGCAGGATCGTTGGGCTCTGATACCAAATTGATGCAACCTAACTGAGTGGTGAACTAAATGGCAATCCTAAAATTAAAACTAATGGACTAAATGATAATAACAAATAAAATGATATGCGAAGCGTAAAAATCAGCAACAAATAACAGCAACTACTCGAGTTCTAGCACAGGTTATTCCACCAATTCAGGGCAATCCGATTAGTTAAATGTTCCTAGGAAATTATAACAATGTTGCAATAACTAGGAATCTCAATGATTCACCAAACCAAATCAGCAATATACCAATCCACAAACTAATAAAATATGCGGCAGTGTAGAGGGTGGCTCTCATACCACAACCAGCAGGGGGGAGAGTACGGACTTCAGATCTGACCGTAGAACGTGGGTAGCGGGATAGGCATGTCGGCGTTCTCGCAGGTGCGGGGACCCGGGCGGTGGTGGTCTCACAGCGGCTGCGGCAGGGGCTGCCAGCGGCGGGGCGGAGAGGCGTCGGGCTGACAGGGGTGCCAGGAGGTGCTGGTGGGGAAGGGGAGTAGGGGACAGGGGCTGGCGCGAGTGGGGAGGGCTGGCGAGAGAGAAGGGCAGCGAGTGGTTGGCGAAGGTGGGGGTTCGGCGAGGGGAAGAGGTGGCGGCGAGGAGGAGAGGGGGGGGGGGGGGGGGGAATGGCGCGGGGCGCGAGCGAAGGCGGGAAGGGGAAGAAGGAGAGGCGGCGGGGCGGGATGGAGCCGGGGAGGAGGGGGCGCAGGCGGGAGGAGTGGAGATGCGGCCGTGCGGGGAGCTGGGCACGGGGCTGGGGAAGGCGAAGGCGGCGAGGGAGGGGGGAGCGGTTAGGGCTGGGAGAAGAGGGGAGAACGAGGCGGTGGGAGGGGAGGTAGGATTCGGGGGTGGGGAAAGAACACGGGGAAGAGGGGAAAGGGCGGATTCGAGAAGAGGAGAGAGAGAGAGAGAGAGAGAGAAAATTAGTGGTGGGGAAAATAACTTTCATTCAAACTTAATCCCAACCCTAATCCAAGGGGGCCTTTTATAGAGGCTAATTCCCCCCAATTAAGCAACAACTTTTCTAAAATAGAATAAGAAAGAAAACAGAAAATAAAGGATGATAAGGCCTTGTATAATGAGCCTTTTTACATAAAATAAAATAATAAAATAAATAAAAATAAATCTTTGAAAAGTGATCATGTAAGATCATGTTGCATCAACTGTCGTGTCATTTTTGACCCATCATCTCTTGTGTGTCAAGACATACTCACGGGCACAGTGATTGAATGTGGCTGTGAGCAGTGGGGGATTTACAAACTAGTCCAACCTCCTCATGCTGTTGTTTCTACTATACCTACTAGACCAATCTCACCATATATGTGGCGCCTTTGTTTTGACCACCTTCCTTTGCAGAAGTTGTGCCATGTTCTCCCTTGAATCTTTACGAGATCCTCTTTCCAGTGTGAGGCATGCCAACTTGCGAAGCATCACTGTTCCTCATTTCCATCCCGTCAAAGTCGAAGTAGTTCTCAGCTATTTGAGCTCCTACATTCAAACATTTGGGGTTCGAGTCGTGTTCCTGATAACTAGGACACCGTTTTTATCTAGTTGTTGTCGATGATTTTTCTATACTTTCTTGGGTCTTTTTATTGAAGAATAAGTCTGAGGCTGGATCTGTGATCAAAATATTTTATTAATGAGATAAAGAATGTTTTTTCTGCAAAAAACAAATATCTTCGTTCTGATAATGCTTTAGGGTTCTATACTTTACAGCTTTCTGAGTTCCTTAGGTCTTTAGGCATTGTTCATCAGACCTCATGTATTTATACTTCCCAATAAAATGGTGATGCTGAGCGTAAACACCGTTATTTACTTGATATGACCATAACCTTGCTGATACAAAGTCGTGCTCCTCATATTTACTAAGGAGATGATGTCTTCATTGCATGCTATTAGTGAACCGCATGCCCTCGTCTGTGTTGGAAGAGAAGATTCCTTTCTCGATTGTGTTTCCCGAGGAGGATCTTTTCTCCCTTAAACCTCATGTGTTTGGTTATGTTGCATTTGTTCATGATGTCTCTCCCGGTCGTGACAATCTCTCTCCCACAGCTGTCAAGTGTGTTTTTGTCATCTACTCCCGTACCCAGAAAGGGTACCGCTGCTTTGATCCGCTCAGGCGGAAATACTTTGTTATTGCTGACATCACTTTCTTTGAGTCGGTCATGTATTTTTCTCCTACATGTGACAGACTGGCCCCATCTGACTCTGACAATGAGATCTACATGCCTCCTACTATCACACCATCACCACCACCACAACTACTACCACCTGCTCCTTTGGCTCCACCTTCTATTGTGACTCAGTTTTTGCCACGTGTTTATACTCGCATGTCTCGCTCTGTTCCTCCAGCTCACAGGTCATACCCATCATCCAGCACGCCTCAAGTATGTAATGAGCATATTGTTTCTACCGATGGCACTATTGGGTTGTCTATGCAGCGGATTCCATACAGGATAAGCAGGTGCCCTCTCAAGAGGGGAACTCACAGGTCACAAACTTGGCAGATGATCTTGATGTACCGATTGCTCTGCGCAAGCCAAAACATAAGTGTACTACTTATCCTCTTGCAACCTAGGTTTCCTTGAACATGCTATCAGAGGATTTCAAAAGATTTACTTTGGCACTATTAGCCGGGGAGATGTCGCGGACATATCAGGAGGTTATTCATGACAGTCAGTGGATGTTATCCATAGAGGAGGAGATTGATGCACTACAGTCATGTGGTACGCGGAGTCTTGTTTCTACTCCAGTTGACACATCCGTTGTGGGATGCAAATGGGTGTTCACTGTGAAATACTGTGCGGACGGCAGTGTGGATCGCTATAAGGTGAGACTTGTGGCACGTGGGTTCACCCAGACATATGGGGTGGGACTATCAGGATACTTTCTCTCCAGTTGCCAGACATTCTGATGCAGCGTAAAACGGATAAATAGGGCCTCATGTTCTACTTTTATCCGTTATTTAGAGGCTAATTTTATTTAAGTTTATTTGAGTCGCCGTAATTTTATTTAAATAAAAGAGATCGCTTGTGATCTTAAAGTAGTTAGTTGCAATTTGAATTTCAAAATTAGTTAGTCGGTTAGAGTCAAATTAGGATAAGTAGTTTTGAATTTGAATTTGAGTTGCTATTTTTGTAATCTCATCCCTCCTATATAAAGCGATGATAGACTATTGTTTTAGTCAGTTCAGTTGATATGAAAAATTGAGATTTTATCTCTATCTCTGTCTCTCTCTTTCTCTCTCTCAACGTGGTCTTCACGATTCATTCCCAAAATCCCTCATTTTCTGACGAGCTTTCTCCTCTCAACCTCTCCTATCTCTTCTCCACCACAAAATTTTATTTTTATCCGTTGCAAAATCCCATCTGCATCAATTGGTATCAGAGCATGGCTTACAGATCGTCCTCACGATCTATCGATCCATACAAAAGTTCACGCAAGCATCATGCAACGAAGGACCATCGTTCATCGGAACGAAAACGACGATCCAACGAAGCTTACGACAAGGAGATGCTGGGCATACTGCTTGACCAAATAAAACTACAAGGTTAGATGGCTAATTTCGAGACCCTATGCACGGCCGAATCAAAGTCTTCCATTATCGACGCCGCTGTCCAGAATTTTGACGAAGAAAAACTCGTCGTCGATGATGATTTGCCCGCTGTCTAGGTCATTCCAGAAGGAAAAAACGTCAATCTGCTTGCTGTCCAGGTAATTTCAGACTTGGAAACCCCGCTGAAATCGCCCTACGGCCCACTCACGACCCCCTCGCTGGACCCCTCCGATGTCCCCAAACCAAAAGCGTGCTCCCCAACCCCAAACCCACCACCGCTACCTCTCCTACCTCCAACCCCATAGCCGCCACCTCCTTTTCCCATCGCCCCCGCACCTCCTGCATCACCGTCAAAAAACCTTCCAGCCACCCCCGCATCTCTAGGTCCCGTGCCCTCGCCTCCATCGCAATTACCATGCACCTTCCAGTCCACCCTCTGCTTCCCGCAACTCCACCCTATCTCGCCGCCACAGCCCCCTCTCATCATCTTCGTGCCTCCAACAACACCTCCGCCCCCTCCTACCACCCTTGTTGTCGCCCCCCCACCTCAAGTCCCCTCCCTCGCCCACACCCTTCCCCATTATCCCGTGCCGCCCCTTCCACCTCTTCCCATTGCCATCGCTATTCCGCAACTCCTTCCCTGCAGCCCACGACGCCACCCGATGCCGCCGTCAACCGACCGCGAGTCCTGGCTACGTGATCCCTGCGCTACCACATGCCGCAACCGTAGAAGAACTGTGCGCCACCGCCCGCACGAGATCATGTGCTGCTACCCTGGTGCAAACCTGAGCCGTCGATGCTACTAGAACCCTAACCCAAGGGTTCAACGCCGCCCGCCAGCATCATGTCCTACCGCCTCGTGCCCCCGCCATGTTGTTGCCGCCGTTACTTGAGGATGAGAGAAACCCTAACGCAGGGCTACTCTCCAAAAGGATTCATGCTCCACCACATTAGGAATTTGGAATTGATTTGGGTAATTTGCAGAAAAGCTCCTCCTTACGAGAACTGTTATCTCAAAGGCCAACTGAAGAAATTATCTTATGACTTCTTTTTAAATGAAGGGGTACGAAAATTGCAAAGACGCCCTCTAATTGGAAGGAACTACAAACGTAACATTGAAAAGGATCTAATTGAAGGAATTGCAAGCTACAATTTCAAGGACGAATTCTCCAACGACGCGTCGAGATCAAGCAATTCGTCGAGAGACGAATTTTTCAAGCGGAGGAGAACTGTTGCAGCTAAAACGGATAAATAGGGCCTCATGTTCTACTTTTATCCGTTATTTAGAGGCTAATTTTATTTACGTTTATTTGAGTCGCCGTAATTTTATTTAAATAAAAGAGATCGCATGTGATCTCAAAGTAGTTAGTTGCAACTTAAATTTCAAAATTAGTTAGTCGGTTAGAGTCAAATTAGGATAAGTAGTTTTGAATTTGAATTTGAGTTGTTATTTTTGTAATCCCATCCCTCCTATATAAAGGGATGATAGACTATTGTTTTAGTCAGTTCAGTTGATATGAAAAATTGAGATTTTATCTCTATCTCCGTCTCTCTCTTTCTCTCTCTCAACGTGGTCTTCACGATTCATTCCCAAAATCCCTCGTTTTCCGACGAGCTTTCTCCTCTCAACCTCTCCTATCTCTTCTCCACCATAAAATATTTTTTTATCCGTTGCAAAATCCCATCTGCATCACATTCTATTCTACGTATTCTACTTTCTATTGTTGTGACACGAGATTGGCCCCTTTACTGGCTAGATGTAAAGAATGCCTTCCTCTATGGTGATCTACAGGAGGAGGTCAACATGCAGCAGCCACATGGGTTTGCTGCTGAGAGGGGTGTCAGAAGGTTTGCAAGCTACAAAGCTATCTATGGCTATGTATGGCCTTAAGCAGAGTCCAAGAGCATGGTTCCATAAGCTCTCGGACTTGATAGAGCAGCAGGGGTTTGTGTGATCGACGACTGATCACTCCTTATTTGTATAGAGGATCCAAAGATGTACCATGGTTATTCTTGTTTATGTCGATGACATTATTGTTACAGGGGATGACGAGCAGGGCATTATGGATGCCAAGGACTTCCTAGGCCAGCAGTTTGTGACCAAGGACCTTGGGCATTTACGTTACTTCCTTGGACTGGAGTTTGCCAGGAATCAACGAGGTTGTGGGACGACCTAGAGGAAGTACGTTACAAATCTTCTTTCGAAGACATGCATGGCAGATTGCAGACCTGCCACTACTCCTATTGACCCTAGCATGAAGCTCTATGATGATGACACTAAGGAGGTCGACAAGAGAAGGTACATGGAACTTGTTGGCAAGCTATTATATGTGACTATTACTAGGCCCGACATATCCTTTGTCGTGAGCAAAGTGAGTCAGTTTATTGAGCAGCCCAGACAAGCACATATGGATGTAGTCCATATTATTTTGAGATATCAGAAGATTTCACCTGGTACGGGACTTCTTTGCAGCAGAGGCACATCTCTTTCAGTTACAGCATGCGCAGATGCAGATTATGTTGGGTGTCAAAGGATGGGAAGTCTATATCAGGCTTTACTGTATTCATAGGAAATTCTCTAGTTTCATGGAAGAGAAAGAAGCAGACTATGGTTGCCAGATCGAGTGCTGAGTCAGAATACAGGGTCATGGTATAGACTAGCACAGAGATGATGTGGGTCAGATCTGTTCTACTGACCTGACTATAGAGTTGCCTCTTCCCATGAGCCTCCAATGTGACAATCAGGCTGCTCTTTATATAGCCAACAACCCAGCCTTTCATGAGAGGACAAAGCACATAGAGGTGGATTGTCACTACACTCGCGACATAATACAGAAGGGTCTTATCGTCACTACGCATGTCAGCTCTGGAAACCAGACAACATATGTTCTTACTAAGGCCCTAGCCAGATGATCTTATAAAAGATGTTGTTCCAAGCTGAGTCTGATCGATATCTACGCTCCAGCTTGAGGGGGAGTATTGAGATATTTGTTGTCTTTATTATTATTTTTCTTATTTTATATTTATTTTGTCTTCTTGTAATTTGTCCAATAGGTTCATCTCTTATATAAGAGAACCTGAGACCCTCTCATTAGTGCAATTTATTATTTTTACTTTACAAGAAGTATAGCATGGATCTTTTAAAAGAAATCGGAAAAATAGGATGTAAAAGTGCCACTACTCCGATTGAGGAAAATCACAAGCAGAGCTTAGAAGATAGAAAGTAACTTGATGAAGATCCTAAATATCGATACCAAAGACTTGTTGGAAAGCCTATCTAACTCACGCTTGCTAGATCTGACATCACTTATGTTGTGAATGTAATGAGTCAATTTATGCATGCTCCCGTTGATTTACACATGAAAGTTGTTGAACGTATTTTGTGTTATATAAAAAGGAGTCCTGGGATGGTGAAGGAATTGAGGTGAAGATTGGTGACGTATTTTGTGCTATTTTGTGCTTATATATGGAGTGCACCTTTGATGGAAGCAATGGTGAAGGAATTGAGGTGAAGATTGGTGACAATAACATTCGGAAGAGAGATTCTTTTAGATATCTGGGATCTATTTTGCAACAGGATGGGAAAATTGATGGAGATGTTACTAATAGAATAAATACATGCTAGCTAAAGTGGAGAGGAGCCTCTGTTGTACTCTGTGATAAGAAAATTCCTTTAAAAATTAAAGGAAAGTTTTGCAAAGTAGCCGTGAGACCTGTTATGCTCTATGGATCTGAATGTTGGCCTGTGAAATACAGACATGTAAAGAGAATGGTTGTTGCGGAAATGAAAAATGCTAAGGTAGACGTGTGGACACACACGTAAAGATCGGATTCGGAATGATGCAATCAGAAAGAAAGTTGGTGTAGCTCTGATGAATCTCGTATTCATCATGCTAAAAGCCACTTATTAAAATCCCTGCTTAAACAAACCAATAAAAATCACCTCTAATTCTTTGATTTTATCATGTACTATATTGTGTATAAATTACCATTAATTTATTGTATTTAATTTCCCTTATTTTTCTGTAATTATTTTATCACTCAAAAACCCCTAAAAATTAGGTAGATAACTTGTCTATAATTCACTGACCCTTAAAAAGATAAAAAAACACAAAAAGATCTCAAAACCACAAACTTGGTGTTTTTATCCCCTTAAAAAATACCTCCAAAAATAACTTTTGTACAGATGACCTCTTTTGGCTTTTTGCCCAACATGAAAGTTGTAGATCTCATCGAGACGAGCAGCTTTCATGTTTTGACTTTTTCCTAATTCGACCCCGAACTATTTCTTTTATATTTTTCTTTGTATTTTTGTTTGATTTATTCTGATTGGGCCACGTGGCGCCCCCTGGGCCGGCCACGTGGCCCGCGTCCCCTTCCGCCACGCGGCACCCTCCTGGATGGTTGGATCCACCCGCCTCCACTTCCATCTCCTCCGTCCACCGCCGCTCCATTCCCAGCCGCCCGATCGTCCCCTTGGATCTGATCTTGGCCGCTACTTCCCGCCTATATCTCAGCCCTCCGATCTTCTTCTCATCCGACGCCCCTTAACGTGCCACGTCGCCTCTCAATCAATCACCGTTAGATCGCCCCACATCCTTCAATCCCAACCGCTCGCCTTCGCCTATCTCCTAGCCGCACGATCAGATCCCAAGGATCTGATCGTAGCCTTCCGCTCACAACCTCATCCCAACCGTTGGATCATCAGATCCAACGGTCCTCCGCCTTCGTCTACCTCTGTAACCTCCCTTCCTCAGTCGTTACCCCTCGCCAACCCAGCTCCCCCTTCCATTTATAGCCACCATCTCCGACCACCTCTCCTGCCTGTAACGCCTCCCCCACGTCGCCCTTGCCTCCGCCTTCGCCGCGCAACCATCACCTAACGCCACCTTCATTCCTACGCCTTTAATCCTCCACTCCAAAAACGTCCCACCACCATGAAACCTCCGTTTCTTCTCCGCCTATAAAACCTCACCCACCTCCTCCAGTCACCTCGTCCACCATTATTGGGTTATGCCCTAGTCTCCTCCGCCCCTCCGGTGACAGCGGAGGGGCAGAACGTCGAGGCAAAGACGGGTCTAGCTCGGTGTTGACCCACAGCGATTCTTCGCCGTGTCTTGGTGATTCCGGTCACCATTTGAGTCCGTTGGCTGGCTGACCATCTGGGCGACGACCGGAGGCTTTCAAAGAGCCTCATCACAAGCTCATCCTCCGCCAGGGTTCCCCTCCCCGATGAGGTTCCTTTGCCTCCTTCTTTTTCGTTCTTTTTCTCCCAATTTTTACACCACCTACAACCACTTCCACCCCCATCTGATCCATCTACTTGTTCCGCCGAACCACTCCGACCTTCGCCGCCCATTTCTCCCTTCTCCAGAACCCCCAACCGCTCCGACCACTCTTCCCCTGCTCCGCCGGAGAAGACGACCTGGGCCATCACTTCTCGCCGCCTCCAAGGCCTACGTTCACTCACAAACTCACTCGCACACTCCTTGCTTCGGCTATACTAACTTTTGCAGGTCCATTCTCTTCACTAGCCGGAGATTGCACCTCCCCGCCGATCTCGAGCTTCTTCTCCGACAACCATGCTTCGACGGGGAGCTCCAGACCTCCATGGAGCTTCGCAGTAACTCCAAGATCTCCGTCAGACCTCCAGCATGCTTCCACGATCCTCAGACGACCTCGGGAGGCACGGCGGAGCTATTGGCAGGTCGCCGGAGCCCCGCCTCCTCCGGGGACCTGCGGAGGAGCACGAAGGTACAGGCACCGTCCGATCCTCCTGATCGGACGGTCCTGATGAAGACACGTGGTGGACCCGAGCCGCTTCCCCAACCTACAGGCTCGGGTCATCCGAGCCTCCCGACAGACCTCCAGAAGATGCCACGTGTCCCGAAGCAGCGGCTGTGACCCGAGCCTAGCCCTCACGTGCAACACGCGTGAGAAGCTGGGTAAATTGCAAAAACGACCCAGGAGTTTTGAAGAATTACAATCTGGTCCCCAGGCACGTGTCTCACGTGCGTGCCTGGGTATTTTACAGGGAGGCCCTCATGGTTTGGAAGAATTACAAATAGGCCCCTGTGCGCAAATGGAGAAATTACAACCGGGCCCAGGCGGTTTTTGCTATTTGCATTTAGGTCCCTCCAGGGACCTAAATGCAATATTTATCCCTTTATTTTATTGCATTTTTATTACAAGTATGCCCTTGCACTGTTTTTAGCATAACTTGAGCATTGTAGGTCCAAATTGCATGATTTTAGTGTCGTTTTGATCCTTATTTTGTCCTCTACATTCTAGCATACTTATTTGTTCCATTTGACACTGTTTAAATTTAAGTGATTTTTTATGTGATAAATGGGACCATGCTATACTTGTTTTGCTTGATTTGATGACCTATTTTTAATGATGTGTTCAAAATGACTCTAACTCTATTCTATATTGCGTTGCTCACATTTTAGGGTATAATTCTGGTATTTTATTCATCATGCATGTTCCTTTGCATTATTTGCCCATGCATCACTTTAACTTGCATAAAAACAAGATAAAAAAATTGCATGCATCATGGCATCGCCTTGAAAATAGCATAGAGCTTCATAATTTGCATATGGATCTGAAATTGAGATTAAATCACTATGTGCTTCATGAATCAAATTTCAACACTCAGAATAGGTTGTCGTATCCCTGTGTTCGACCTTGGTATACTTACCAAGCATAAATATTCCACAGCATTCAAGGTCTGTGGCTTTTGCTGAACAAAATTCGCCTCCTGTACTACAGCATTATTTATATTTATTAAAGAGGCGAATTTTACGTTCATCAAATGGCGCCGTTGCCGGGGATACGGCTTTGCTTAATTTTTGAATTTTGATTTTTTTTTATTTCAAAAATTTTCAGGTCTTCATTTCATGCTTCATTTCATGCATATTAATTGCTGATTTATTGTCTCCAGGTTTTCTAACATTTATCTTTTGTGGCAGGGCCCATGGTGATCGAGGGCGCTTGATCCTCATGGAGGCGTGAAGTCAAATACTTCCGCTGAAGAGGCCGCGAAAGAACCTGTGAAAGATTTGGGAGATTTCAGCAGTCAAAAATTGCATTGCATTTTGTAAAAAAAAAAATCTTGCATCTGCATATTTATTTTCAGTCTTGCATATTGTACAACCCCCCCCCCCTCACACACACACACCTACACTGCACATGCACATATTCACCCTCCCCCTGTATAATTCACTCTCTCTCTCTGTGTGTGTATATCTATTTTTCACGAACCCCCTCCCACTCACCCTTGTATCATAGAACCGCCCCCCCTAACACATACCTTACTTAGGCTATTTGTAGCCTAAGTATAGGGGGGACCTGCCTGCTCGTCCTCCCTCGTCCCGTCTTCTTGTACTTAGGCCAATTTTGGCCTAAGTATAGGGGGACCCTCCTCCTCAGTTCCGCTATATCACCCTGTACTTGAACCGAGCCTTAGCTTCATGGCACTTGTGCTATGAGGACATAGCAAATTTTAAGTATAGGGGGGTATACCGTATATGTATTTTACTTTAGCCTTAGCTCGCGTTTTAAAACTTTTTAAAATTTTATTTTTCGGGCTGGGTTTTGGTAAACTAGTGAACTGAGTAAAAACCTGTAAAAAATTAAATTTTGAGGGATTAATTTTTGTAAATAGTCCTATATTAAAAACAATTGTTTAAAAAAAATCTTTCTTGGAGGTTGACTCTGACTACTAGGTTTAGTAGACATTTTCAGTGAGGGAACCTCGGTCTCCCTTAGCAGAGTGGGTGGTTTAGAGGACATCGCATACGGCCCCGTCCTCAAGTAACACGGGCCTCGGCCTGTACTTACACCCATACTGGCTGAAAGTGTATACTTTTATTTGAGCCTGGGTCAGTCATTGTCTCTCCGAGGAATAAAAAAAAGTATAAAATTAAAACCCATAAAAATTTGCAAAAGATAAAAATCACACAAAAATT
Source organism: Ottelia alismoides (assembly GCA_037367405.1). NCBI lineage: Eukaryota > Viridiplantae > Streptophyta > Magnoliopsida > Alismatales > Hydrocharitaceae > Ottelia > Ottelia alismoides. Next base: position 471,407 of record JAZKJV010008991.1, read on the forward strand.
CACTAACCCATGGAGTTGGTGTATTCCTGACACAATCACACTCACGCAAGGCTTGAGGATTTTGAGGACACTGGATCTCTGGGATCTTGAGAGTCTGAGTTAACATGCCTTAGTCATTAGGGTTTTCTTGACTTAAATATCCACACTCCTCTGGTTTGAAAGACTTGAGTGCTATATTGCACTCTTTATCTCTACTTTCAAGAAAATATGATCAGCACAGTCACTTCCACAACTGCATGATTGATGAGCTGAGTTGAGATATCACCTGAGGAACTAGGACCATGGATTTAAGTTTAGACCTGATCTAATGATATTCGAGGATGGGATAAAGTTAATGAAGGCTTCAGAAAACCTGAGTGTCAGCAAAAACCCTAGCCAGTATGTGAACAACATTCATATGCTATCTCTTGATATTTACCTAAAAGTGCCAGGGTGTGATGAAACTTAAAGAAACTTGTTGATCAGTGCCACGTGGCCCGCGTCCCCTTCCGCCACGCGGCACCCTCCTGGACGGTTGGATCCACCCGCCTCCACTTCCATCTCCTCCGTCCACCGCCGCTCCATTCCCAGCCGCCCGATCGTCCCCTTGGATCTGATCTTGGCCGCTACTTCCCGCCTATATCTCAGCCCTCCGATCTTCTTCTCATCCGACGCCCCTTAACGTGCCACGTCGCCTCTCAATCAATCACCGTTAGATCGCCCCACATCCTTCAATCCCAACCGCTCTCCTTCGCCTATCTCCTAGCCGCACGATCAGATCCCAAGGATCTGATCGTAGCCTTCCGCTCACAACCTCATCCCAACCGTTGGATCATCAGATCCAACGGTCCTCCGCCTTCGTCTACCTCTGTAACCTCCCTTCCTCAGTCGTTACCCCTCGCCAACCCAGCTCCCCCTTCCATTTATAGCCACCATCTCCGACCACCTCTCCTGCCTGTAACGCCTCCCCCACGTCGCCCTTGCCTCCGCCTTCGCCGCGCAACCATCACCTAACGCCACCTTCATTCCTACGCCTTTAATCCTCCACTCCAAAAACGTCCCACCACCATGAAACCTCCGTTTCTTCTCCGCCTATAAAACCTCACCCACCTCCTCCAGTCACCTCGTCCACCATTATTGGGTTATGCCCTAGTCTCCTCCGCCCCTCCGGTGACAGCGGAGGGGCAGAACGTCGAGGCAAAGACGGGTCTAGCTCGGTGTTGACCCACAGCGATTCTTCGCCGTGTCTTGGTGATTCCGGTCACCATTTGAGTCCGTTGGCTGGCTGACCATCTGGGCGACGACCGGAGGCTTTCAAAGAGCCTCATCACAAGCTCATCCTCCGCCAGGGTTCCCCTCCCCGATGAGGTTCCTTTGCCTCCTTCTTTTTCGTTCTTTTTCTCCCAATTTTTACACCACCTACAGCCACTTCCACCCCCATCTGATCCATCTACTTGTTCCGCCGAACCACTCCGACCTTCGCCGCCCATTTCTCCCTTCTCCAGAACCCCCAACCGCTCCGACCACTCTTCCCCTGCTCCGCCGGAGAAGACGACCTGGGCCATCACTTCTCGCCGCCTCCAAGGCCTACGTTCACTCACAAACTCACCCGCACACTCCTTGCTTCGGCTATACTAACTTTTGCAGGTCCATTCTCTTCACTAGCCGGAGATTGCACCTCCCCGTCAATCTCGAGCTTCTTCTCCGACAACCATGCTTCGACGGGGAGCTCCAGACCTCCATGGAGCTTCGCAGTAACTCCAAGATCTCCGTCAGACCTCCAGCATGCTTCCACGATCCTCAGACGACCTCGGGAGGCACGGCGGAGCTATTGGCAGGTCGCCGGAGCCCCGCCTCCTCCGGGGACCTGCGGAGGAGCACGAAGGTACAGGCACCGTCCGATCCTCCTGATCGGACGGTCCTGATGAAGACACGTGGTGGACCCGAGCCGCTTCCCCAACCTACAGGCTCGGGTCATCCGAGCCTCCCGACAGACCTCCAGAAGATGCCACGTGTCCCGAAGCAGCGGCTGTGACCCGAGCCTAGCCCTCACGTGCAACACGCGTGAGAAGCTGGGTAAATTGCAAAAACGACCCAGGAGTTTTGAAGAATTACAATCTGGTCCCCAGGCACGTGTCTCACGTGCGTGCCTGGGTATTTTACAGGGAGGCCCTCATGGTTTGGAAGAATTACAAATAGGCCCCTGTGCGCAAATGGAGAAATTACAACCGGGCCCAGGCGGTTTTTGCTATTTGCATTTAGGTCCCTCCAGGGACCTAAATGCAATATTTATCCCTTTATTTTATTGCATTTTTATTACAAGTATGCCCTTGCACTGTTTTTAGCATAACTTGAGCATTGTAGGTCCAAATTGCATGATTTTAGTGTCGTTTTGATCCTTATTTTGTCCTCTACATTCTAGCATACTTATTTGTTCCATTTGACACTGTTTAAATTTAAGTGATTTTTTATGTGATAAATGGGACCATGCTATACTTGTTTTGCTTGATTTGATGACCTATTTTTAATGATGTGTTCAAAATGACTCTAACTCTATTCTATATTGCGTTGCTCACATTTTAGGGTATAATTCTGGTATTTTATTCATCATGCATGTTCCTTTGCATTATTTGCCCATGCATCACTTTAACTTGCATAAAAACAAGATAAAAAAATTGCATGCATCATGGCATCGCCTTGAAAATAGCATAGAGCTTCATAATTTGCATATGGATCTGAAATTGAGATTAAATCACTATGTGCTTCATGAATCAAATTTCAACACTCAGAATAGGTTGTCGTATCCCTGTGTTCGACCTTGGTATACTTACCAAGCATAAATATTCCACAGCATTCAAGGTCTGTGGCTTTTGCTGAACAAAATTCGCCTCCTGTACTACAGCATTATTTATATTTATTAAAGAGGCGAATTTTACGTTCATCAAATGGCGCCGTTGCCGGGGATACGGCTTTGCTTAATTTTTGAATTTTGATTTTTTTTTATTTCAAAAATTTTCAGGTCTTCATTTCATGCTTCATTTCATGCATATTAATTGCTGATTTATTGTCTCCAGGTTTTCTAACATTTATCTTTTGTGGCAGGGCCCATGGTGATCGAGGGAGCTTGATCCTCATGGAGGCGTGAAGTCAAATACTTCCGCTGAAGAGGCCGCGAAAGAACCTGTGAAAGATTTGGGAGATTTCAGCAGTCAAAAATTGCATTGCATTTTGTAAAAAAAAATCTTGCATCTGCATATTTATTTTCAGTCTTGCATATTGTACAACCCCCCCCCTCACACACACACACCTACACTGCACATGCACATATTCACCCTCCCCCTGTATAATTCACTCTCTCTCTCTCTGTGTGTATATCTATTTTTCACGAACCCCCTCCCACTCACCCTTGTATCATAGAACCGCCCCCCCTAACGCATACCTTACTTAGGCTATTTGTAGCCTAAGTATAGGGGGGACCTGCCTGCTCTTCCTCCCTCGTCCCGTCTTCTTGTACTTAGGCCAATTTTGGCCTAAGTATAGGGGGACCCTCCTCCTCAGTTCCGCTATATCACCCTGTACTTGAACCGAGCCTTAGCTTCATGGCACTTGTGCTATGAGGACATAGCAAATTTTAAGTATAGGGGGGTATACCGTATATGTATTTTACTTTAGCCTTAGCTCGCGTTTTAAAACTTTTTAAAATTTTATTTTTCGGGCTGGGTTTTGGTAAACTAGTGAACTGAGTAAAAACCTGTAAAAAATTAAATTTTGAGGGATTAATTTTTGTAAATAGTCCTATATTAAAAAAAATTGTTTAAAAAAAATCTTTCTTGGAGGTTGACTCTGACTACTAGGTTTAGTAGACATTTTCAGTGAGGGAACCTCGGTCTCCCTTAGCAGAGTGGGTGGTTTAGAGGACATCGCATACGGCCCCGTCCTCAAGTAACACGGGCCTCGGCCTGTACTTACACCCATACTGGCTGAAAGTGTATACTTTTATTTGAGCCTGGGTCAGTCATTGTCTCTCCGAGGAATAAAAAAAAGTATAAAATTAAAACCCATAAAAATTTGCAAAAGATAAAAATCACACAAAAATTCACTAACCCATGGAGTTGGTGTATTCCTGACACAATCACACTCACGCAAGGCTTGAGGATTTTGAGGACACTGGATCTCTGGGATCTTGAGAGTCTGAGTTAACATGCCTTAGTCATTAGGGTTTTCTTGACTTAAATATCCACACTCCTCTGGTTTGAAAGACTTGAGTGCTATATTGCACTCTTTATCTCTACTTTCAAGAAAATATGATCAGCACAGTCACTTCCACAACTGCATGATTGATGAGCTGAGTTGAGATATCACCTGAGGAACTAGGACCATGGATTTAAGTTTAGACCTGATCTAATGATATTCGAGGATGGGATAAAGTTAATGAAGGCTTCAGAAAACCTGAGTGTCAGCAAAAACCCTAGCCAGTATGTGAACAACATTCATATGCTATCTCTTGATATTTACCTAAAAGTGCCAGGGTGTGATGAAACTTAAAGAAACTTGTTGATCAGTGCCACGTGGCCCGCGTCCCCTTCCGCCACGCGGCACCCTCCTGGACGGTTGGATCCACCCGCCTCCACTTCCATCTCCTCCGTCCACCGCCGCTCCATTCCCAGCTGCCCGATCGTCCCCTTGGATCTGATCTTGGCCGCTACTTCCCGCCTATATCTCAGCCCTCCGATCTTCTTCTCATCCGACGCCCCTTAACGTGCCACGTCGCCTCTCAATCAATCACCGTTAGATCGCCCCACATCCTTCAATCCCAACCGCTCTCCTTCGCCTATCTCCTAGCCGCACGATCAGATCCCAAGGATCTGATCGTAGCCTTCCGCTCACAACCCCATCCCAACCGTTGGATCATCAGATCCAACGGTCCTCCGCCTTCGTCTACCTCTGTAACCTCCCTTCCTCAGTCGTTACCCCTCGCCAACCCAGCTCCCCTTCCATTTATAGCCACCATCTCCGACCACCTCTCCTGCCTGTAACGCCTCCCCCACGTCGCCCTTGCCTCCGCCTTCGCCGCGCAACCATCACCTAACGCCACCTTCATTCCTACGCCTTTAATCCTCCACTCCAAAAACGTCCCACCACCATGAAACCTCCGTTTCTTCTCCGCCTATAAAACCTCACCCACCTCCTCCAGTCACCTCGTCCACCATTTGGGTTATGCCCTAGTCTCCTCCGCCCCTCCGGTGACAGCGGAGGGGCAGAACGTCGAGGCAAAGACGGGTCTAGCTCGGTGTTGACCCACGGCGATTCTTCGCCGTGTCTTGGTGATTCCGGTCACCATTTGAGTCCGTTGGCTGGCTGACCATCTGGGCGACGACCGGAGGCTTTCAAAGAGCCTCATCACAAGCTCATCCTCCGCCAGGGTTCCCCTCCCCGATGAGGTTCCTTTGCCTCCTTCTTTTTCGTTCTTTTTCTCCCAATTTTTACACCACCTACAGCCACTTCCACCCCCATCTGATCCATCTACTTGTTCCGCCGAACCACTCCGACCTTCGCCGCCCATTTCTCCCTTCTCCAGAACCCCCAACCGCTCCGACCACTCTTCCCCTGCTCTGCCGGAGAAGACGACCTGGGCCATCACTTCTCGCCGCCTCCAAGGCCTCCGTTCACTCCCAAACTCAACCGCACACTCCTTGCTTCGGCTATACTAACTTTTGCAGGTCCATTCTCTTCACTAGCCGGAGATTGCACCTCCCCGCCGATCTCGAGCTTCTTCTCCGACAACCATGCTTCGACGGGGAGCTCCAGACCTCCATGGAGCTTGGCAGTAACTCCAAGATCTCCGCCAGACCTCCAGCATGCTTCCACGACCCTCAGACGACCTCGGGAGGCACGGCGGAGCTATTGGCAGGTCGCCGGAGCCCCGCCTCCTCCGGGGACCTGCGGAGGAGCACGAAGGTACAGGCACCGTCCGATCCTCCTGATCGGACGGTCCTGATGAAGACACGTGGTGGACCCGAGCCGCTTCCCCAACCTACAGGCTCGGGTCATCCGAGCCTCCCGACAGACCTCCAGAAATGCCACGTGTCCCGAAGCAGCGGCTGTGACCCGAGCCTAGCCCTCACGTGCAACGCACGTGAGAAGCTGGGTAAATTGCAAAAACGACCCAGGAGTTTTGAAGAATTACAATCTGGTCCCCAGGCACGTGCCTCACGTGCGTGCCTGGGTATTTTACAGGGAGGCCCTCATGGTTTGGAAGAATTACAAATAGGCCCCTGTACGCAAATGGAGAAATTACAACCGGGCCCAGGCGGTTTTTGCTATTTGCATTTAGGTCCCTCCAGGGACCTAAATGCAATATTTATCCCTTTATTTTATTGCATTTTTATTACAATTATGCCCTTGCACTGTTTTTAGCATAACTTGAGCATCGTAGGTCCAAATTGCATGATTTTAGTGTCGTTTTGATCATTATTTTGTCCTCTACATTCTAGCATACTTATTTGTTCCATTTGACATTGTTTAAATTTAAGTGATTTTTTATGTGATAAATGGGACCATGTTATACTTGTTTTGCTTGATTTGATGACCTATTTTTAATGATGTGTTCAAAATGACTCTAACTCTATTCTATATTGCGTTGCTCACATTTTAGGGTACAATTCTGGTATTTTATTCATCATGCATGTTCCTTTGCATTATTTGCCCATGCATCACTTTAACTTGCATAAAAACAAGATAAAAAAATTGCATGCATCATGGCATCGCCTTGAAAATAGCATAGAGCTTCATAATTTGCATATGGATCTGAAATTGAGATTAAATCACTATGTGCTTCATGAATCAAATTTCAACACTCAGAATAGGCTGTCGTATCCCTGTGTTCGACCTTGGTACACTTACCAAGCATAAATATTCCACAGCATTCAAGGTCTGTGGTTTTTGCTGAACAAAATTCGCCTCCTGTACTACAGCATTATTTATATTTATTAAAGAGGCGAATTTTACGTTCATCAAGCTCCGATAGAAGATAAGATGCGGGAAAACGGCTTAAGATGGTTTGGTCATTTGCAAAGAAGATCAGCGGATGCACCAGTTAGGAGATGCGAGTGTTGGGATGTCGAGCTGGCTAAGAGAGGGCGAGGACTGCCTAAGAAGTGTTGAAAAGAGACTATACGAAGGGATCTTCGTTTTTTGGATATAAACCTGAGATTGACCCAAGATAGATCTGAATGGAGGCGAAGAATCCATGTAGCCGACCCTACTTAATTGTGGGGAAAGGCTTTGTTGTTGTTGTTGTATAAAAGGGGGTCCTGGAAAAGGACTTATATTTGCAAGAAATGGTAAGCTCGAGGTTGAGTGCTGCACCGATTCTGACTGGCCAGATACAAGGAGATCTACTACAAGATATTGTGTGTACCTGAGTGGAAACCTTGTGATTTGGAGTAAATGACAAACCGTTTGTGCAAGATCAAATGTTGAAGCTGAGTACAGAGCTGTAGCAATGTGTGCCACAGATATGATGTAGCTCAAGATTATTTTGACCGACATTAAAGTTGATCTAGATATGCCTATGAAGCTTTTTTGTGATCAAGATTGCAAAAGTCGGTAGTCGGTACTCGATCAGCTGAGTCACTGACTAAGGATTGATCGGCAGTCGGACGACTAATTGGATTTAGTCAGACTTTAATCGGCTTTGAATTTTATGATTATTTTAAATATATAACTCATTTTTATACATATATTTACATAGATTTTGTACATTTTTATACTATCATAATAAAATAAAAGAAGTAATTGAATTTAAATAAAATATTAAGTATATTATAATAAGTTTGCTTATAGTAAAAAGCAAAACATAAAAAATATGGTATCTCCAAGCAAAAATTGGTCGAGAAATGAGCCTAGTCGGAATAGGTCGATACTCGATCGGCGAACCCACTGACTAGACTAGTCGGACCTACTAGTCGGGCCAGTCGGGCGACTTTTACAACACTGTCTGTGATAATAAGCCATCCATAAGCCTCTCTAACAATCATGTGTTGCATGACAGAACAAAACATGTTAAGATTGATCGCCACTTCATCCGAAAAGAATTGATTCCAAGGAATTGATGTTGTCATATATAAAATTGAAGAGCAAGTTGTTGATCTCTTCACCAAGGGGTTGTCAAAAGCCATGTTTGATAAGAATGTTGGCAAGTTGGGCTTGTTTGATCGCTATGCCCAACTTGATGGGGAGTGTTGAGTGCAATGTAAATGAGTAAACGGATCTTGGGAGGAAATCCGTCTTATCTTGGGCATATATATCTATCCCTCTCTCATTTCAAAGATAAGAAAGACAATAGACAAAGCCTTAGTTGTTGTGAGCAACAAGAGCCCCTTCTTCCCCGTGATTTTTCCTTCCAATGCGGAGGGTTTCCACATTAACTAACATCTTTGTGCGCATGATTTTCTATAAAAACATTGACCATAAATTGCACAACCAAAAAGAGCTAGCCTACACCAATTTATAAAAGCTAAGTTGCCAAAACAAATAGTCCCTATTAATGGAAATACCATCAGCATATCTGAGTTTCAACATGCTCTAGATAAGTTGGGTGGATCGAATCGAGAGGACTTAATTCTGATTTCTGAATATTGCAAATCATTGTGATTTCATCATTTTTGAGACAATTGATGGTGATCCAATTCGATCAAACGTGATTTTGGATACTTCCCAAGTGTTCAGTAGATTTGATAGTAAGTTTACCTAAAGGACACATTATTATGTACATGGCACTTCAATAGAAAGAACAACTTTACCTTGTGTGGCAACAATGGGTAAAGAACGTCTTCACAATATAGGAGCTTCAAAACTCTCAAGAGTATAAAGAGGAGTTTGGAAAAATAGATAGCACGAAATGAGAGAAATGGTGAGTAGAGATGCACACATTTTGGCAAACGACGCTTTTGCGAAGTCATTAGCCAGAGTGAGCATGTTGAAGTCTGAATAAAGCACCACAGACGATACAAGTCTAAATCCAAGGTTCAAACATATGATGAATATCTGTTTAAACTACCACATAGTGATTATGCAGAATGCGGGGGAATATGCAAATATTGAGTTGTTTTCATTTTTAAATTTAAAATAAGTGGCAATTCATAGGGTTTTTAAAACCGTGCGTCAATGCATTTTCCATGGAAAACACCTTGAGATTTTAGCCTCAAGAACCCTCAATGAGGTGTATGCCTCAATGATATGAGGTGTACCTTGAGACATCGAGTCGTAAGGCACTCTGGAGGTGCCACCTCAAGACTTCATTGTCAAATGCCTTGCACATGGCAATCTCATGTTTTCTCCCTTCCTTCATCGCATTCTCTCCTTCCTCCCTCCATCATCTTTCTTTCTTTTTGTCCTTCATCAGGTATTGCATTAAGCAACGAAGCCAACTAGGTAGCGTAGTCCAATGTCACCGCATGTTGCCTTGAGAAGCTAAGCCAATTGAATGATTCTTCATCGCTTGTTGCCTCTAGCAGTGAAGCCAAGCCAAATCGTCTTCATCCACACATGTTTAATTCATTGCATGTGGCTTCAGGCCTTCAAGACAATGTACTCTCGACTCTCGTGGTCATTCTTAATTACAATAAAGCTTACTCTTTAACAATTTTGGCGACCTCAATAATTTGCTAGCCATATTGTGTTGCAATAGAGATAATCGTATGATAGATCCCATCTTGGCCACAAGAAAGAAAGTCTAAAAGTAATCCACGCTATAAGTCTGGAGCACTTGGGCACTAGTTGGGCTTTGTTGAACGAGATTTTGCGAGGGTCTAATGTAATCTACACAAGGCGAGAACAACATTGTCGCTGAAGCGACCGCTCACGAAACCTCGATTCAAATAACAATTAACCCACAATATAAATCAAGCAATGGAAAATAAGATGTGGAGCTAAAATTTATTATAACTCTACAACAAAGGTGTGTATAGCTGTAAGTATTGTGTAGAGGTCAAACACAGGGAGCAATCGGTAGATTGAGGCAAATGAATGTGCAAAATTTGTGTTCCTCTTCTTGTCTAAGTGTCATTTTGGTGTGAGTTTTAAATTTTATATTTTTTTTAGATTTTAATTTTTATATTTTTCTTTAATTGTTTTAATTTTATAATTTTTATTTTCTTTATATATTTTATGACTTTTAATTTCCTGTTTTTAAAAGATATAATATAAGAATATATAAACCTATATATACAAGCTAGGATAATACAATTATACATGCTACTAAAAATAATCAAAATGCAGGAAATAAAATCTTTTTGGATTGTAATTTTTTTTACTATTTTTGTGATTTTTAGATAATTTTTCTAATTTTTATATAATTTTAAAGTAAAAAATATCCCAAAACAGGGATTAATTGAGTAGGTTGAATTCAATTGGAGACTAAAAATAGCAAAAAGTGACAAAATTTCTCCAAATCAAATTTAATAGATAAATATTAATATAAAGAAAATTTAGAGATAGAAATAAATAATTTTTGAGATTTTTAGGGATTTTTAATGTTTTTATAAAGGATTTTGGAGCTTTTTAATTTTTAGTCTTTTTCTATTTTTAGTGATTTTTTGTCTGAAGATACAAAATACTAAAATAAACCAAATATATTTTTTTGAGAATTTTTCAAAATATTTTTATATTTTTTGGCATTTTATAATTCAAACAGGGACAAAAACGTGCTCTTTTGATTTTTTAGAAAATACTTAAAATGCCTAATTTCAAAAAAAATATAGCATGAAAATATATGCTAACAAGCACTTAATCCTATTTTTGAGAATTTCTAGAGCATGGATGATAGGTTTAATAAATAGAGAACATGCACAAAAAATAATGAATTGGAAGGACATAATTGTAAATAAAATAAAAGGCAGGGACTTCAGTTCAATTTACCCAAAAATATTCAACTATTATCAAAAATTTTGGAGTAAACGCAAAATACAAAAGCTGCAGGGGCTTCAATGCAAAATTGCAACCTCACATGGGACCGCATGTGAGGTAACGTGGACCGAACCTAAATGCAAATAACAGAAAAGGCAGAGGTTACAGTGCAAATTTACCAAAATTTGTACACTAAATAAATAAATTACATAACTAAAAATAAATGCAACAAAATCGAGGGATGAATATTGCAATTTACCCCCACTAAGCACTCAGGCGGACGGCTGAGATCTTCTGACTTGCCACGTGTCATGCCCACAGCTCGCGATGACAGTTCGTGTGGACGGCAAAGACTAGACCTCCTGATGGAGATCGACAGTCAGGGCGTGGCTCATCCAACGGCTGCTGGCATTTCAGGAAACGAAGCCCGATCCAATAGCTGGGAACTTCCCTGGAAGAAAAGGGAAGAACCCGATCGTGGGCGAGCTTCAATCAATGATGTGGCGTGACTCCGACCACCTGGAGTTGATCCAAGGGGCACAAATCGATCATGGAGGCTTCCTCTATCTGTTGGAGGGCTAAAAAAGCTCTAGGATCACCGGAGTGCTCCCAAGAGATCGGAGGAGTGAGGAAGCTTCAGGTACCTTCGATGTCTTCAAAATCACCTCCAGTCTCTCCAGATGGTCTTTGGGCGTCCGAGACTTGTACAGGAAGAAAATAGGGTCGAGGGCAAACTGCCTCGACCCATTAGTGGGCGAAATGGACGTGAAATGGGTGCGGGCGGCGGGTACTCCGACGACGGCAGGGCATAGAAGCATCGGGAAAGGAGATGGGGGCAGATGGCGAGTCGGAAAACAAGCGGAGCAAGGTGGAGGGTTCGTCAGAGTTAAGCTTCCGCAAACTACGAATGGGCTTCTCTAAGCTAATTCAAGTGATCAAAAGCTAAAATAAAATGCAGAAAGCAAATGCTTTAACTAAATCTACCTAAAAAGCAATAAAAACATACCTCAAATGGTCGGAGCCATGAGATGAACCTCGACGATGGTGGAGCTCATCGGAGATGGTGGAGATCACCTCTAAGCTGCTCCTCGAACCAACCAAATGTTTGGCGAGCTACCTATCACAGAGCTCAAGCCCTGGGGCGCAAAAGGAAGGAGAGAAGGTGGCCAAGGATTCAAATTCGAAAAAAAAGGAGCTCGGGTATATGTACAAGCTAGTGAACTGGACGACTTAGGCTAGGGTTTACGGCAAGATCGATGGAGCTTGGCCTAGGAGAGAGGTCGGCGTGATTCTTGGATGAACAAGGAAGATAAGTCACAAAGGATGTACAACTCCTCGAGCAGTGTATCACGAGAGAAAAAATCAAGAAGCAATGGGTCAAAGGCAGGACTGTCACGGCTACGCCTGGGGAGAAGAGTTGACCGAAGTCAACTCTTGACTCCCCCTAGTTGGTCCACGTGGATCAACCAGAAAAAAGATAGTCTAAAATTATTTAAAAAAACAAAATTAATTAGCAAATGAATATTTATTATTTTCTGTAGTATTTTATTATGATTTTTATTTATTTTTATGGGCTTATTTATTACAAGTTAATTTTTAGGGTTTATTTATAGGTATATTTACCTATGTTTTGTATATTTTATTTTGTATTTTGATTTTATTATTTTATTTTCTTAATTTATATAATTATAACTTATTTTTATACACATAAACATATTTTTATTATATTTTTCTGATATCATATGTACGCTTAAACAAATAGGGGTATATATTATATAGGTATAAGTATTGTATATTCATCTATGTATTTATATACACTATTTTATTTTGTGTTTTCTTTATAGTTTTATTTTATTTTTATATTTTTAATAGAATACGGATAATATTTACAAGGGTATAAAATATAGAAAAAAATTAAAAAATTAAAAGAATAACTTCCCAATTTATTTGTATACATGTATATTGTACAATAGGGGTCCAAAATCTAACTTTTGCATCCTAACTCCAAATTGGATAAAACCACCTTCATTAAATAGCTTGTTAAAAGTTATATACAATTAATGGTGATTTTGGAACATTTTGAGTTCATATGGAGAAGATATGGGTCTGTGAAGTTTGGATTTTGGCTTTTTTATTCAGAGTATAAAATGCACATTGTGTATTATTTTTGTGTGAAATCAATTTTCTATTTTTCTATATATTATGGGAGCTGGGAGCCTACACCCAGGGGTGTAGGTAATTACCTACACCCGGCCTTTTTTCTCATTATTTTTGGATTTTTTTGAAGGAAACATTTGGGGGATTTTCTTAATATATTGTGGGGAATATGTGTTTCAAATTTCATGCAAAACAAATACTCCTAACATGTTCATCTAGAATGGATCAATTTCAGCAATTCTGAGACCATTAAAATTTTGTAGTCTTGATGGAGATGATAGAAGTCTTGAATTAAGTTGAATTTGGAATGACACCATGGTGATATATAGTGATCTAATTCCCCAAAAGGTTCATTTCAAAAAAATCAAAAAATATTGAAAAAAAGAGCCGGGTGTAGGTAATTACCTACACCCTTGGGTGTAGGATCCCTTTTCCCATATATTATTATCTACAACTTTCATGTAAAAAGTTTCTTTATTTGAGGTATAAAGAATAGAAAATAAAATAGGTCCCAAAAAGACTTATTGATGAATAAATGAATGGGGATTTTATTGGATGTTTAGCCCTTATCTCCCCTTACATTATTCCTTGTCGACCCAATCATCAAGATGCCTAGGTCTCGGGTTTAGGATCATAAAATGACTTTATTTTATTCTTTTTCATTTCTTTATTCTATAATTTTAGCATTAAAAACTATATTTTATATACAATAAATAGAATAAATAATGAATGTTAATTTGTACAATTTAATGTTATTTACATGCAATAGCTAGGGGTTTTTAGGTCAAAATGATATAAAGGTGATGAAATGGAGATTCATCAGGCTTTCAATTGTATATTGACCCACCTTGAGTATGTTTGGTCGTGAAGACCCATCTGCAAGCTACATGGACAACACATGTGTCATATAACACAAGATCCCAAGTGCCCCCTTAAGACAAGAGCATCCATCTCCTCATCCATAGCTTGCTTCTAACCTGAATGTTAAAGGGTTATATGATAATCATGTGGAAGAGACATTGCTATAAGAGCATCTGTAAATGTCCCGTCACAACTTAGATAATCCATTAACATAAGTAAATGTGATGTAGGGTGCATAGTACATTGCCTTTTGAGCTTCCTAAGAGCAATTGGAAGTTCAGTAGAGGAAGAGGGATCATACATATTTGTAGTATCCTATGTAGCATCAGATGAGAGATCATCCATTGCACAATCATCAGCTTGCAAATCGAGCAGAATAGGTAAAGGAACCATCTCAATTACATGTGTCTCCAACATTTGTAAAACCTGGAGTAAGGAGAGAACTCAAAGAGATCTCCCCGATACTAAAGACAAATAATGATGGCCATCTGGATCACAACATTTGTATCCCTTTTGGGTTCTAAATTACCCCAAGAAGACACATTTGGTTACACGAGGAGAAGCTTATTTTTTGCTTGAAAATTATAAACAAAATAAAGTGCGAGGAAACAAATGCACAAGTAGTGGAAATGACTTACCACCAGAATAAATTAGTGAGAATGGAGTGGCACCTCTCAATATGGAAGAGGGAACCCGATTAATCAAATAATCCGTAGGTGAATAACATCTCCGTAGAAAGTTTTAGGGACCTTCCATGTGCTAGTAGAAAGATAAAATGGACAGAAGCTAAAGTTCATCCGAAGTTACAATGGTGGTGAGTACATTGGTCGATTTGATGACTATTGCAGGTGTCATGGCATACGCACCAAAAGACTCCACCAAATAAGTTTTAGCTAAATGATATGGCAAAGAGATGAGCATGTATGAAGATAGTCAAATGTCTCCTTTTTTAATATAAGTTGCATAATTCTTCTCAATGTGAAGCACTCTTTATATATGTTCATGTTAATAATCTCTCTCTACATATACACTTGTATACACTTGGATGGTGATGTTCCTGACAGAATCTGGCATGGTAATGAAGTTTCATACAACCATCGCGTGCTTTTGGATGCAATTCATGTTCCAAAGGATGAACAGTTCAAGTTTAATGCAAAAACCTAACAATGCATCTTCTTGGGATATGCCTACAATGAAGGTGTTTATAGGTTGTATGATCTATTTGAGGAAAGCTAGTGAGAGGCATGGTTGTGATCTTCTCTGAAACCTAGTGAGAACATCCAGAAAAGTGCAAAGGATTACCCCTCAAACAGCTATCATCCAACAGATATGGAGCCGACCCCATACCATAATGCTCTAGAGGCAGTACCAGACAAGGTTCAAAATCTCGATTTCAAATTCGTTTCGCTCCCCTCCAAAACCGAAATTTCAAGAAATTTCGACCGTTTCGGTGGAAATGTCGAAAATGGCTCAAAAGGCCATTTTTCGATCATTTTTTCGCAAATAAAGATCTTCTAAGTTATTACAACAATAAATAACTTACAAATACGCACTTATATCACACATATTACTCATATATGTCCCTTATATCGTTCATATCGATCATATCGGTCAACTCAGTGTTAATGTTGATTCTTGACTAATACATACTAGAAATTGCTATCATCCTATCCAAGATCTTAAAACAACAGCTTACAAATGCACACTTATATCACACACATCTCTCATATATGCGCCTTATCACACCATATCGATCATATTAGATATATTGTTGAGCTGACTGATAGATATGGAAATAAAAATCAAAATAACTAAGTTAACACTTAGAACACGTCTTTTGTTCATAAAAGTCGACGAGCATTTTGATTCTAAAATGTAGATAATGATTAATAAAATGATATTTTTTTCATAGAAATAACTATCGCGGACAAAGTTCTAATGAATTACATAGATAATTACAGACTTGTAATAAAGATGCATCTATTTACGAAGATAAATGACAAACGAATGAAATGAACAAGTTATATCAGATATATAGAAGCTATAGAGTTGTTTCATATCCATTGCTTAAACCCAAAGGGGAGGAAGCTCCTCAAGTTGAATAATCGTCGTATGTACCCCATTGTCGCACCATACCCTACCAGATAGGGGTCTCGTTGCCCGATCAGCGAGCCTAGGGGGCTAGTGGGGCCCAGGTTGACCCTCCTTGCGAGGGTGCGAGGGCAGCACCCCCGACCCGAAATAAAATATATAAATCATTATATGTTTTAATATTGAGAGTAGGTAAATAAGTAGTAAAATCAAGCTCACATAGATAATATCATTGGTATACATAGATATCGACGAAATTCCGCCAGTATCGGTCAAAATACAGGAAATTTGTACTGAAACCCATGAATTTCAACCGAGATGGGTCGATATGTCAAAATATCACCGAAATTTTGTCAAAATCTGGAAAATCGCCATATATAGGAATTTCGATACCCATGACCTCTCGAAATCAAAATTTCAGCGAAATTTCGCCGAAATTTTGCAAAATTTCAATCCATGGTGCCAGACGATGCCACTATGCAAGTACCGACATGCAAATGAAGACAGGGATGTACTAAATGTTCTCATCCATGATGATGTTGATGATAATGATGGCCGATATGTTGAGGGTTTTTCTTCAAATGCACTCCTACGACAGAGACCAATGAGGAGAGGCATCCCTCCACTAGATATCATGCATATAGATATATCTTGATGATATTTTGATGAGCCTCAGTGCTACGAGGATGCCTCGCACAGTTTACACAAAGAGAGGGGGATAAAATCCACGAAAGATGAAAGGGAACCCCTTCATGAACGCCAAATATTCGAGCTTGTGAAATTGCCCAAAGGCTAGAATGCATTGAGGAACAAGTGGTTTTTAAAATGAAGCATGATGAATACTCTTCAAATCTGAGATACAAAGCAAGGTTGGTTCATTGTTGTAAAAGATTTCAACCATTTATTGTAAAAGGTCTCAACCATGAAGGGAGTTGACTTTGAGGAGATATTTTCTCATACAGTCAATATGTCTTCTATTAGAGTAGTTCCCAGCTTAGCAGTTAGCCTTGATTTATAAGTTGGGCGGATAGACAAGAAGACAACTTTCTACCATGGTGACTTTAAAGAGGAAATTTACATGTTACAACCTAAAACTTTATGATCAAAGCCAAGGAAGATTATATTCGCAAGTTAAAGAAAAGTCAATGGCTTGAAGCAAGCACCCAAAGCAGCAGTAGTATAATAAGTTTAAATCTTTTACGAGGGAGCATGGTTACTCAAACTCTACTTCATACCATTGTGCTTTCATAAAGAACTTCTCAAGTGATGATTCCATTATTTTGTTGATTTATGTTGATGATATATTTATTGCTAATAGCAAGGGCTCAAGCACTTCAAGCTTGAAAAATATGTTGAGCGAGTTCTTTTCAATGAAGGACTTGGCACATGTTAGTCAAATTCTGGGCATGAATATCACTCATGATAGAAAGGCAAGGAGGTTATTGCTATCACAAGAAAAGTACATTGAGAAGGAACTTCAAATATTTTTCATGGACAAGGCAAAGCCCGTTAGCACCCGTCTCAGAGCATATTTTAGGTCGAGCTCCCAACACATTTTGAAGACCAATAACGAGAAGAAAGATATGGAGATAATTCCCTATGCATCGGTTACATGTCATTTGATGTATGACATATTTTGTATAAGACATGAAATTACTCATGTGGTTGGAGTTGTTAGTAGATTTGTCTCAAATTCGGGAAAGGAAAGGAACACGTGGAAGCAAAGTGGATTTTGTGATATTGTTGAATTACTAGCAGAAAAACTCTTTGTTTTTAAGTAGAGAAACTGGTTCTTTTTTTTCTACAAGATTCAAACATGATAAGAGATGTTGATGAAATAAAGGTCCATATTAGGTTACTTGATTTCTTTGGTAAATGGTGTAGTTTTTTGGTAATCTCGTCTTTAGAAGGTATAGAACGATCTACTACAGAAGACGAGTTTACTGCAGCTACATAGGCTTCCAAGGAGTTATTGTAGATAAAGAAGTTCATGCAAGAACTTGGTTTTATTCAAGACAAGTATGTATTTTATTGTGACAATCAAGGTGTTTTCATCTTGGCAAGAATTCCACATTCCATGCATTGATGTGAGATATCATTTGATTCAAAATTGTAGATATATATTTATGTTTATGTGTCTATTATCTACTTTTTCTTTTCCTCTGTCTCCTTTATGTAATTTGCCCATAGATCTCTCACTATATAAGAGATCCTACGGCTCAAAGAATAAACAACGATTCTTTTTCCAACATGGTATCAGAGCGGCGGTCCTAGACCGGAGCTCCTATACTGAAACCCTGAACCTAATCCCCACAACAAACCTCTCGCACCGCCCGACCCTTCCCTCCCGGCCCCGACCCCAGCCTCGCACGCGCCTCCCGACCATCCCAGCCGCTGGACCTCCCCACGCGACCATGCCGCCATGTCTCTGGGCCCCTGTCGGTGATGTTGCACGGCCCACGCAGCCCCGTTGCGGTACCACCCGGGCCCCTGCGGCCCCTCTAGCCCGCCGCCAGGGCCCCTGCTGCTCCCAGCAGCCCCTCTAGCCTGCCACCAGGGTCCATGCGGCCCCCTCTGCGGCCTCGTTGCACCGCAACTAGGCCCCACTGCATCGCGACTAGGCCCCGCTGCCCTGCGCTTGCTCCACCGTTGATGGGTTTGGTTGCTTGAGTCTGCACATGCAACCAAACCTCTATATGTCAGTGTAGACGAAAGTTTATCCAATCGACAACCCTAGTCTTCTCTAGTTATCATGTCAAAAGGCAAGGATGATATCCTCACCACGGGCGTCTTCAGAGGTCCTGCGCTCATTGTGAAGATGGATGGGTCGAACTACGAATTATGGGCCATGCAGTTCATGAGCCTAATGAAGTCAATGGGTAAGAAACATATTCTTACCGAGGAAGAGCCGACGGAGAAGACAGGGTTGTATGTCTCATGGGAGGCCGATGACGTATATGCTCAAGTCTGGTTGTCTGGTACCTCGATTCCAGACATAGCAAACGACTTGCATTAGCCCACTGCCAAAGCCATGTGGGGTATTCTTGCTGCCAGCATGACATCTTCACCATAAAGCAGAATGGTCGACCCCTGCATACTCACTACACTGCCTTGCGAGGAATGTTTGAGAAGCTTCATAGCTTCATGCCCCTCACCGCTACTCCAGAGCAGCTAAAGATACACCTTAATGTCACGATGGTGGATGTCTTTCTAGCCTCCTTAGATTCACAGTATGAGGCTGCTTCTTCTCAGATCTTGGCAGATGCTACCATTCCTCCCATGGAAGAGGCCTTTCGTAGATTAAGTCGGATCAATATCTCAAGCCCTGCACCAGTGCCAAATTCAAAATTCATATGCTATGGCAACCTCTCATGGAAAAGGAGGTCCATCTCAATTCCGTGGACGAGGACCACATGGTATAGGCGGACATGGTCGTGGACCACCATGTACCTATTGTCATCGATATGATCATACGGAAGATACATGCTACTCCAAGTATGGCTTCCCTGCATCTGCCCGCATAGCAGAACAGATTCAGCATCATGGAGCCTCACCTGCATCAGATCAGCGGTATGATGAACTTGTATCTCGACTGCAAGATACCATACCTTTAGCCAGTACTCCTTCACATGTTTCAGAGAGAAACTCGGATGTTGCTACTACTGCAGGAGCTAGTACCTCAGGTAGTGCTCATACCTCTACTTCTAATCCTGCATCAGGTATCTCAGAATGGATTATAGATTCAGGAGCAACGCATCATTTGTGTGGAGACAGAAATCAGCTCATATCCTACAAACAAGTCTCTCCAGGACGGACGGTGGTCATAGCAGATGGGACTCATTCTCCCATCACAGGATAGGGGGAGATTACATTGACGCCATCTATGCAGTTGCAGAATGTGTTGCATGCCTCTAATTTCTCAATGAGTTTATTGTCGATCAGTCAGATTACTAAGGATTTACATTATCGGGCCATATTTGACCCATCATCTTTTGTGTTTCAGGACATTCTTACGAGCAAAGTGATCGACGGTGGTCGTGAGCAGGACAGGCTTTATCGACTGGTCCATACACCATATGCAAGAGCATCCTCTCATTCTACCGGACTTGTCTCTCCTTACCTATGGCATATGCGCTTCGATCATCTTCCACTTCAGAAGTTGTGTCAAGTCCTTCCCTAGATCTCACCTCGCTCGCCGTTTAATTGTGAAGCATGTCAGTTAGGGAAGCATCATCGGTATGCCTTCCCTACTCATCAGAGTCGGAGCAGTAGCTCCCCTTTTGAGTTTTTCCATGTTGACATTTGGGGTCCAAGTCGTGTTCCTGATCACCAGGGACACAGGTTTAATCTGGTTGCTGTGGATGATTACAGTCGTTTATCTTGAGTTTTCTTGTTAAAGAATAAATCGAAAGCGGGACATGAATTTTATTAGAGAAGTGCAAAATCTTTTTCCACTTCTGTCAAAATTGTGCGAACTGGTAATGCTCTTGAATTTTGTACCCATATGTTATCTCAATTTTTCTCATCTCACGGTATTCATCATTGAAGAACCGTGGAACTGTCCTTTTAGTAGTGTCGAATTAACGATTAAAAGATGTTCGTTGTAGGCGGGCAATTTCGGATTAATAAAAAACCACTGAATTAATTTCTAAAATTAAAAGCAAGCGGTCAATTCATTTTTTTACTTGTTAAGTCCAAGGTCGAACTCAAGGAGGCAACTGTCTCTTCAGGTTGGATTTTAGTCGATCTGGAGATTAGGTTTTCAAAGAAGTATTTTTTTATTTTTAAATGCAAATAAAAATGCAATGCAAATTTCAACAAAGTTCGGAAGTTAAAGTGCAAATTTCGATCAAATGAATTCCAAAAATCCTCAAACTTGGCCAGAGTGTGAAATATGATGAAATTAGACTATTGTAATTTTTTTGGAAATTTTGGATACAAGAAGAATAAATAATGAATTTATGAATGTAGACAATGAGATTTTTAATAATTAATTATAACAAATTTTAAATCTACTTATTTTCAAGAAATAAAATTAACTAAGATATTCACTAGGTGATCTATCTCAGAAATCCTAAACCCTAAGAATGTTGGATTTAATACCTACTAAAAATTAATCAGTGGAATGTAAAAAATGATTTTCTAAAGAAAACTATGCATGAAAATGCAATTCTTTTTGGGCACAATGTAAATATCAATTAATTCTACGATCCATAATTTTTTTGTAATTTGTGGAGCTATGGTTATTTGACTATGAATTTCAGAGTAATCAATGGGAAAAATATGCAATTTTACGCAAGAATAATATTAATTAATTAACCATAAAGAATAAAAATACCACAAGCATGCCACAATGTAAAGAATTGATTGTAGAACAAAGTGTAATTTTTTAAATAATAAAATGATGCCAAAATGAGGTTCAAAATAAAATGCAAACACAGGATCAAAATGCAATACAAAGATAAAATTGATAAAGATAAAATATGCTGACAGGGACTTGCATGCAATTACCTAGACTTCGGGGGGCATTTGCAATTTTCCCAGGCTCGCGCATGTATCGCACGTGACTCCAAGCGACGGGGCTCTTCGGGTATGATGTGGAGCTTCGAGGGGCGTTCAGCAAAATTCCCAAGAGAGCATGTGCAAAGCACGTGACTCTTGGTATCTTGGACCTTCTCTGTATTAAGCGGGAAATTGAGGGTGACTCTGCAAAGTTCCCCCTCACACGTGCAGAGCACGCGAGGGAGCTTCTTCCTTTGTCTTCTCCGGCTCGATGGAATTGAGGTGGTGGTCATCCCTCTGCGGCAACGGGCTCAGGAGTCGGCGGCGCGTAATGTTGGACGACGGCTTGGGTTGCTCTTCGAGTTCTGGCCAGCGAGGTGGGGGTAGCTCCTGGCGACACACGCCAAGGGTCTACTTCCAAGGCAGCTGGGGAGGGTTGGCTGCTCGGCGATGGTGCTACTAGCGGGCGGAGATGGCAGAGGTGCTCGGGCAGCGGAGGAGTTGCCGTTGTGCACCTGGAGGTGGACACGATCTGCGGTGGAGATGTGTTCAGGCAAGGTTGTGGGCGCGCGGTGTCAGGAGTTGCTTGAACTGCGGAGGGTGTGATATTCCTTCGAGTGGTGGCTGATGGCGGTGCGGCCTCGCGCAGGCAGTAAACAAGGGGCTCAAGGCGTGCAGAGGTGGCTGCATGAAGGTCGGTGGTGCCCGCTATGGTCGGTGGAGATGTTGCAGGTGGAGATACGTGGATGTAAGGGGGGCAAGTAGGAGAACAGGGGAATTGGACAGTAACAGAGGAATGGAGAAGATGGGTGTTTCGCCTGAGATGGATGAGGACGGAAATGGTGCGTGTGAAGGGATGGTGGCGGTGAAGGTTGAAATTGAGGTGTAACGAAGGGTGAGTGCGGCGGAGATAGAGGAATAGGGATCGAAGCGGTGGCGAGTTTGTGCGTAGAAGAAAGGAGCAGAAGGAGGATTTGAGATGTGGATGCGAGGAATGGGGGAATTGAAGAACATAGGAAAAGAAGGAAAACAGGGGAGAACGAAGGTGTATACCTGACGTACGCCTCGAAGGTGGCACAGCTAGAAGGAGATGCTTGACCTTTGCCTCAAGCGCAGGGCGTAGCACGTGAGGCTGAGCAGCTACCCCATTAGGGTGATGCTACAGAAGAGGTGACCTCTTCTGGATCTCGCCAGATGAATGGGTGGCTGGTCATCGCTCAATCGAAGCACCTTCACTCTATCACCGGGAAGGAGTCGAGGGTTGCAGCTCCTTCTCTCGTCGGTGGTAGATGATGTGGCTGGGGGGGGGGGGGGGGTTCGATGGGATGAGGGAGAAGTCGACGGCCGGCAGGCCGTTGCGCAATGGGCGACGGCGAGATAAGGGAAGGAGGGAAGGCGGTCGTTGCATAGCGGCCAGGGATTGCGCGCGAGAGGAGGAGAGGCCTCCGGCGGTTGCGGGTCCTGCGGAGGCTGGCGTGGAATGGAGAGGGTGAAAAAGACCAGTACGTGCTGGGCATGTGCGAAGGGGGGGGGCGTGACCAGCACGTGTCAAGTTTTAATTTTAATTTTTTTATATAAAAACTAAATAAAAAAGGAGGTAAAAATGAGTGACATGTGGCGGCTCCAAGAGCAGCCACATGTCAACTCCATAAATTCGGAAAAAGAAATACAATGATAAATCGAAAAGAAATAGCAACCAACCTCAGATCGAAAAGTGCTTAACATGAAAATAGCTCGTCTGAATGAGATCTACAACTTTCATGAAGGAACCAAGAGCAAAAGAGGTCGTTTGTACAAAGTGATATTTTTGTGGTACTCTATGTACATAAAATACCTTGATTTTTGGATGTAATTTTTTGTGATTTTTAATTAAGAGAAAATTCGAGAAAAATAACGATAAAATCGGAGATAAATATTTACACATTGATCTAAGTTTTTAGATTTTTATTAAATAAGAAAATAAAATAAAGAAGAGAATGAAGGATAATTAGACAGACTCGCAAAGGACACTCAAACTTAGTCAGTTTCTTTGATCTCAGTCTTATTTTGGATTTTGATTTTAGTACATTTTAATAAAACTTTCATCAAAGAATATAAATGAAAAAGAAATAGAAGAAAACGGATTAATTATGTACATAAAATAATATGTCAAATCAGGAAAAACACAAAATTCGCAAAAGAGACCCAAAACACAACTTTCACATATGAGCTCCGATTTTTATGAAATTGGTTTTGTTTTGAAGGTCTTTGAATATATATTACTTTAAAAGTAAGTAGACCTAAATCGGACACTGTATGAGGAAGATATGGGCATTTTACTCTGTCTATTCTGAAATTAAGATTTTATCTCACGGGCCAATTATTTGAGTTATTACTTTTTTGTATTTTTCCTTTAATATTGTTAGTAATCTGTACACAACGGAGGTGGTTTGAGGTCAATTGGAGTTAGCATGAATTAGTTAAAAAATGCATGAAGTTGGGTGGAAATATGAAGATGATTATGAGTGCAATTATGCATGTTAAAATGCATAAGCCCTTCCACACGGGAATCTCGGATCACTATGGCCGACTTTCGTCTATGTTCGACCTGTTGGTCTCACAGTCAGGCAGGCTTATACCATTACACTCACGAGCTGAATAGATGGCGTCGAGCCTACCTTCGCACACCTCCGTTACTCTTTAGGAGGCATCCGCCCCAGATAAACTACCCACCTCGCAGTGTCCCGCCCCCCCGGAAAGCGGTTAGGCATCCGTCAGACGAAAGAGTGGTCTTTCAGGATTGGTTGTTGTGTGTCACCACCTCCCACCTATCCTATAATTCTAAGTG
The DNA here is from genome assembly GCA_037367405.1 of Ottelia alismoides. NCBI lineage: Eukaryota > Viridiplantae > Streptophyta > Magnoliopsida > Alismatales > Hydrocharitaceae > Ottelia > Ottelia alismoides. The sequence continues at coordinate 495,732 of JAZKJV010008991.1, forward strand.
CATGAATGGTAAAAATGCACATTAAATGATGAAATGCAGCTAACTACTCAGGAACGAAGTTCTATTTTCATCTTTTAGTATGATGAATCACGAATTCATCAACCCTTATGCTTAAACATTGCTCGTCCCGAGCAACTAAAATGAAATGCAAAAGTGAAGATTTTGGGTTCCATACCGAAGTTATGAACAAAAGGTGAAAATGGAGCTAGACCCGACCTTTCAATTAATGGTGTGGCAAAACTTCTGTGAGACTTAGGATTTTAAAATCAACAGCCCTCGAATTCTACATATCATTGTAACAGATTCGACTCAGAAGTCATCTTAAATCAATCCTTCTCCCAAAGCATATCACATGAACATTGAGCAACTGTCTCATGTGTGTGAAAGGTTCTAGCTCTCCCCATCAAGAACGTTGGACTACCATACAAACCCCACTCCAGTAACTCGTCCTCGGGGAGTCAGATATTTCCTTCTAAGGTCTGTCGTGTTGTGTTAACAATCGAAAGGGGGAGAAATTAGAAGGGGAAAATACTAGAGGGCGACCAGTGTAATCACCTCTCCTTGTGAAGCCGGTCAGTTTAGTCAAGTCTCCACCAAGATCTGCAGGTTTTCTTGAAGCTTGGACTTTTTTTGGTCAAATATTTATTTGGTGGTTTGGCTTCTTTTTGGTATAGATTTTTGGTAACTCTGCATGGATCTTGTATGCCCTTACGGATATGGAATCTTTTTTTCCGTACATGTTTTGGGGTCTTAGAAAAAATGTGCCCAGTCGTCCGTCGCTTTTCCGAAGCTTTATTTCAACCCATACTCCGGTTTTTAGATGTCCACGCTACCAGAAAAGAGACCCACACAGTCTTCCAACATCCCGTCTGAGTTGAGCTAAGTGCATAGTGCGAGAGAACAGATTAATTCCCTACTCAAAAACTATACCTAGAATTAGGAGACCAGGTTAGACACTAGGAGTCAAAGGTTGCACATTGTCATGTGGAACTCAAAGAATTAAGTCAAAAGAACTGAAGCTTCTAAAATCCTCTTTCTCGGTGAAGTTCCTCTAGAAATTAGGTAGATTAAGCCCAAGTCAAGACCAATCTCTACCTATATTCGTGACTAAGTTCAGAACCCAATAACTTTTCACTTTGAGTATGCTAGATATGCAAATGAGATGCAGATGCATATAAGGTGCAAGGTGATGATTTTTTTACGAATGCAAGAATGATATGCAAGAGAATTTTTTTCATCATTTTTTGTTGTTTTGTTGTTTTTTTTTTACTTTTACCCATCCCATAATTATTGCATACTATATACAAAATACGTGAAAGTACGAGCTATAGTTAAAGTATATATGTAATATATACATGCCCCCTATACTTAGCGTGTGCTATGTCCTCAAAGCACAAGAAGCGACAAGAAGACATAGCTCGTACTAAGCGTATGAGAGTAAAGAAAAATAAAATAAATAAAAAGGATTATAAAAGCCAACCACCCCCCTATACTTAGACTTTGATGAGCCTAAGTATAGAAGAAGATCAAAAAGTGGAGCGATTGAGGTCAAGAGGAGAATTGGATGAATATATACAAGATGAGCATCGGTCCACCCTATACTTAGGCTCTGGTCGGCCTAAGTATAGAACATGAGTGAGTATGAGCACCGATGAGATCTGGAGAATATACAGATCGAGTGGGGAATAGAATGATGACTAAATACAGACGGCATCGATCCCCCCTATACTTAGGCCTTGGCAGAGTCTATACAAGGGAACCTATGGGGGGAAGGGTGGGTAAGGTACAGATATGAAAGTGATATGAATTCATGCGTTCCCTAGGATAAGATCATGGGATTCTGGGATGCGTATGAATGAGATCTCCTCAACTTGGGCTAGTTGTTTATCTGATCCTACAAAGTGCTTCAGCAGTTGCCTATTCACAATGAACGGTTGTGCTCCATCTGTAAACTCTGAAATCCATACACTGTCATTCGCATTCACTTCTTTGACAATGAAGGGTACCGTCCATTTGGATTTCAACTTACCCTGAAAAATCTTCAACTTGGCATTGAATAACCACATTTTCTGTCCTTGGACAAAATTCTTTCGTCCGATGTGTTGATCGTGCCAATTCTTGATTCTGTCCTTGTAAATCACATCATTATCATATGCCTTGTTTCTGATTTCCAAAAGCTCGTTTAAATCCATCTTTCTACTATGTTATCCTTCATGAGTGTTCCAGTTCACTTTCTTTAATGCCTATTCGGATTTGTGTATTAATTCAGCGGGCAGATGACATGGCTTTCCATAGACCATCCTGAATGGGGAGGTTCCAAGCGGGGTCTTGTAAGCTGTCCGGTATGCCCATAGAACTTGGTTCAAGTGCTGGGACCAGTTCTTCCTGTCAGGGTGGACTAGCTTCTGCAAAATGCTTTTCACCTCCCTATTCGACACCTCAGTCTGCCATTTGATTGTGGGTGGTATGGACTAGCGACACGATGTTCGATGCCCTAGCCTTTTGTTAACTTTCTCATTTCTTTGATAACAAAGTGGCTACCTCCCTCAGAGGGTATTTCCTAGATTCCGACTTAAGTCAGTCAATGCTGCTTTGGGGCCAATCATGAGGAACCGTCCTGGATACTAAGAAATTCACCATATTGGCATATCATGGAAGAGGGTCGATTGATCAGATCGACTCATCAGGGAAAGAGTCCTTGATGGGGTTAGTCTCATAGGAACTAGGTGACTCTATGCAGGAGAGGTGATCAGCCACCACATTCTTTACTCCTGGCTTATCCATGATCTGCAAATCAAACTCTTGGAGTAATAGGATCTACCTAAGAAGTCGCGCCTTCGCGTCCTTTTCCATGAGGTATTTGATGGTTGTGTGATCAGTGAACACGGTGACCTTAGACCCAAAAAGATGTGACCTGAATTTGTCTAAGGCAAATGCTACAGCAAGTATTTCCTTCTCTTTAACGGTATAATTCCGTTGAGTCTGATCGAGTACTTTGCTTGCGTAGTGGACAACATGAGGAATCTCTTCTCTCCTTTGTCCTAACACAACCCCAACGGCAAAGTCCGAAGCATCTGTCATGATCTTAAAAGGGAGAGACCAATCTGAGGCCTGTAGGATAGGAGCTTCCATGATTTTCCTCCTTAAGAGCTCAAAGGCCTCAAGACACCTGTGATCTATAATGAACTCTGTGTCTTTCTCTAAGAGCTCTGTGAGCGGTCGGGCAATCTTTGAGAAGTCATTTATGAAGCTACGATAAAAACTGACATGCCCAAGGAATGACCGTACTCGTTTAATGTTGGTTGGTGGTTGAAGTTTCTTGATCGCATCCACTTTGGCAGGGTCAACCTCTATTCCCCTCTTGGAGATGACATGCCCCAACACAATGCCCTCTCGAACCATAAAATGGCTCTTTTACCAAGAAGGCATCAGATTTACCTCACTACACTTTTTGAGGACTCGATCCAAATGAGATAACATAGATATCAAATGAGTCGTCGTGGACCGAGAAGTCATCCATGAAGACCTCCAGGAAATCGCCAACCATCTCAGCAGATATTGCAATCGTGCATCACTGGAAAATCCTCGGTGCATTACATAACCCAAAGGGCATGCGTCTGAATGCATATGTATCGAATGAACATGCAAAGGTGGTTTTTCCTGGTCTTTTCCTGGTCCTATAGAGCGATAGCTACTTGGTTGTAGCCCGAGTACCAATCTAGAAAGCAGAAGAATTCTTTCCCTGCAAGTCTCTGTTGGATCTGGTCTTTGACGGGTAAGTGGAAATGATCCTTTTTCGTCGCGACATTCAAGCTTCTGTAATCCACACAGGCACGCCATGACATGGTACTCGTGTCGCAACCTCCTCTCCGTCCGAGTTGGTGATTGTCTGAAGTCCCGCCTTATTAGGGACTACATGAAGGGGTGCCACCCACTTTGAATTAGATATGGGATATATAAACCATGCATCACACCATTTTTCAATTTCCTTCTTGACCACATCTTGTAAGTTTGGATTTAGCCTGCGCTGGAACTCACGAGAGGGTTTAGCACCTTCCTCAAGGTAAATATGGTGTGCGCACAAAGCGGTGTTAATCCCGTGAAGATCGAACGCGCTCCAACCTATGGCATTGCGATTCTTTTCAAGGATCTCTAGCAAGCAAGATTCTTGTTTTTCAGTCAAGCTAGAACTGATAATGACCGGAAACTTCCGAGGTCGGCTTGCAATGAAGGCGTATTTGAGTATTGTGGGTAATGGTTTGAGCTCAGGTAAAGTATGGTCATCAAGAATATCTGGCTCAATCAACTCTGGATCTATGTTGATAATGGTTGGATCTGTCTCTGAAGTACTGGCCACCAACTGAGTCAGCTCTGGAGTCGAATCGTCAAAAGTGTCCAAGCAGTCGTCAAAGCCCACGTCCAACTCATCATCCTCGTCCTCTGATTGACCTGAAGGGAATATGTCTGACAAGCCTACGTAGGCTTCTGAGTCATCGAGGGCGTAAGAAGATGCATGAGAAACTTCTCCTGTGGATAATGTTAGATTCTGCAGGAACTGTCTAATAGCCTCATCTTCATTGTCCTCTCCTGGTGAGAGGGACCTGTTAACCCAAGTTGTTTGTTGCTGCCAATGATCAACTGAGTCAACTCTGTAGCACTCGGCTTCTGACGAGAGATACTCTATGCTGCTCTCTGAATCAGGTCTCTGCCATTTCGTTTGTTGCATCTCCAATTCTACACTTCCATCATGTGCATGAAAGCGTATCTTCCCCAGAGTATAATCAAAGATAGCTCTGGTCGTCCTTGGAAAAGGGCGACCAAGTATGATCTGGGAATCCTGCCATCTTCGGGGACATTTCCATGTCTAAGACCATGAAGTCCACTTTGTATTACTTCCCTCAATGTAAAAGATAACGTCCTTCAACATACCCTTAGGCCTCTTAATAGATCGATCTGCGAATTGTAAGAGTGCTCTTGATTTCTTCAGAGATCCTAAATCAAGACGATCTAGGAGGGAATATGGCAGTAAATTGACGAGGAATCATTATCGAGTAAAGTACAAGCAAATGATGTGTTAGCAATCTGACTGGTGACAAAATGTGCTCCCATATCTCTCTTCTTCCTTGAAATCTCATTACGGATCGCACAGGTAGTGGCTATGGACAACACATGCTTCATTGTTCGAGTGTTCTTTTCCACGCTAGTCTTAAAAGGTGTGCATCTCGCCTTTAGGTACTTTTTGAATGCAGGAACCATATCCACTAATTGAAGGAAAGGTATTTCAATTTTAACATTCTCATTGCACATCCTTTCCATCTCTAAAATGTTAAGATCATTTTTTTGAGAATTTTTCTTCTTTCCCTTAGATAAAACCTAAGGAAAATGAATGGGAGGCTCATGATGTGAAACAGAAATATCATCATCTGAGTTTTTATTGTAGAAATTCAGTTGTACATGACTCTAACTCGGACTCAGAACAGGACTCGACTGACATGCATAAAATGGAACTGAAACTGAAGTTGGAAAAACTATTGGTGATGCATCTAAGGTGATCTTTTCATCTCCTGAAGACTCAATACTCGTGATCGTGCTCGATGTCTCTTTAGTTTTCTTTTTGGATTTTCTTGATCTTTTAGATTTTGGGGGATGGTGATCCTGAAGACGTTGTTGGTGATGATGATCCTCCTCCTCTGAGCTATCCACAGGGGTTGGCTCATCGGTATTCTGCACTCCATCACATCGTGCCAGATCAGGGGTATGCACGGTCCTACTGCTCCTGAGAGTAAGAAGGTGAATACCATGCGATAGAATCTCATGATTTGATTCTAAAGAATCGAAATAGTATACATGATCCTTTCGACGATTATGTCCTTGGTTTAGGTTATTAGGATTAAACTGAACATGTGATGGGATGGAGGTCTTGGGTGCGGTGAACTCATCACGCCATCGTGAAAGCCAATTGATGTCAGCTCTCTGATCATGTTGTTCATTGCGGGTGAGTTTGAACTCATCAAGAATCCTCTGAAGGTCAGAGGTGCCCGAAGATGAGGCCCCGGGGTCCTGCCACTAGGACAGTTGTCGTTGTCCCTGTTGCGGTCTGTTAGGTCCTGATGGACCTGCTGACGATACTGGTTCTGTTGATGAGGGTATTGTTGTTGTTGAGGGGCTTGAACTAGCGATATTGAGGCTGAGGGGGATATTGTAGGTGTTGCTGCTGGTGGTGTTGTGTAGCAATGGGATCATTGGCGTACCAGATCTCGTTCACCTCCCATACTTGTGGGGTCTCCTCGGTGACTGTTTTGATGGTCGTTTCTGTGAATAGGCTCTCATGGACTTCGGGTGCAGAAAGGGTAGGTATCCTGATCTTGGATACCCGATCAGCTAACTCTGCCATCTGTTTTGGAAGCTTGGGAAGGTTCTCCCATTCGGCGAGCTTGTATATGTCACTCACCTTTTTCTCGATCTAGTCAACCTTAATCATTTATCACCGATTATCCCCATGTTGGGGAGTAGTCATTCTCCAAATCGGGTCCAGATGTTCTTACCACCTCCTGAGATACGCGAGAGGGAGGTCGTTTTTCATAAGCCCTGCTTGATGATCTGGTGCGGCTGGTTTCTGCCATCTGATCTAAAATCATCCATACTGCGTCGGCTCCTTTGTTCAAAAAGTTGCCTCCACAAGCAGCATTCAATAATCCTAGGACTTCAGGAGTTAATCCATTGTACAGATTCTGAACGAAGATGGGTCGGTCAATATCATAACCTGGGCATTTCTGAATCAGGTCCTTGAATCTCTCCCATGCCTCGTGGAAAGGCTCATAGGACATCTGCGTGAAACTTGATATCTGAGATCTCATCTGATTAGTTATGCTTAAATGGGTAGAACTTCTTGAGGAACATGTCCTTCAATACAGCCGACGTGGTGACTACCCTCCCTAAATTCTTTAGCCAATGGCGGCCTTGTCTGCTACAGCAAAGGGAAAGGCTCTAAGACGTGTGTAATCATGTGCTACACCAGGTCGTCCTAAATTGCCACATACCATTTCAAACTCTTGCAGGAACAAGTATGGTTCCTATACGGCATTGCCATAAAATTTTGGCAAGAGCGTCAAGAAGTGAGGCTTCAATTCTCCAGCATTTAGCGGTACTACCATTCTAAGCCAGTTATCGTTCTGTGCGGCACTGGGATTGTAGGCATCTCTCATCGACCCCCCCCCTCATTTCTTAACTGTCCAAGTTCATGTCTGAGTAATTCATTTCTCTGTTCGGCTTGTGCAAGTCTGGCTAGAATGTCCTTTAATGTGTCATGATCTCCCTCGTCAGTCCATGCCCTTCTTGGGAGGCATATTGTTGTCATGATCTTCTTCAACTTCTAAATACAGAGGTTTGAATTAATAGTTGGGCAAGAAGGTTATCTAGAAGCATTGAGGTGAGAGTCTTCCTCGATGTGGTAAGAGAAGAGAGGGTTGATATGAGTCTTCAGAATGAAAAATGAATTATGACTTTAGTCCCACAGAAAGAGTGTCCATGAAATCAAGGGAATTCAGGGGAAGAGTGTTCTAAACTTGTGAGGGATGATCGGTTTGGAGAGGTCGACGAGAGGCTTGCGGAGTCCGAGCAAAAATCACCCCAATCCACCATTCTCTATGTCAAAAGGTTAAGAGCACAATGTGAACAGAGGAGTGATAGGAAGGGTGCTAAGATCGTAATCTGTGAACGCACACCATTGAATGCAAACACAAAGCAAACCCCAATTTCACCAACTCACGCAGTGAAGGCCGTGAAGGTTCGACCAAATTATCTTGTCTATTTTAGTTGGTGATAAAAGCATAATTGGAAACAGTTAACGAGCTATTAGATGCATGTATTTCCCGATACACTGTCCCGACTCTTACGATTAGTTGCACCCACTTTCAACCAGTATAGGAGTAAGTACGGACCGGATGAGTACGGTTCAACATTACTTGAAGACAAAGCCTTATGCAGTGTCCTCTAGACCTCCCACTTTGCTAAAGAAATCCGAACCATTTACCGGCTACCCATAGATCCTTACTGAGAAGTGGCTAATCGTTTTTGTAGAAATGTAGTCAATCTGAAAATCCTGTCCTTGGCTCTATCCTAGTGTTCGTCCCTCTCTCACTTGCAAGTAAAATTAAACAATGAGAGGATTGCCCCTTCCAAGACAATTTCAGTTTTAATGCTATTTTTTGTTCAAGTTGAATTAGCAGTCCTCATTTTAAGCTTAATTTTCACTGAGTTTAGTCGACCACACAGCACGTCTAACGGACAATCCCAATTTCCTTAATCTTAAGTGATAAAACTAAGAGAAAGGGAGTCAGGAAAAGCTTATGCAATGGTAAATTCAATGATGCATGCCTCAGTTCAGAAAACTTACAGTGATCCTCGCGCTCTTCATGATGGATGCAATACAGAATTGAAAATTTTATACTATATGAAATGCAAACGATTGAAACCGCACCTAACGGATAGTTATACTTGGCAGGAAGAAATGAATTGAATTTGACTAAGTGAAAACGATCTAAGTTGCGTATGATAGACTGAGAGTGTGGTCCTAAATTAGGAAAGGCACAAACAAGTTTGAAATTACACTACTATGTGCCTATCCTAATTTCGTCACTCAAGTCGGACCCCACCCTTACCGAAGGTTGAAATAGGTCGACACACCACAAAGAGTCCAATCTTTTTTTTACACACGCGAGAACCCATTAAGAACCGCTAGAAATTAGCAACTAATTATAAATAAAAAACTCTCTTTAAAAATAAATTCTTCGAGCGGTCGATCGCTTCGAGTTGCATCGGCTTCCAAGAGAGCCGCTCCAAGTTCACTGGGTACCTCAAACGAAAAATAGAAGATCGAATATTAGAGAGTTCACAGAGAAAATAAACAAAAATAAAATAAAGTAAATGTTGGAGACAAAAATAAGAAATAATTACAAGAAAACCCGGGTCAGACTACCCGAGGATGGAAAACCTAAAGTTTTGATTTTAAAAAACACCCGAAGCCGTGCCGCGCGACAACAGCGTCATTTGAAGAACCGCGGAATTGTCCTTTTAGTAGTGTCGAATTAACGATTAAAAGATATTCGTTGTAGGCGGGCAATTTCGGATTAATCAAAAACCACTTAATTAATTTCTGAAATTAAAAGCAAGCAGTCAATTCATTTTGTTACTTGGTAAGTCCAAGGTCGAACTCAGGGAGGCAACTGTCTCCTTAGGTTGGGTTTAGTCGATCTGGAGATTAGGTTTTTCAAAGAAGCATTTTTAAATTTTTTAATGCAACTAAAATGCAATGTAATTTTTGATAAAGTTTGGGGGTTAAAGTGCAAATTTTGATCAAATGGATTCCAAAAATCCTCAAACTTGGATGGAATGTGAAATATGATGAAATTTGACTACTGTATTTTTTTGGAATTTTTGAATACAAAGGATGAATAAATAATGAATTTATGAATGTAGACAATGAGATTTTTAATAATTAATATAATAAATTTTAGGGATTTTATCAGTTGTGCCCCTCCGAGATATCGCAATATCAGTTATGCCCCTATCTTTTTGATAATATCAGTTGTGCCCACGACTTCTTGCCAATATTCACTTGTGCCCCTCAGAGGGGCATAACTGATAATAATCTTTTATCAGTTATGCCCCTCTGAGGGGCACAAGTGAAATATTGGCAAGAAATCGGGGGCACAACTGATATTACCAAAAAGAAGGGGCATAACTGATATTGCGATATCTCAGAGGGGCACAACTGATAAAAACCCTTAATTTTAAATCTATTTATTTTCAGGAATAAAATTATCTAAAGAAATGTCACTAGGTGATCTATCTCAGAAAAACCCTAGACCATAAAAATGTTGGATTTAATATTTATTAAAAATTAATTAGTGAAATGCACAAAATGATTTTTCTAGAGAAAACTATGCATGAAAATGCAATTCTTTTGGGGCACAATGTAAATAACAATTAATTCTATGATCCACGAATTTTTGGCAATTTTAGGAGTTATGGTTATTTGACTATGAATTTCATAGCAATCAATGGGTAAAATACGCAAGTTTACGCAAGAATAATATTAATTAATTAACCACAGAGAATAAAAATACCACAAGCATGCCACAATGTAAAGAACTGATTGTTGAACAAAGTACAATTTTTTAAATAATAAAATGATGTCAAAATGAGGTTCAAAATAAAATGCAAACACAGGGTCCTAAATGCAATACGAAGATAAAATTGATAAAGATAAAATATGCTGACAGGGACATGCATGTAATTACCTAGACTTCTGGGGGGGCTTTTACAATTTTCCCAGTCTCGTCTGTGCATTATGCGTGACACCAAGCGACGGGGGCTCTTCGGGAATTATGTGGAGCTTCGAGGGGCGTTCAGCAAAATTCCCAAGAGAGCACGTGCAAAGCACGTGACTCTTGGTGTCTTGGGCCTTCTCTGTATTAGGCGGGAACTTGGGGGTGACTCTGCAAAGTCCCCCCTCACGCGTGCAGAGCACATGAGGGAGCTTCTTCCTTTGTCTTCTCCGGCTCGATGGAATTGAGGTAGTGGTCGTCCCTCTGCGACAACGGGCCCGGGAGTCGGCGGCGCATGCTAGAGGGGCGGTCGCTAATGTTGGACGACGACCTGGGTTGCTCTTGGAGTTCTGGCCGGCGAGGTGGGGGTAGCTCCTGGCGACACACGCCAAGGGGCTACTGACCTACTGTCAAGGCAGCTGGGGAGGGTTGGCCGCTCGACGATAGTGTTGCAAGCGGGCGGAGATAGCAGAGGTGCCCGGGCAGCGGAGGGGTTGCCGTTGTGCGCCTAGAGGTGGGCGTGATCTGCGGTGGAGCTGTGTTCAGGCAAGGCTGTAGGCGTGTGGCGTCAGGAGTTGCTCGAACTGCAGAGGGTGTGATCTTCCTTCGAGTGGTGGCTGATGGCGATGCGGCCTCGCGCAGGCGGTGAACAAGGGGCTCCAGGCGCGGCCGGAGGTGGCTGCAAGAAGGCCAGTGGTGCGCGCTATGGTCGGTGGAGATGTTGCAGGTAGAGATATGTGGATGTGACGGGGGGCGAGTAGGAGAAA